>LOEQ01002429.1:31811-44734 GCA_001685075.1 Bramus lutescens | reverse complement strand
CACACACACACACACACACACACAGACATACACACATTACGGGGATCTCCACAGAAGCTTTGATTCGATTGCACACCTGTTCCAGATTGTGGGTGCTCACTGAGCGTCCGGTAGCAGGCTGTTGCTTTAACATTTTGTTGTGGTTACAGAGCTTCGCAGACCACAGCAGTTAGAGTGGTAATGGTCCATTCTGATCAGCGTTCCTGTGCTGGTTCGCCACTCAAATAATTCGTGTTCATTTTTGTTTGCTTACTTGTTTTTTTGAGATAGTGACTTGCTTTGAAGCCTGTGCTGACCTCAAGTGAGCTGCCTTTCTAGCTGGCTGTGATCACGTACTTCTGCCTCAGCCTCCCAAGTGCTGGGATTACAGGCTTGTACCATTTCTGGTTCTATGTTTATTTTTGCACAGAGGCTCAAACATCTATGACTTTTAAGTGTTTGTGTTACAACATAAATATGTGTAAATCATAATAAATGCAAGTATATGATATTCTTGTACTATTCTAAAAAGTCAAAACTCATGAACATCTGAAAGTTTTCAAGTTTTGATGAAATTACTCCCCCCTTCAATGATTCTTACTTCATTGTTTTTTCTGGCCATATTTTAAAAGTCATTCCCCTTTTGTGAACCAAAGGGCCAGATTTTGAGTAAATGATGGTCTTTGGATCGTTCCTGTCCGTACTGCGATTTCTACAGAATCCTCCTCCATCAGCCTGGCCCCCATCTCAGACATTCATTTGGGATGTAGTCACATAGGCTGGGACAGAATGAGGGAGAGAGGGGCAGAGAGGGACCATTTCCAAACTGAAAGGTTGTCAGCCCCCTGAGGGGAAAAATCCAACCCTGAGTGGGAAAGAGTAAGGTTTGGCTATGGCCAAATTAAAGTGTGTAAGGTTACCAAAAGTCTCCAAAGTGTGTACAGGTCTCCCCAGACTACCCCAAGGCAGGGCTAGCAATGCAGCTCACTCACACGGGAGATAACCTAGCCTGACACTAACCCTGCCAGTACTTCAGGGATAAGATTTTCACTGGGGTGAACTGCTCTTGAACTGTTTCTGTAATTTATTTGGTGCAAACAGGCTTCCCTTCCACCTCAGCCGTGTATGTCCTAGGCTGCCCGTTTTGTTTATTATAAAAACATGTTTATTATCGCCAACGCAACCAAAGCCCTTCTTTCCGTGGTGTCTCAGTTCCCCCCACGCCTTCTCATTCTGTGTACCACAGTCCAATGATGAAGTATACGCAGTCTCGTTCCAAACCATGTCCCGTGTTTTCTTTGGAGTTACCTTCAAAAATCTATCGCTAAAAGCAAGTCCCAGCGTTTCGTGACCTTTCCCTGTGATGGCGCTTATCCTCTGGGCTTGAAATGATTTCCTCTGTGTTGATGAAAATGTCAAGTGTGCATGAGAGCCTGCCAGAATATGGACACTGAGCTAATCAGAAAAAGGAGGGAAGCTGCCTGGATGCAAGGATATGAAGTCTAGGAAAATCACCCATCAGAAAAGATCGCATCTGCTATGTCGGTGATTTGTCACCTAGCTTTCAGTACTGAAGGGAAAGGGGACCTGCGATGATCCCAGACCCAACGTCTTCCACAGAGACTCATTCCTGAAATGTTTCCTTGAGTGGCTGTTAAACCGCTCGAGAAATATGCCAGTAAACCCCAGGAGAAGAATGTCATGTCCTTCGCAAACCTTGTTTTTATTTTTGTTTATGTTTGGACCTGCCCAGTTCCTATCTTGTGTTATTCCAGGAAATTGTCTCGGATTCATTCCCACTCTTTCAGAAGCAAACTCTCAGGATTCCAAGAGCCCAAGGATTAGAGGAGTAGAATAGCAGCCACCCCACCCCTCTGAGAAAAAAGGAAAGAAGGGATAAATCACCAGCTGGAGTTTTGTGACTATATTCAGAGTGAGAGCTCATGACACTGGGGGCAGCTGTGTGGCAATGCAACAAATCTCCCCCCCCCCAGTTGCTTTCAATGGGAAATTGCGCCATATACCCCAAACCTGGTACCTGATGTGAAGGACACCTCACAGATGTCCTTTCTTGAGCGGTGTCCAGGAAGAGGCGGTGGCTCCAGGTCACCTCTGTTCCAGACAGCTCAGAGAAACTGCAGGCTTGGGAACAACGCACTGACATCAGCAGGCATCTGCTCGATGGGGCTTTTCCTTAGAACATTCCTTCACCAGGTATTTCCAACAAGTGCCCCCGTTGATCAAGTCTTGAACCTGGTTCTATCTCTAGCCTTTTGACACAAGCCATTTTACTGGCTTTTCTCAATCATCACTCTTTCCTTGGTAAATTCCCCTGCTAGTGCCCCCCACCCAACCCCAGCTCCGCTCTTCCAGTTGCTCTAAGTTGATTTCGATATTTTTTCAAGAATCACAACCCGTCTGTATTTATGGTTGATATCAATGTCTCTTCCTCAAAATCTAGAGTGTTGAAAAAGAAATCCATAATATAAAATACTCCCAGAAAGCTAAGTCATGGGACTGTATATTTAAAGGATGACATCATAAAAATGCCAGAATTTTGTAATTCCAAAAGACTCCTCTTCCCACCCATCTCTAGGCACACTTTCTTCCCTCTTCCCCCAGCGTGTGTGGTGGTGGGTGCTTGTGAGTGGATATGGACACCTTCAGGGGGCAGACGGGATGTCAGGTGTCCCGCTCTGTTAAAATTCTGCCTTCTCCCCTTGAGGCAGGTTCTCTTGCTGAACACGGAGGGCTGGGGCCCCACTTCTACCTGGGTGCTGGAGATCCAAACTCAGGGTCTCGGGATTACTCTTCTCACCCTCTTCTTACTCAGCGAGCAGTCTCTCCGGGCCCCCAACGAGTACTTCAATTGTGTCTGCCATATGTTTACACGACAGAAAGAGGAAACTGAACCGGAGAAGAAAATTAGCGAGGGCCACGCGACTTTGGAAGTTTGACCTTCTAGTCACAGGAAGACCTAAAGATGTAGTTTTGATTTTCTCTTATAGTCAAGAACCCCACCTTGTAAACTCTGCTAGGATAGAACTTGGGTTGACGTCTCAGAATTTAGTTAATACCTAAGAAGTACTTTCTTTTCATGAGATCATAATTGTTCCAACTCAGAACCCACCTGAACTGCCCTAACACATGAAAGTCCTTGATACAGATCCTGTTCCTTTGTCCCTTGTCAGTTGACACAGATATTGGGAGAGACTTTGGGGTGAAAATAATGCCGGTTCTCATAAATATTTATCCATGGAAACTTGGATTTGAAAATCTAGTTTTTTCTGTCTGCCAGCAATTGCCTGGTTCTATGGTCTGATGAGGAATAAGATGCCCACCTTGCACCCCCCCTAGCTAATTTAACCAGCTTCCCAGTCCAGTCCTCATCTATTCCTATTCTACGGGTCTTGTTTGCTTGCTTTTTTTTAAACATAGGTTTAGCTGTTTTGCCCAGGCTGGCCTCAAACTTGATATCTCTGATGCAGGATGTCCTTCTGTATATGTGTTGCTTTTTATTGGTTGATGAATAAAGCTATTTTGGCCAATGGCTTAGTAGAGTAAAGCCAGGCAGGAAATTTGAACACACACACAGAGAGAAAGTAGGCAGAGTCAAGGAAATGCCATGTAGCTGCAGAAGGAGAAAGATGCCAGAACATTACCAGTAAGCCACAGCCTCGTAGTGATACATAGATGGAAAGAAGTGTGTTCATTTAAGATGTAAGAGCTCGCTAGGAATATGCCTGAGCCATTAGCCGAATAGTGTGGTAATTAATACAGTTTCTGTGTGATTATTCGGGCCTGGGGGGCTGAGAAACGAAAGAGCAATTCAGGAAACTTAAGTTTTGATTCTCAGAATCTATGCAAAAGCCAGACACAGTAGCACAATGTCTGCCATCCTGGTGTGCCCCACAGAAGAGAGGAGACGAAGCCGGGAGGCTCTTCTGAAATGAGCTGGCTTATGCAGTGAGGAAAAAACCTTGTCTCAAGCAAGCTGGAAAGATGAGGACCGGCACTGAGGGCCGTCTTCTGACCGCCACATATGTGCCTGCATCTATACACACACTAAATAATCAGATGTGTGTGTGCTACATTACAGATTATGCAAGTTGTTTTTAACCTCCTTGTGACATACCATCCCACAAAAACCCTGTGGAAGAAGCGTAAGGACCGCCATGACCTAGTAAACAAGAGGAGAAAGCATGACACCCGTTCACATCTCAGTCTGGAAAGCTTTATGTGACTGGTGCCGTGAACTCACATATAAATTCCAACTGAGGAATATGTCCAGAACCTCCAAGAGTGTAGAAACCGTTTGCTCAGGACGTATGTCCTCTCTAGTCTAGCCTTTGCCTTGGTCTACTCTCCCATTTACTCAGGGGCAAGCCTGACTTCCCTGGCCTGTTGCTTCTTAAACAAAACAGCACATAAAACAGTCATCAAAACAATGGCACTCACCTACACAGTAAATCTAGTAATCACATTTTTTAATCTAGGTTATAGGGCTATTGTTAGATTTAGACCCTGAGCAGAAAAGACAAAGGTTTCATTCTTATGAAGTTCGGAGTTTTTGAGAGAGAATGATCGTTTTGCTTTAATGGATGCCTCGCATGGTCCCACAGCATCATCTTAAAGCGGCATTTCATGTTCTGAAATGCTTACTGACTTTGAAGGCTGGAACACCTCACCCTCATGGGCGAGCACGAAGACCAGGCTTGGGATGTGTTTCTATCCGTGTGTGTGTAGTCTGGGTCCAAGTGTGTTATCAGATTCTTCTGTGGTCTTCCTGAGATCTGGGCCAAGTTGCTGTGTACAAAAACAAACCACACTGGTTTCCAGTTCCCCCCAAACCCAGTGATGGGGGAGACTGAACTGGTGCAGCTGGGGCAACAGCCTTATTGTCGGAGGGCAGGGATATCTAATTTAGAAATACCTAGAAGACTCCAGAATAAAGAAGTGTGGATTTGGGGGGGGGGCTTTTGATCTAGTAAAGTTGTCCTTGCGTACATCTGTTGATGGGTTCTTTTCTTCAGGTTTAAGTGTTTATCTCTTGCATTATCTAGTTTAACTAGAATTATTGAGTTCGAGAGTCCAGAATGATACTACTTTGGGCTGAGTAGTTTTCACTGACTGGGCAGCAGTAAGCAGCAGATCACAGATCCTGTGTGGGCCGTGATGGAGAATATCCCAGCATGCTCAGTTAGCACTCACCGCGCCCCACTGCCTCTCGTGGGGATTCTGCCAGCAGCCCAAACCAATGTTTAGACTATTGACATTCATTCTGTCCCTCCCCCCTTCCAAGAGGTGCACTGAACTTCTGAGATCAAGTTGTCAGACAAGCAGAAACATTTGCAGATTTCTGACTGTATTATCTTTCATTTTATGCCAAAGATATAAATTTACATCCAGTGCTTGCTACAATCACACAGCTCTCCCCAGTTCCCAAGCAGGCAGCCAGCAGAGACAGGAAGCTTAAAAAAAAAAGAACCCTACACTTGTATAAAATGTGTTCTGAAGTTTTCCGTCTCTCCATAAAAACTGATAAATGGGCATTTTAAAAGCTTGCCTACTATTTTAATGCAGTTAATTCCTTAATCAACTACAGCAAACAGGTGCTTCCAGGAGCCTTCACCTTTAATACGAACACACTTTTCATTAGTGATTGTTGCTCTGTGTCAAAATAATGCCCTTTTGATCAGCTTATCGGTTTTGATACAGCATAATTTTTGAATACGGATATTTATGGTAACACGTATTTTGGAAAAGACTGATATTTCTTTTGTATATAATACATCACCGTGTTTTCATTTGTCGTAGTTAAAAACACATCTTGTCATGATTTCATTGTGGTCCCTGAACATAAAATGATAAACTCTCTCTTACTGTGATCCTGTGATAAGAAATGATAATTTAGGAAAGTTGGTCCTGCAATGAATGCTAGAGGCGGTGGCCAGTGCTCTGGATTCAGCCCATCTTGTGGGTTTCTACGCACTGTGCAATTGTTTCAAAACTGATCATGGTTGAAAATAAGGAGTGGAGTGTTGGAAAGACGGGAAGGAACTGAAGCGATCAGGGACTGAGGGATGAAAATGGACACATTCAAAGCAACAGTTACCAGCCACAGGGCTTGGTCTGAAATTTTCACACAGGTTTGTAGTTTCACAGTGAGTGCAATAAGGATATTTTATTTCCCTCTTCTTAAAAAACAGAACACCCAAATCAGTAAGAACAATCATTAAGAAATAAGACAGCCGGGCAGTGGTGGCACACACCTTTATTCCTAGCACTTGGGAGGCAGAGGCAGGTGGATGTCTGTGAGTTTGATGTCTCCAGGAAAGCTAAGGCTACACAAAGAAACCCTATTTTGAAAAACAAAACAAAACAAGCAAACAGAAAACCAAACAATAAAAAAAAAATCCAGGTGGTGGTGGCACACACCTTTAATCCCAACACTTAGGAAACAGAGGCAGGCGGATCTCTGTGAGTTTGAAGCCAGGCTGGTCTACAGAGCAAGTTCCAGGACAGGCTCCAAATCTATACAGAGAAACCCTGTCTTGGGAAAAAAAAAAGGAAAAACAGTAAAAAAACAAATAAACAAAAAGGAAAGAAAGAAACATGACGGCACTCAAGCAAAACCCTTTTCTATGTCACTGCGAGGTCCCTGTTGCTCTGGGTCCTGACATAGGAAACGGACTGCCATCCACAGAACAGGAGCAGAAAGAGGGCCAAGAGAGGGCTCTGGGGGCTACAGAGCTACATCAAGCCTGGCAGGAGCCCTCGCCGTCCCAGTCTGGGGGCAGTAGGAGTGTGTGAGATGTCCTGGCAAGAGCTTCACTGGACTCAATTTGAACAGAAGAGAGAGGTTAATACAAGGAGGTAGATGTGAAAAGGAGGAGCTCTGGTCCGTGTGCAGAGCGGGGGAGAAGGAACACGGCACAACACCCCTGAAACGTGCTCCCAAACTAGTTCTGTAAGGAAGAACCCGAAAAACAGAAAGTAGAGTCGACATCCCCTCCAAATCAGCTCCGGCTCCACGGGCTCTGCATTCATGGGCTCAGCCACAGATGGAACATGGACTGTAGTTTTCTTGTGGTCGTTCCCTGAACAACACAGTGCCTTCGCTAGTCACACAGACCTTATTTGTTTAAGTAGTCTAAGGATGGTTAGAGTGTAAAAAATGATGCTCATGGGTTACATATAAAGGTTAAAACATTCTCAGAAGAGATTTGAACACCCAATGATGTGATATCTGCAGGGCCGACGGAGCCCTATAAAACCAATCCTCCATGGCTTCCAAAGCATGGTGCTACCTCAGAAGGAGTCATCTCATTCAAATAGGACTATCTGAAAAAATAAAACACCAAAATTAGAAGGAATAAAATGGCAGGCAATGCATTGTAACCTGGTAAATATTTCTAGAGTTCTTAAAAATTAGTTTAAGAGTGCTTAGCGTAATTTTTAAAAGATTCTTCAATTTTGCATGTAGTGTGTGTGTGTGTGTGTGTGTGTGTGTGTGTGCACTCACGTGGGTGCAGAGCAGGACAAGGCCATAGGACAGTGTTGGAGCAAAACTGTACAGCTACTTAAGGAAATAAAGGAATAGAGGACCAGCAGCCCTCAAACCTTGGACTTTCATAGAGAATTTAAATAAAAGTACAAATATTTAATAACATAGCTATACAGTACAGAAACTAAAAATAAGAAGGTATTGCATCATTAAAATGTGGGTTATAATGTTCTAAAAATAAAAATGATCAAAACTGTAGAAAAAGTGGGAATCAACAAACTGGTTACTATTAAAGAAATGAAAAGCACATACTGAGACAGTATTGCTGATGCATTGTAACACCTTCCTAGGGACAAAGATATCTGTCATGTTCCATACATTACGTAAGATTTTAAAGGAGGAGAAACACTGGCCTGCTAATGCTGACACCCAAAGCAGGTATAAAGTACAAGACTCCAGAATAATTCCTAAGTGAACACAAAAATCAAAGATCAAACTAATACACAAGTTTAATTCACTCGGTGCTGAAAATGACAGAGTGTTCAAGGAGCTTTGCTTCAAAAGGCACCCAGTGTGTCTATACTAGCACACTCGGAGAAGATTAAAAACGGTGAGGAAAACCAACCTACTTACTGAGGATGCTCCAGCACTTGAGGACTGGAGCTGCTATTCAGGGCTAGCGTGCTTGCCTAGCAATGCACTCTGCACAGACCTGTGGTACCACTTGGGAGGTGGAGGCAGGAGGATCAGGTGTTCAAGGTCACCCTCAGGTATGTACAGTGAGTTTTAGGCCAGCCCCAGCCGCGTGAGAACCTTCTCAAAACAAAACAAACTAGCGATCACAAAACCACAAGAAAATAAACTGTCTCAGACGTGGGCGGCAGGTAAGGGAGTAGAATTCTCTGTCTTGTATATCAGGACGGTGAAGCAGAGCATCACCACATAAGCAGAGAGCCAGACTGATGGCTCCCCAGTGTAAAAACTGCTCAGTAGCAGGAAAGGGTCCTGAGTACAAGGAAGATGCCGTTCTGACCAGATGCCCGAATGAGATGAAACGAGTGTAGCATCTTCCCGTGATGCTAACTCAGACTGGAAGCAAAAGGCACAGGCCCCAAGGCAGGAAGGAAGTCGCTTGGATCCAGGATTTGGGAGGAAAGTTCAGCAGCCAGCGTGGTTGAATAAGGTGATGAGCAAGAAAGGTCACTAGAACCGAGGCATGCATCACTTCGAACCCCAAGGGGAGAGTTTGTATCTTTCTCTGATGACCTGGCTTGAGTAATGGTTTAGAAGACACGTACCTAGCTACCGTAAGGCACAGTTGACACCAAAACCAATGGCAGGGAAGCCCTGGGAAGGGGTGGGGACAGTATCCCTGTCCAAGCCCTGTGGTGTATTTCAGGGACTCTCAGTGGTTGCTATTGAACAGGCCCATGGATACAGTGTTTGTAAGCACCTTTGCTTTCTTCAGAACAGACGTGTAGGTGAAATAATGAGACCATGTGACTATGGAGGTTGGCAGTGCCCAGGGCAGGTGACCCTGGGGAGTTAGTTTTGCAGTTCTGTTTGAAGGCCACTGGCTTGGGACCTGGGAAGAACTCGGGGCTAGCTGAATCAGTAAGGCAGGAGAATTAGATGTCAGGGCATCAGTCATTTCCTCCTTGTGAGACAATCAGCCCTAGGGCTCTAGTTACACTTCAGCTGATTGGGTGGGGCCCACCCACAGAGAAGGCCTGTGCTTTGCTGAAGAAAATCATAGATTCTTCTAGAAACAGACACACCCAGAATCCCAGAATAACATTTGACTAAAATGTCTGGACACTGTGGTTCAGTTAAGTTAGATAATAATAATAATGATAAATAATAATAATAATTCATGATATTAATAATAATATTCATCACAACCAGTTGGAATAGAGCCAGCTACTGAATAAAGGATATTTATAGAAAAACTAAATACTTTCCACTTAAACATACAATGCAAAGACAGCCTCCAGCAGCCAGACACTGCTACCTCTATAAACTGCGGTTAACTGCACTGAAAGGGCTTATCTAAAACAATACAGGAAGGAAGGGGTTAAATACAATGCTTGGAAAGAGAAACTATGAAACTGTCCTTATTTATAAACAGTGTAAGCTTCAGCCAAGAAAATTCAAGTACTTTTCTTCTACAAGAACCAATAAAGTTCCATAAGATTGCTGAACTCAAGCCAACACACAAAAAGAATAAATGGACATTTCAATAAAATAACACCAGACAGAAAATGATATAGAAAATGGAAACAAGAAGCTTGAAATACCTAGAAATAAAACCAATAAATGATGGTTAAGACTTTTGAGGGAAAATAAAATACTTTTTGAAGAACCAAAACCAAACAAACAAAAACCAAAACCCCACAGTATGAAGATGGATGTACCTCCTTAGACGTGCTGGGTGTCACCACCTCTCCAAAGCAATGCATACACCTGTGACATTCTGACAAACGTCCCAGAGACTTCATGGGATTTGCCAGTGGGTCCTAAAATCAATATAAAAACATGAGGTGCCAAGGAGGGCCAAGCAAGTTAGGTTTAAAGAAGAATTGGGGTGGGCACTGCCTGACCAAATGCATTGAGAATTCATACAGCTCTAGAAAGTGAGCACTGTGGTCTTGGCATAAGAGCCAATACGCCCGAGGAGTGTGGCAAAGAATCCAGAAATACTCGAACTTGAACTGGGACCAAGATGGCCCCGCAAAGCGAGAGAAAAGGCAGGCCAGCCTGGCGAACACGGGCAGGGCCCCTGAGGACCCCTGTGGAAAAGAAGATGGGATCCCATTTTCACACGCAGATAAAAATAAATCCAGATGGATTAAAGATTCAGATGTGGGAAGCGGCTTTGGATAAAATGTGCCATAACCAAAATGGAAAGATTTTTTTCTCCAGGAACCAGACGCTGCAGAAAAGCTTGGTGAATCTGATGACACCAGGATATTAAGAAAGAAGCGAGTTCGACAAAGACAGAAGGAAGGGAGCGTGGGGTGGATGAAAACGTAACCTTTGAAAAGATATCCATACTTCATATGACAAAGAAATTTTTCTTTCAGTTTAGCAACTCAAAAGAGCAGAGCCATTAATAAGTCTGCGAACATCAAATAAAGAAAAGAATAAATGGATAGGATAGGAAAAAACATACAACCTACTAATAACTGGAGAAAAACAAACAAGGTAGTAGTAGACCCGTGACATTTAAAACACCATAAAATGAAGCAGGGTGGTGTTTGCAGCGCGGCCATCGCTTTCCTGGCTGCTGCTGCCGGGCACCACTCTGCAGACTGGTTTCAAAGCGTCTCCTGAACGTGGTCCTTCTCCCCGGCTCAGTCCCTCAACTTCTGATCGCGAAACTTGAGGGCAAAGCGCGCAGCTGTGAGAGGCCGCAAGCATGAAGACGCTTGTTGTGCGGCACGGTTTCCAATAAACGTTTAAAAACCTAAATAGGCTAGGCAAACAGATCCATTTATTGTGATAAAAGTTTCAGTAGAGTGTTAACACGGCATTCCATTATTAACACAAGATGAAGACACGTGCTTGGCTGTGATGGCTGCGGTGGTGCGTGCCTACAATCCCAGTATTTCTGTGACCGAGGCAGGAAGACCGTGAATCTGAGGCCAGGCAATGGACACCCAATTGGTTAACACATAATTAAAAACTAAAGAATAAAATAAAATCTGCTAGTAAAGTTTGTAGTGCGACCACCTCTCAAAAACATGGGTCACGGGCTGGGGAGGTAAGCATGGCTGAAGAAGTGCTTACCCCACAGCAGGGAGAACTCTAAGAAGGCCAGGTGGGGTAGCACATGCTTTAACCCAGCTCTGGGGTAGAGACAGGTGGATCCCTGGGGCTCACCGGCCAGCCAGTCTGCTGTAAAGAACAAAGTGGGCAGTGCCTGAGGAAGGAGCCTGGAGGTTGACCTCTGACCTCTACGCACATGCGCATATACATGCACACACGTGTGTACTGGCACTCACAGTGAGTGCATTTAACTGAAGTTATAGATTGGTGCGTTGCATAGTGTACCATTTATAGAAGCTTGCATATGCATTAAGCACACCCACATTGTGTATTATCTGTGTACAGGTCCCTCTACACAGGTGGATACACAAATGCTCAGTAGTGCACAAGACATAACTCGCAAAGCCAGTGAAATGTGTGAGAAGACAGCAGGATAAGAGGTCCAGACAGGCCGAAACGACCTCAACAATCTGCTGTGTTTATCAGAATGGGGAGCAAACATTGGCTGTTGTTGTTCTGTGGTGAGTGGGTTGTGCGGTGCTGGCTTTTCATTACTCAGCTGTTAAAGTGCAAGCATACACACATGCGCATGCACACACACATATACACACATGGGCATGGATACACACACAGGGATACACACACATATACACACACAGGGATACACACACACGGATACACACACACACACAGACTTGTAAACACATGCATACTATACTAACCCTGGATTGGTTCTAAGAATTAAGAATTGAATTGGGTATAATTTTGGAAACACAAAGCCCACTGCAAATGCTGACATCATATCTTCTTGTTGGTCACCTGGCTTCATGGCGGCCAGGAGCAGAATCGATTCACATTTGCCCCCCATCATCCACATCATGGAAACACTTGAGCAAGGCCCAATGAAGGAAGATTTCTCGCATGGGTCTTTCCATTTGCAGCAGGATTGTCCCAAGACAGGGTGCAGCCACTGTGTCTCTGAGAACCCTGTGACAGCAGTGGATTTTGGATTACCTGCTTCTTAATCAAAATGATTTACATGCCAAGTACCGAGGTCATAAATCAGGTTCCTGTTATGGGTATTTCCCTCTTGGTTGAAACAGACCTGGAGGCAAGGCTCATCCTCAGAAGTAGCCTGGAGACGTTTTTGAGTTCTGAAGTTCAATGAGCTGAGCAGATTGCTCCTGTCCTCAACTTCCTGGGAGCTGCGGTTCCCGGAGACCAGCCCAGAGCTAAAACCTGGAGTGGCCACTTTCAATTCCTGCCTCCATTTGCCTCGGATGTAAGGTCATTGCGGGCATCTACTCAGTTGATTTTTTTCTTCTTCTTCTGTTCTTATTTCTCATGCAGCATCAGCTCAGAGACTTTATTAAAACTGCTGCTGCTGGCCTGGAGAAGTTAATGCCCAGCTGGGCTCTAATCTTAATTCTTTTGAACAGTAATTAAACTTCAAAGTTTAGCCCAGTTAAGAGTGGCTTTTCCCCCCTCTCTCCTTCCATTAAACAGATAGCAACATGCTTGTCCTGGCAGGGGGTTCCCTACTGCCTAAGACCTGCCTAAACATTTCTTTTTATAAGTATATACCCAATCACCTGATATTGCCTCCCTCACTCCCACGGTAAAAGCCCAAGCTGTTACAGCAGAGATTTCTTCTCTCTCTCTCTCTCTC
>LOEQ01002429.1:13580-24380 GCA_001685075.1 Bramus lutescens | reverse complement strand
TCTTTATTAACCAATGAAAGTAACACATAGACAGATGACACTCCTACATCATTTAAAAGTAACTTTGTTTTTATTTTTATGTTGTCTGTCTATATGTGATTATTCACATGTGAATGCATGTCTACAGAAGGGGGTGTTAGCTTCGCTTTAGCTGGAGTTACAAGCTGTTGTGAGATACCCCACATGGAGCTGGGAACAAAACTCAAGTGCTCTGTAAGAGCAGCAGATGCTATGGGCTGCTGAGCCATCTCTCCAAGGTCTTGCTCTTAAATAAAACTCAAACCTGAAGTCTCTAACAGGCTCAAACAACAAAGAACCGGTTTGGAAAACACGTGACCTCCCTGACTCTGAAGCGCTCCCTCACTTGCTGTTAACGAGAACATTCCCAGCTATAATCTTAGTGTGTGCCATAGTTTGGGAGACGTAAAAGGTGAAACCCTGTGCCATAGCGTCTACTCTGCCGTGTTTCCCTGTTTAGAGACAGCGTCTGATTCCTCCCAATGCCGTTTAGAGATGGCACTGAACTGTAGGCCCCCTACTAGTGGAGTGTGCCACGTTTTCACTTAATCTTCACAGCAGGGCTTCCTTTTCATGATGAGGCTGACCTTGAAGTGAGCATGCTCTGGGATCACCAAACTGGTTCAGTCTTAGCGATCCAGTTTGAGATTTTTTTTTTTAAATCAGCAATGTATTTTGAGTCTTGATCAGTTTGGTCACTCACAGTCCCTACACCTTGGTCTCTTGAGCTATGAAAAAGGCTGCTCAGCAAGGCTTACTTTGAAGGGTTAATAGCAGGGCTGGAGGAAACAGATCGGTGGTGCCTGGCATTGGGTGCATGTCCACCGCAGAGGTTGTTTCTTGGCCTGTAGGAATGAAGCTTTTCAGGAGACAACTCCTGCTTCTGCCTTTTCCTACCACAAGAGCTCATATGCAATGCGTTTCTTCTCCCTCTATGCAGTCCCTTCATTAGGAATGGAAGATGTAGATCCTTTCGGCTCTTACAAGACTTCCATGAGTGAACGAAATCACATTATTTCCATCAGCAAGCCCTGATATGCTGATCGAGGTGACGTCTTACATTGCAAGGTGACGACGCCCACTGAGAATTGATGTGCTCAGACACTGCACTGGGACACATCTCGTCTTCGTAATGCCTCTGGAAGGTAACTGCAGTTAACCGCTTGCCTTTCCAAATGAGGAAACCGAGGCAGAGAGTAGCTTGGTGGCAGTCCCAAAGCTGCAACAGAACCAAGTGCCGAGTCCAAGAGCTTGGCAGGCCGCACAGAAGAACAGGGTGCTTCTTCTTCCTCGACTTCCCTCCTGTGATAGCAGGCAGCAGCCTATGCATTGAGCAAGATTTTTTAGTAGACGTGAACCCTGGGGAAGTTATCATCAGATGTGGCCCAACACTGACCTGCTGTTTGGCTGGCATGAGGGTAGGCAGGAGGAAGATTCGCCGTGGAAGAGGAGCGTTGCTCTCAATCACAGTACCTGGCACCGGCTACAGTTGAGTCATTGAGAATTTCCTGCATAGCCACCAAAGAATAACGTGGAAGGTATTTAGCAATCCGTACGAACACGTAGACCCCGTGAAGTAATGAGCAACCCTCTACTTCAGTTAACACAAAGGGAAACCATTCCTATGCAAACTTGAGCGTTTGGGAAGACAGCCGTGTTCAAGGACGAAAGGAATGTGATACTCGTGTTTGGAAATATTTAATAGGCAAATCAAACAAAGATGGGGGAGGCAGATTGGCTGGGAGTGACACAGAGGAATGGAAAGGTTTCGCCATGCAGAGCTAGTACGTGAGAGGGTAACAGGTGGGAATGGAGGAAGCCTGGGATGGGGTCTCAGCTCCCGAGTGCCAAGCTTCTCTGGGAGTGATTGTGTGGGGGTTTCAGGATCCGGTTTTCCCTTTGTTTCCAGTGTGTTTATGTGGATTCTTAACTGAGACTGTCAACCACAGTGGCTGGCACAATGTACTAGAAAATGCATTTAGGGTCAGAAGAGAGGAGTGAGCGCAGGGCTGGGAAGATGAATAAAACAGTTCCCATGCAAGCCCTGGGACCTGAATTTGAATGTCTAGAAGCCATGCAAATGCTAAGTGGGTACAGTGACCTGATTATACTTCCAGGGATCAGAGGGGAGAAAGGAGATCCCTGGAGCAAATGGGCTAGCTGGGCTAGCCAAGTGGATAATCTCTGGCCAGGTTCAGCTGAAAGACACCAATTCAGTGAACAAGGTGGAGTGTGCTCGCGTGTGCACACACACACACACATCTGGGAGTGTAAGCGCTCGAAGTGTGCACTACCACATAAATATGAGGAATTCGGAGGGTGGAAGAGGAGGGGATATTAAAAGCAGATGCCCTGAGCCTACCTGGCCCAAGGTCAAGGCTTTGCCCCTTCTCAACTGCAAGGCAATTCCATGATGCCGTTTGAACTCCACATAGCTTATCTACACAGCTGGTTGACATCACTGAACTACAACCATGGACTTCTGGCCCAGGGATAACAGCCCTGCTTCATGAATGAGAAAACACAGACTGCTCCTCATCAAATCTGTGAGGGTTCTGGGAATAACACAAAATGAGCATGTGTTAGATGCTCAACTGAGTACATACTTGTCTTAGTGGAGGATGCATAGCCATGATCTGTGAGTTGAGGGTGTCTTAATGGGGTACTCCATTCAAACGATATCTGGATGTTCCTGTCAGCTGTAGGATTTGGGGAAATGAAGCAGAAAAGCAGCAAAGAACGGAGCTGGCTGAAACGAAGATCCTGCCCCTGCAGGACTATTTGTCTGAAAATGTTACAGCGTAGATGGGAAAGAGGAAATGACAGGCCTGTGATTCACGATGCCCCAAACTAAGAAAAGGTAGGTTTTCCTTGCGGTTTTCAAACCCCAAACAGCATAGAAACCCAGTGTTTAAATGTTAATTAACTTCAGCCCATCAGATGCTCACAGTGAGAATTTCATGGATGTACCACATCCAAGAAACCAAATGCTTTCTTCCCTCAGTCTGTTTAGAAAAGATACACAGCTGTTTCCAAGACGTGTTCACTGTGGGGCGTGTCATGGCTTTTTTTCTAACCCTCACCTTCCGTGAGGGATGCTGCGAGCTGTTTCAGAGGAAAGGAAACCTAGGATCTCCTGAGATAAAAGATTAACTTATCTTGTCCCTTATTCTGTGTGCTGTTGTCCAGGGCACCCTTGGTTTGCTGTAGTCACCTTTCAGCCTCTGTTGGCTCTCCACAATGTTAAAGCAGAAATCTAAAAGCAGGAAAAAATGGTTAACGAGGTGTCTGATAAGCTCTGCAAGAATTCAGTTAACAAGAAAGTAATCATTCACCTGAAACAGTGTCTGGGCACGGGGCGCATGTTTCTCTAGTCTTTCTTTAAACAGGCTTTGTATAGGGAGGAAAAGAGGGCTCACAGCACTCCATTCCATAAACAGTAATAACTGGGTCATTTCTGCACAGTGCTCGGTTAGGGAAACGACAGAAATTCACCGAAATGCCGTCTGAACCTCTGATGAGAATTCAGGTTTCTTGTGCTCTTCCAAGACCAAGATGAGACAGATAATGGAAAATTAATTTTGATGCTAATAATATGCTTATGTTGGCAATGGCCAGTGATCCGTCCTTATGGTCTGGGCTGTGTTTGTGTGTTCACTTAGCCATTTAAAAGCTTCAAGCAAGCTTTAAAACACTACAGCACCCCTCACCGCACCCCTGGGGTTTACCTTCCTTTCAAAAATCCATTTTTCATGATTTCTTTTTCTATGCAAATGAAGAAATTGAGCAAGAGGACTTTGTATCAAAAATGGAAGTGTTTTAAAACCCCAGGTTTCAGGGAAATTTGCAACTGGGGGTTATTGAGTGTCTGCAAAGCTGGGCTGTGTCAGACCCTAGGCTTGTGAGTAAGCCACGTGAGCAGAGTGTGTTCCCCTGTCTGTCCAGACAGCGGAAGGATTCGAGGTTCCTAAAAACACTGCCCGTTATTACTCCAACCACTCGGGATGCACAGGAACGTTTAACATCTTTTTCTCTTGAGTATTTCTTTTCCAGATTATAACCAAAGGTGACATGCTCTAGTTCTGGGCAATGGAGCTCCACCCCCAGAGAATTATGCAAACTGGGATATTCAAAACTAACACATTCTAGCAAAATGTAGATCAAACCGACCTTGGTAATACATGGTTTTTAGCCCGAGGTGTTTTGTAACTCTGTAGCTCTTCCTGTCGGTGGAGTGTGGAATGGAGTCTGGCTGTGGTCAAGTGGATGCTTTAGACTCAAGCAAGATATTAGGTGGTGGAGGACCTTAGGTGCTCTGTCCCTGAATCCCCACTGCCTGGTTAGAACCCTGACTCCATCTATTACTTAGTGCCTTTGAGATCTCGAGCAAACCTGCTGGAACCTCTTTCCTGTAAGCTTTCTTATCTGCCAAATGCAGAGCTAGAATCTTCCTCACAGCGCTGATGCAGAGGTTAGGCAAACTGGTATGTTGATGGGTCGAACAGAACCAGACACCCAATTCATTGCCAGCTATTATGAATTTTTTGCTATGGTCTCATGAATGATGAAACCAAGGTCAAGAGAGGTCTTGTTATGGTGATAGGTGAAGGCGGGGACTCTGGTCCTCAGTGTCCTCCTCTCAGCAGCTCACAACTCACTCCTCCTAGCTGGGGCCTAGCTGGGTTTCTGTTCTCTCATTTTGGACAAGAGTTTTCTTTCTTCTACTAGGGCTTTGCCAATGGAGACATAAATTCTCATCATTGATCGTTAGGGAAAGTTTAATTTGGTTTTGTTCTTGGCAGGCCCTGACCTGTCCCGGGATGGCCTTGAGCTTCAACTCCCAAGCTGGGGTTGCATGCATGTGACACCATGCCTGGTTATTAAACGGACTGGGGATTGAGCTGGGGTTTGTACAGAGCAGGTAAGCTTTCTATGGTATGAGTTCCAGCACTAGCCCCAAATAAAGTCTTCACCAGTGAAAGGATCAAGTTCCATCTTGGATGAAACTTGGAAATTGTGCTGGGTAGTTTTTCATGGCCTTCCTGCCAATCAGAAGATACTAGAAGGAAGAAAAAACAAGCAAGGAAAATTCTGCCACCACCACCAAAACCAAATACCCACAAACCTTCCAGGAAAGAAGATATAGACAGGAGTTTGGTGTGGAAGTCAGGGACTGAGTATGATGAGTCTAGCAGGTGAGAAGCTCTGGGTTCAAACCTCAGCACAGAAACAGAAAAGAGAAAGGAGTCCTGTTCCTAGCTCCCAAAGACGGCTTCTCAAACCCGATGCATAAGGACATAGCAAGAGCCCTTTGTGTACAGACGAACTGTAGATGCAATCTGCCTAGCACCGGCTTACCTGAGGAACCACTCCCTGGAGAAATTAAGCAGAAACCAAAGGACAGACCCTGTGGAGGAACTGTCCCAACGTCCCATCCCTTGGAGCTCCCGCCTACTCAGCCTCTCAGGTCACAGGCCTAGGTGCTTGTGGCAGCATGCAAAAGACACACACGAAGGTAGATTATTTGCATATGGAGATGGATTAAATCAAATCTACGATGGGTAAGTCAGTCATTCGGGCTTGTAAACAACTCTTCAGTAAGACTATGGGAATGAGGAACATGATACTCTCTACAAACTAGTGTGGCTTTCTTATTTAAAGTAAGTTTTTGGTTTTGTTCAGGCATTTTCTGAATCTAGTTTGAATGTTAGAAAGGGGGGCCTCTACTCAGAAGCTCTTGACATCTCATGTTTGAATCTTGAACCCCAATCTCTGAATTATTATCTAGATGACTTAGGATAAGTCATCTGTCATTCCCCTGTCTCAGTATGTTTGTCTGTCGTGTAGAGGTGAGAACAGGGGTGTGGGGTGCGTTAGTTCCACAAAATCTGGTTATACAGTGAACACAGACTAAACACATATGTGGATGATTTGTAAGACAATAATGGTTATTCTGGCAATGACACACCTTGGTCTTTTTAAAATAAGAGGAAAGTATCCCTACCCTTACCCCCCCAACCACCAAAGTCAACAAGTAACTTCAAATTCATTCAGAAAGAATACATTGAGACTGTATTGAAAGCCAGTTATGCCATGGTGGGTGTTGTGAGGGAAGAGGAGGTAATCACAACATAAACCCAGCTCTTGGGGGTTTGATGTCTTCCAGAAGAGAGAAGCAGAGACAGGCCCCTAAAATAAATAAATACAACTGCTTGCTACTAGGTTATATGTGGAATAGCTGGACCTCAAATAATCCTAGAGCTACATCTTATTTTTTATATTTTTCAGCTGTGGCACAGACTAGCAAGGGTGGCTAATCCACCCATGTGCACTGGTGTGTAGGTGAGAGAATCCGGACCGAGCCTACATCTGTTGGCGTTCCCGGCCCAGGGTTTTCTATTGTACCTCCATAATTCCAGCCTGTGGAATTTGCGGCCTTTGGTTTGGAAGTTGGAAGTTTCCGAGAATGGTTATAATCAAGGAAGGGTGGAAATAGGAAAAATTGTGGAGTGATGTTTAGAAAGTGGGAGGGGGAGGCTCTCAAAGCAAACCCAGATAATTGGGGTGCAGATTAGAGAGCTAAGATTGGAAGAGCATGAGGATGGGACAGGGTCTTCCTCATGAGCCCACCATTTGGTGGGCGCCGCGCGGGAGCGGTCGGCAGAGAGGAACACAGCAGATGTCCAAGACTCTGTAGAAAGGTCTTGCTTGGTGTCCCCCATCTACTCAGTCAGGGGAGGGGCAGAAAGGCATCTGCATGTCCCAACCCAAGGTAAACACAAAGCCAGAGAGGCCATTAAAACAGAACCAGATGAGGGTAATTAGAAGGGAATGCTCCCAAGGCTAGAAGGAGGCAATGGAACTCAAACAAAGGATAGAAGCTATTTCTATCTCTTGATGTCTGGAAATGCCGTCGCTCGGGTCCAGACCATGCCACCACACCCTGAGTAAGACAAACTTTCTCATCACTGGCCCCTGTTCGGTCCCCGTGGCATCCCCTGTGTTCCGCTACCACACTGCTCGAACAGATGCTCAGGAGACATCTCCAGTCACAGGCTCCGCTTATTCCTTCATCTTGACAAGTCACCGTCCATTAGAAAGCTTGCTCCCACCTCTTAGGATTCACTTTTAGAGTCCAGCAGTATCAAATCTAATTAGTGAACTAAATTACCAAAGAGACCCCAGGGCACAGACACAATGGAACACACCTCTGAGCCAAGCGCTCAGGGGACTGAGGTAGCTCATGGATAAGGCCAGCCTGATCTACAGAGCAAGAGTCTGTCTCAGTAGCTACTAGTAACACTTAACTCCCAGGTTTTCTCAAGGAAATGCCCTCCTTCATGTGATCTCTGAGTCTCTCTGCCTCCTTGTTACCCTTTTCTTTCAACTTGCCAAATGAGTCAGTTTTTCGTGAAGGAATGTCACTGCCATTGTGGAAGGGAAAGGACATGCCTGGTCCAGAGCACCCAGCAGAAAGTTCAAGGAGCATCATCAGTCACTGTCCTGGAGCTGTTAGGGTTGGCGTCCATCACTGGTGCTGATTTAGGATGAAGAGCACCAAATCCTTAATGAGAGAGGGTCATAAAAGTGGGGAGCCCTGAATACCTTCCATAAAGACGGATGGAAAGGCAAGAAGAATGACTTTTCTCTTCCCTTGTTTTCCTGGTTGGAGAAGTTGGTCTAAGGAACAGGCTTGTTAAAGCAGATAGTACAGCCCACCTTTTTGTATTCACCTGAATCTGTGGCCCTTTGACCTTCTTGATGTGACTTCATTGGACGTGAGTGAGTATTGACAATTGCTTAATTTGACTCTACATGAAAGCCCTTCTCAAGTGGAAGTTTCCATCTGTATCCCCAAAGCCTCGACATGTTCTTGTTGTAAAACGAATGACATCATCCTGCAGAGTTTGGCATCCTCGATTCTGAGGAGTCCCAGAGCCAGGGTGCTATAGGTCACGACCGAGGTTCTCTTGGCCGTGTTGCCTGTGGGAAACTTCTCGGGTGTTCGGTCAGGCCTTGGAGTAAAGGCGCCACCAGTTTCTAAATTGTGTCTGCTAGAGTCTTTGAAAGCATATATCATGTTCATGGGTCAAAGAAAGAGGCACCAGCTCTCAGTCAATAAACAAGGTGCCATTTTCAACTCTGTGCTGGTCTTGTTTTGGACTTGCTGAGCTACGTCCGGCAAACGTTACGGAAGCTGCCTAAGCCTCACTCCCTCTTACGTGCAGTAACAGCAGCGGTGACGCCTAGCTTATCTGAGTGAGACTTAAAGAATCCCGGGTGCAGTCAGGACCTCCACAACGATAGCTGCCCCGTCATTCTTATATTGTAAATCTAACGCAGCAGTTAACTCTCAGACAAAGGAATGAGACCCCGTACACTTCCTCTATGTTAGTGAAGAACAGTAAAAGAATTTATCTGGAAGGACAGATCTCATGAAGCCCAGGCTGGCCTCAAGCTCACTGTGTAGCCACGGCTGAACTTGAATGTAGCCCAGGCTGACCTCAAGCTCACTGTGTAGCCACGGCTGAACTTGAACTCCTGATCCCTCCCCTTCAGTCTCCTGAGTGCTGAGCTTACAGGTGTGAGGTACTGTGACCAGCAGAAATAATGAAGGGAATTCCTTTTGTCGTTATTTCATTTTACTGACTTGGTGTTTTAAGACAGAGTCTCGTGTAGCCCAGGCTATCCTACAACTTATGGAGCAGAGAGTGGCCTTAATACCTGGTCCGCCTGGTCCAGTCTCCTAAGTGCTGAATTACAGGCATGTGTACCATCCCAGCCTTGTAACGGAAGACTTTCAGCCGGCGCCCCTAATAAACAAAGGTTTGGGTTCCACCTTATTTTCTCTAGCCACTGTTCACTCTGTTCCTTCTGAACAAAGGCTGTGGGGACGACAAGCATGAGGTCAGACGCGTCAGCCCATCCCCTCTACCCCCTACTCCTACTTCAGCTCCTACACATACCCTTTAACTCCGAGCGACGTCCTCTGGTATTGACAAATAACACGCTTTATCAATATTTTTACTTTGTCTATACTTCAACATTAGAAGGGATGGACGTCTAAGTATAGGAGGCAATAAAATCTGTCTTTCCCTGTCCTTTTCCTCCCTTCCCCCTCCCTCCCCACCCACCCCTCCTTCTCACGTTCCCAGGGAATGGCTCTCTCCTCAGAGTCTGGTTTCCCATCATTTCTGCTCTGAGCCTTATGATATACTGTGATTACATTTCCTCCATTGCACAACTTTTGGGTTTTGCTAAGAAGGAACACATGGTTTTGGTTTGTTGGGCCCCGCACAGATGAGGGGTCACACACAGCACCACGTTATTTCCCACAGTTCTGGAGGTTGCAAGGCCCAGTAGGGAGCTGCTGCGCAGACAAGGGCCTCTTCTGAGCTGTCAGCTCCTGTCTCCCTCATCAGAGGGACTGCATCCTTCGCGTTAGGGGCGCTCACCTCATTCTCAGAGGCCTCACAAAGGTGCCATGAGTACTGGTGATCTGTTCCCGTGTGTGGGCCGCTTGCTTGCCTTCGCCCACGGTCACCTGCAGCTCAAATGTACCGACTAGAAATTTCAGGGAACAGACACGTAGGCATTTGAAATCGTGCAGTCTTCTGAGCAGCAGGAGGAAGGCTCCTGTGGGCCCGCTCGGTCTATCCCCGGATGTGACTCATCCTTCACTGAGTATGTGCACGCGAAGTTACGCACTCGTCAGTCACACGTGGCAGCTGGATCGGCTCCACTGTTATGACGAAGCACTGTTGTGCTTTCCTCAGTAGTGGCTCTGAAGAGCGCAATGCGCTACAGGGAAAGTGTGCACCTTGAGCGAACGGGTGGGTGTTCTGAGCTCAGTAGGAAAACCTGGCAGGAATAGCACCGCCCATGGTTCCAGGCTCCCACTGGGCAATCGCCTCTTACAGATGAGCTTCCAGCCATCCTGACCAGCGTGGTCCCAGCCTCCTGGGCCATTGTGTGGCCGTGTAGAAGGAGTTCCACTAGGGGTAGAAAGGACCCTTTCCTGACAGCAGGCCACGGGGCATCCTTTGTCACGGCTGAAGCGCTGCTGCCACCATGAACTTGGAGACCATGGGTGCAGGCCTGTAGAAATGTTAGGATGAGGAGCTGTGAGGGCCAAGGCCCTTGGGAATAACACTTTATGGCATCCCTGGACCAGGCCATCCCACACTTCAGATCAGAGATGTAACCCACAGGGAACAGGCAGCCCTTGCTACTGCCTTTCAGGATTTTGAAGCCCTCGTTGGTGTTCTCTCCTTGCTGGGACTGCTGTTGAGACTAACACTTTCTCTGACTATTTCCATGCTCTCTCTGGAAGCCAGTCTGTCCTTCTGAGAGTCCATGGTGGTCTGCTTAACTATGAGTCATTTGCATTCATACTGTCTGAACTTTACCTCTGAAAGTAAAGACTCATATACCTCCCTGCTGGGAACTTTGTTTTGGGCTTACTTTCTTTGATTTCTGGGTATTTTAGGATGTGGCTATTGTACTACCCAGCCTGAACTTTGAAACCCCTTTAACTCTCCACTGCTTTGTCTTTTTGTACAATTATTTCATATAAATAAGCCTTCTACTAAAAATTCAATTTATTCTATTCATGCATTTTTCTTCTCTCTGGATGACCACTTTCTTCTGGATTTCTCTTTCCACATTTTTATTTTGATTTTCTTTGTTCTGCTGGGACTTTCTGTCAGATACATCCCCTCTTGATCACATTCTTTTTTTATTGATATTTATTGAGCTCTACATTTTTCTCTGCTCCCCTCC
>LOEQ01002428.1:203409-213943 GCA_001685075.1 Bramus lutescens | reverse complement strand
CTCAACTATGTTCATAACAGCATTGTTTGTCATAGCCAGAACCTGGAAACAACTTAAACTTAAATGCCCCTCGGCCAAAGAGTGGATAAATAATATATCATACATTTATACAATAGAGTACTACACAGTGGAAAAAATAATAACATCTTGAAATTTGCAGGCAAATGGATGGATCTAGAAAACATCATATGCAGTGAGGTAACCCAGACCCAGGAAGACAAATATCATATGTTACTCACTCATAAGTGACTTTTAGACACAAAGCAAAGAAAACCAGCCTACAGTTGATGATCCCAGAGAACCTAGACAACAAAGAGGACCCTAAAAGAGACATACATGGATCTAATCTACGTGAGAAGTAGAGAAAGGCAAGATGCCCTGAGTAAACTGGAAGTGTGGGGATCATGAGAGAGGGCAGAAGAGGAGGGGAAGGGAAGGAGTGGAGCAGAGAAAAATATATAGCTCAATAAAAATAATAAAAATCTTTGAAAAAATTAGAGAAGAAAATGAAAACTGACAGTGGAGCCCAGCAATTGAACAGCTCTAAGTCTTTTATGAAACTGTTGGGGACAATCAAGTTTAAATGTGTTTTTCTATGTTCTATGTTACTTTGCAAGTCAATTTTACCAAATCTCAATTTATTCAGCTACAAAATAGGGGTACCATTTTGAAGGTCAAGTGATATTTTTAAAATTCTTATACTCAATAAATGCTACGATTATAAAACATTACACCAAAAAACTTCTTGGAGTAGTAACTTTTCTTGTGGTGGAAGTGAGACCCAGAAAGCATTACAAAATGGAGCTGGAGCAATGCCTCAACAGGTTAGAACATTGGTTGGTCTTGCCAGGGACCCGGTTCCATTCCTAACACTCAAAAGGACAGTCCACAAGCCCATGTGAATCCAGTTCCAAGGGATCCGATGCCCTCTTCTGGTCTCCACAGGCACTTTGGAGGGGCATAGTGCAATATACATATAAGCAGGCAAAACACTCATACACATAAAAAAATGTTAATTTTTTTTAAAGTCATTCCAAAATAAACACAGTGAGAGATGCTTTTGATCCCAGCACTCAGGAGTCTGGGATAGGATGATGGCTAGTTTGAGAATATAAAGAACGAATGAAACAAAGAAGGAAGGAAGGAAGGAAGGAAGGAAGGAAGGAAGAATAGAAAAGAAAGGAAAGGAAAAGAATCAGTTATAACACCAAGATACTGCATGCCTGAGAACATAACCGTGAAGCGTTCTGCTTAAGATGGAGTGGTGCTTTCTGTTAATGCATTCCAAGTCTCCCCATCACTCCTCCAGGAAAACATCACTGCTTGTTTTGGAGAATGGGCAGCCTGGGAATTTTAAAGCCACACATCCAGTTAATTAGCAATAGGTTTAAACAAGCCCGGTGTATATTTTAGTGCCTTTACACTGCTGCTTAATATTTGCAAAGGTATCTTCAGCTGATTAGGATCCAGCCATTCCACAGGACCCCAGGGAGCTAAAAAGACTTGCCCACTGGCCTTCTTGCAACCCAGACCACACGAGTCATAATTATGTGATGCCAAAGGTGACTGCCCTGAGTGCTCCGTGGGCGCTCTGCAGCTGGAAGACAGCTTTGAAATTCTGCCTAGCTGGTACAGCAATTAGAATTTGACTCCTTGGAGCTGACAGATCGCCAGAGTCAACTGCTGATTCACAGCCTGTGGTTCATTAAAAATGCCAGTTCGATCTTCCTGGATTTTCAAGATGCATCCTATGCTGCTGCCAAGCTAATTTTCTTAATGTGAAAAAGGTGTGTGCATTCTGAACTCCGCTTGCTTGGCGATCTCGACAGAAGGCCACCCCAAACGAACGTCTTTCTTCAGCTATGTTCCCACTCAAATCAGCCACAGCTGCAATCTGGGGGTTTAAAGGGGAGAGTTGGCAAAATTATGGGCTGAGCGGGTTTGAGAAAGCTTAAAGGAAAGTTCCATTCCGAGTGTGTTGTTAGGAAACCATGTGGTGGGTCTCCTTCCTTGGGTGGAGCACAAAGTTGAAGGTATCCACAGTGCAGGGAACTGGGAGGTCTCTGGTTTGTAGCTGTGAACCACATGCTGATGGCATAAACAATTTTATGGCTTGTGCTTATAAAAAAAAGTGTGATATATGACCAGACAAAAATAGACCTTCTATAACTGCACTTCTCTGAGAGGTTACCATGGAAGTGATGAATCCAAAAGCATTCTAAAAAATATTTTAAGTGAACATAATTATGGTTTTCATTTTTCCATGCCAAAGAAAAACAGAAGACTCTTGAGTGAGTCTCTCCCAGAGCGAACTCTAAAGCCAAATAGAAGCACACCTTATAAATCAGAAACCTCAGGCTATCTCTTCAGCAGACCCAAGCAGCTGCTGAATAGAGAGCAGATGATGTGAAGGAGCCTGGCTCCCTCTCGCTCTGGAGAGACTCACATTGACGATGGTGACATTCCAGATGGCTACCAAAGGAGTCATGTGCTGAACCGCTCAAGCTTCTGACTGGGCTTGGTGATTGTCCCTGCGTGGAACCACTGGGTGCTGATTGATTAACATCCTTTACCAGCTACATTAGTATGCCACAAAGCACAGTCCCTTTCTCGCTGTCCATGAAGTATAACTCCCTCTCCATCATTGTCACATGTCAATCAAAATAAACCAAAATAGTGAGAAAGAGGAAATGCAGCTACACTACACTTCCCACATTTTAGGACAAAATTCTCTCCACCGGAATGTGGCAGTTTTGTTCAATTATTACTTGCTTTCATCGGCTTAAAGTGAAAGAGGGACCAACACACATGGTTGGGAAGAATGTTTTGCCCTTCATCCACCCCCATGTGGTCTTGCATTCATGTTAGTGTTTCCTTGTTGGTTGGTACCTATGCTAAAGATGAGTTATAGGAAATAAGAGCTGCCATTCGTAGCATTTTATGACCTTGTATGTAAAGTGATCATTTAATGTGGGGCTCTGCATGCATCTTACGAAAGCTTAAATGTTTATCAGAGCTAGCTGTTGGGAGCTGTGAACCCCCCAGATCCTGAATTTCTGGTAAACAACTTGTAATGCTTGCAGCTGCTCTGAGCACGAGACCCTCAGGAGTTCCTGATGGCAGGACAGTGGTTTCTGGTGCATTTGGCTGGGGCGTGGCTAGCAGTTAAGGATCCCTATATTAGCTGCCCCTGGCCACAATAAAGGGGGCATTCTTGGCACATTCTGGTTTCAAAGATGATCTGTGTCTCTGTCTGTGAGTCTTTGTGTGTTTCAGTCTCCAGCCCCTTGCCCGGTTCATGAACTGCATGGTAGCACATAGAGCACAGATGGGCGTGGTGTGCTGTACTAGCTCACTTAGAAGAATGAAAACAAAATCCCTTCTCAGTGTAAGAACAACATTGCTAGCTGGATGGCAGTGGCTCACACCTGTAATCCCAGTACTCAGGAGGCAGAGGCAGACAGATGAATTCGAGGGTGGCCTGTTCTACAACGCAAGTTTGGGGACATCCAGAACTGTTACGCAGAGAGGCCCTGTCTGAAAAAATCAAAAGAAAAAAGAAAAAGAAAAATGGCCTTGCTAGCAACTACATTGTGGGCTAATGTGTTCTATTATGGGCAGTCAAGGCCTTGATTCTCCCATATTATTCCTTTTAAGAAGAAATAATATCATCCTAACAAGTATCATGAGGCTTACGTTATAAATTATTCAGAAATGAAAATGAAGATTTTTAATTGAAGTTTTGATGAAAAGCATAGCAGGTGAATCTCAATTTTAAATACAACTTTACAAGATCATAAATGCTATTATTATGTCATGTTTAGTTCATACATAACTGTTTTTCTTTGTTGATTTTGGAGATTGAGCTTGGGCCTTTGCAAAAGTTAAATATGTGCTTTGCCCCTACACTATACACCCAAATCCTGTACGAAATGAACACATGAAAGTATTTTAGATATTTTATATCTCTGGAGAGAAGCCCTTTACCTTGCTTGCTCCCTGTCTTCCTGCTAGTCCCTAACAGAACTACTTGCAGAACTTTCTCCCTTCCCCAGTCCCTAGGGTGTGAGTCCTGAGATGGTTGGTCCTCAGGTCTCTGCATCGCTGCCATCATTCAGTCGCTCACAAGAGATCTGTAGGCCAGCTCCAGGATTTCCTCCGTGAGCTCCCTCTGCCATCTCTTTGGCATCCTTCGCCCACACTGCAGGAGCTGGGATTTCCTTACCCTACTCAGGCCTCTCCACTTAATGGTTCCTGAGAATATGGTGGACACATAATATAAACACAGCAAGCATAAACTCAGGTTCAGGGAAAGACTCCCTTACTGTGCAGTTAATGTAAATTAAGCCATCGTTCAGGCTGTTCCTTGAGGTGGATGAGCGTTTTCATATTACAATCAATGTAAGTCTCAGATTCCTATAGTGTCTTCAGAAAGTGAGTTCACGTTCATCTGCTGTCACCTACCTTACAGCTCTTCAGGCTGAAGGGATTCTCCCTGGTCTCACTTAGAAAGCATTAGGCACAATGCCGAGTGTGCTTATCTAAAGATCTTACAAAGATTTACCTTCACATGGTAATGCTTAATGTTCTCCACCAAATATAGACCCTTTTCATGCTTATTTTCATGTGTGAATGTTTGTATACGTGGTGAAGGGTACATTACTTGTGCCACTGTATTTGTGTGCGGGTCGGAGGATGACCCCTGGAAATGATCTCCTTCCTGCCCTCTGTGTTCTGGGGTAGAACTCAGCATGCCAGAATTGGTTAAAGTGGCTTTATCTACAGAGCCATTTCACTTCCCCAAATATTTTCTATGGGAGCATTTTCCTTCTTTATACATAACTGTTCTGGGTTGTCTTTAAAACTATAAAGAAAGCTGGCTACCTTGAGAGGGACAAGCATTCACAAAGAGAACATCACACAGGTAGAAACACACCTGCTCAAACAGCAACTAGAAGATAATTTAGCTCTTGCATACTTGCTGGGCAATTGCGTCTCCTCTTAACTATGCAGTAGGCTGTTGAAAAGAGCAAGATGCATTTATAAAAAAAAAGATAGATGAGAGAGAATGTTCAGCATAGAGATGAGGTTATTAATGTTTTAAATGTAAGCTATATGTTATCTTACTAGGTTTGTAACCACCCAGTTAGGATAAGAAGACAGTGCCAAAATACCTACATTTAGTTTCCATTGAACAGAAAAATCTTGGCTTTGAAAATATTGCTTGTTAGAAAACATTGCCTTTCTCAATCTGTGTATGCTTTTTGGAGCATTCCTATGTTAGCATCCATTTAATTTAAAATAACCTCATTTTTGTTCATTGGTACATACTGTTAAATGAAAGCAATTACTTTCTCAGCATAAAATCATTAGGAAGTATACATAAATATTATATTTTCGTTAAATACAGGGTCTATATAGGCTGTGAACCTGAGGCAAAGCTGCTTCTATGTGGCATTAGATAGCTCATCAGGAATCTTAAAAGTGAGATTTTCTCCAGGTGGTTTCCAGGGTAGTTGAGTTATGCCATGTATTTGTAATTGTAAAATTATTAAATGCTTGCTCTAGCGGGAGTTGCTAGCACTCACCATTATGAGGTTTGTATAATCCTTCTGGAGTCACAACAGAACTTGGTACTTACTTTACTGCCTGGGCGTTAGCATCCTGGGATGAAAATTTGAACTATTCGAATTGGTCCCTTGAGAGAGAACAAATGAAATTCCTGCCTCGCCCTGACCTATGTGTGGTCTGTCCTGGCTTGTGCACAGGCAACCACCAGTAGAGCTGCGGAAAGTGGCAAAAATATTCGGGAGCAGAACTTACTTTCTCTTAACTTGAGAGAAATTAGGGATATCTGGCAATGAGATTTCTGTTTCCTAGAACATCCCCTCTCTGAACCTTGAGTTTACATCACCCTGAGAAGTGATAGCACAGACAGCACAATCTGTAAGCCACCCTCTACACCCGAGAGGAGTGTGTGCTGCTCCTTATAATAAAAAACAAATTCATTTAGAGTTCCTGTTGTGTTTGAAAATTGTGTTCATAGCTTTGGGAGAGTTTTGCAATCCACAAAAGGAGAATATAAATTACTGGCTAGGAATTCAGTTCAGCTATTTCTAAAGAATGTTCCAGTTACTCTCCCTATTGCCCTTTCTTAAAACATCCTCCTCGTATATTACATAAATAGTGACCTTGAAAATCATGTTTGTCCTAGGAGAAAAAGATATACAAACCTTTCTAGATTGACACAGAATTAAAATAAATCCAAGCGCAAGCTTTTGAACTGTGCCCAGTTACTGTAAACAAACCTTGCCATGCACATTTTCCTTCTCCATCTTTAAATAAACAGTCTCTGACCTCTAATAGTGTAGAATTTAAAATAACATAGACAGCATGGAATTGTGTTTCCCAAAATATGTGGCATGAAAATATATCCCATCGTAGAAACTCCTAGATGTTACAGTAACTTCTTCAATTTTTAAAAAATCTCTTCATGGTATGTTCTGTTACTGACTGACTATGTTTTTCATATTATTGAACTTTGGTTTTGCTGAGAAATAAGATAAAAGGTTCAATGAATTATTTAAAGGCCCCATGCGCTGGCTAGGTTTCTCTCAACTTGACACAAGCTAAGTCATTCTGGAGGAGAAAACCTCAGCTGAGAGCTGAGAAAATGCCCTTGCCGTACTTGTCTGTGGGCAAACCTGTGGGGGCATTGTCTTGAATAATGGTTGATGTGGGAGAATTCAGCTCACCATAGGCAGTGTCGTCACTGAGATAGTAGTCCCTGGATGACAGAGGGAGGCAGGCTGAGAAGACTGAACCAGTAAGCAGCATTCTCTCATGGCCTCTCCATCAGTTTCTGCCTCCAGGTTCCTGCCTTAAGTTCCTGTCCTTGCTTTTGTAGATGATGTTCTAGAAGTATAAACCCGTTCCTTCTCAGGTTGACCTTTGACCTGGAATTTCATCAAAGCATTAGAAACCCTGTCGAAGAAATCCCCCTACCAGCTTTTTTTAGTTTCAGTCGACTCAGTGGATGCTCTAAGAATCCTTTCTGCTAATAGAAGCAATCTCTATCTATCACTGAGTTTTGAAATACTGAGGATCGCAACTCACAGAAGAGCAATCTATCGTTATCATCATTTTAAAACATCTTTCTACCCTGTTTGTATTTTTACTTTAGAAGAATGAGAAAAGACAACAGTTCTACCATCTAAAATTGAAAGAATCCCATCAATATTGGGAATGAGAAATTTGAACAGCAAGCAGCTACCTAATAAACTAGGCTAGAACCATGTTCTGGTCATGCAAAATACTGAACTCATATTGCATCATGTGGCCAAAGTTCATGCTATGTTAATGTCCCCCAGTGGGCTGCTACAGAGGGCTTACCTGCTAAGATTCACACTGTTCCCGGGCCTCTTCTCACACATCCACATCTACTCTGTAGACACTGTAGTCCAACCACAAGGAAACAGCCAAGGCACCCTGGTAGGACAAAAGAGACTATGTTTAAAAGAAAGGTAATGTTCACTACCAAAATTCAACTTTCTGATTTAAGGAAACTGAGGTGAAAGGAAGAGACAATGAATCCTGGACATGATGATACACTTAGTGATGTGACCATTGTCTAGTAGGAGAACTGGTGACAAGCATAGCTGAGACTATATGCGTTAATTTCTTTGTCAAATTTGAGGCAGGGATTGTAACTGCTATGGCATTTTTTGACTCAATTGATAAATCACAGTCCATTATATTTTGTGTCAGAGTATGTAGACAACAATCTCTAAAATAGAATTTTCCCCTCATGTTTTTCTTTCTTATTCTCCTTAAACAGTACAGTCAAGGAGGTAGAATTAGAATAATTACATGAGAAAGAAGCCACAGAGGAATAGACTATAAAATTCACATTCATTTAACCAGATTTTAGTGGTCATTTTTTTCTATGCCAAGCTTTGATATCAATGCTATAAATGGAGTTCTGAGCAAGACTCTTAATTTCTTTGGGTATTAGATTCTTAGAGACAGAGAAAAAACAAATAAGCTGGTGACAAAGAAGTATCACCACAAAATTGTGACTAAGAAGAAAATCCCTGTTTCTGTATGTAGCAGAGAGCAGTGCTCTTCTGGAGTGGTGGTACCTGAGCAGAGGTCTCATCATGAAAATGAACCATTCTTTCCTCCAAAGATGGGAAACTGGAAAATGCTAGGTAAACAAGATAGGAAACGTTCCCATGTGGCAGGTGGAATGCTGAGTTCTCATATCAAATACTAGTTCTCATTTCGAAACCATCCATCTTCAGATGGAGCTTTCAGCTCCTTAATGATGTCTGTGACGTTGCCTATAAAACTGTTTTTATACACATACAATCAATGACTTGAACTATGGGAGAAGCAAAGAAGCAAACTGTTGTTGTGTTTGTTCATGTCCTATTGTCTTAGTCCTTGATCTCCCAAGCTCCCTGGGATACTACTGATCTATTTGCTGTTGCTAATATTAAAATACCTGAGACTAGACACTTTATAAAGAATTGTTTGGCTAGTTATGTACCTGAAGGTCTAAAAATGAAGTGTTTGTCATTCTGGTAAAGGTCTTTGCCTGTTTGACAACCTGGGTGGTTTCATGGTGGCAGTGTATGTGAGGAGAAAGAACCTGATGAGACAGTTGATCAGAAGGATTCAGGTGTCAGCCTTGCTCCTTCGATAAGAACCTACTCCTGTGGGAACCAACTCGGGTCTCATAAGGATGACATTAACCCTTTCTGAGAACAATGCCTTCAGTTAGCTAAATCATTTCCTAAAAGCCCCACCACCTTGGAATGTTCCCCAGTGAGGACCAAGCATTCAGCACACAAACTTTCGGGGATATACTCAGGCCACAGTCAGGTTCTATACTTGGTGAGCCTGGCATACAGGGAGGGCCTTCTCCATGTATGCTATTCTCTTGGTGAGGGCATCCTGCAATGCCAGATTAAATGACATGAGCATCTTCTCTGCATGACATCACATAACTTTACAAGCATCTAATACAGACCCCTTAGTCATTCAAACTCTCTTGAATAGACTCCTAAGAATCAGCCTCAGTTTTGGCTGGACATTTCCTCCCATCTGTCAAGCAGTTATCCTATTTAGAGACATTTTTTGTGTCTCTGCAGTTTGTATCTTCTCAACATCCTTACCCAGAATGCATTTCTCACAATACTCTGTCAAAATTGTTTCCCTCAATTAAAATTTAGCTCAAATTCTACCTTTTACACAGATAATTGATCGCTTCCGTGTCTCAGTAGTCTGATTACATCACTTAAAAAATTTTTTTTTAAGTTTCAAAAGTTCTGGTACTATTGAACCCTGGAATCTATATTAAATGAATTTTCTTGTGGAACCCAAGATAGTGTAGTAGGCTGTGTTTGTTGCCAGGATGTGAACAGACCGTTTTACAGTCATTATTCCGGATTGTGGTCTGAAGTCACTGTGATCACCACAGTGTTCTTCTGCTTTACGCTTTATATTCAATGACACATTGAGAGAGACAGGCTTAGGCTTCTGATTTAAACTCGCAAGAGCTACTGGTGATAGAGGCCATTCTAAGGTTACTAGAGCTGAAAGACCAATAGATTGTGATCATCTCCTTTTAGAGCTAAATGTTCCCAGGAAACAGCAGAGAGCATTTTCTTCAAGTCGGTTAGGAGGTTAGATAGCAGTGTGCATTTTATTGCACTCAAATCATCACCGGTTCCCTTCCTGAGAGAAGACGGAAAAGGAAAGCATTAGAGCAGATGGAGAAAACCTCCAAGTTTTGACACTTAATTTCTTTCTTCCTGAAAAATGGTAGCTCCTTCTGTTCCTAAATTACATAAGTTACATGAGACACAGCTGCCTGCAACAAACTCATCCTGGATTTCTTAACACCATAGCTCCACAGTAATCGAACAAATATGCAAAGCAACACAGAGGCAAGTTGCAAGGTATAATGGCGTAACCCTAGTGTGGTGCCATGTACCTATAATACCAGAATTTGAATGATGAGGCAAGAGAGTCATGAGTTCAAGACCAGACTGGGCTACATAGTGAAACCCTGTTTCATAACAAACATCCATAATGGTTAAATCCAGCAGATAGTATATTGCCTCAGCTCATTCTGAGGACTTATGTGGCCAGCGCCAAGGATCGTAGGAGCTCTGTGGTAGTGGATTGGTCAAAAAAATACTTGATAATATTGCAAAGAAATTGATTCTGAGTGTAGGAGGAAGAAGAAGCAGCTCTGTTTCAGTAACAGGTGTCATCAATTTGGTTCTGGGATGAAGCACATGATGAAACTGACAGAACAAAAGCTGTCAAACTCTGTAGAGCTGAGAAGAAAAGGGGTCAGAATGCAAAGCCATCTGCTTATGCCCTTGTGAAATGGACAGACACGGCATCCAGGGTTTTTTTCAGCCCTATTTCTTCTCATTTCCAGTCTTTTAGCCCAAGTGCCTGTTTGTTCCTTGTTTCTTTCTTTCTTTCTTTCTTTCTTTCTTTCTTTCTTTCTTTCTTT
>LOEQ01002428.1:149657-196051 GCA_001685075.1 Bramus lutescens | reverse complement strand
GGGCAAGGATGCTCTCTGAATGTTCGTGAGCCATGCTCCCTGCTAGGGAGAATGGGGACCTTGAAAAAGTCACATCTCGGCCGCTGGGAGAAGTGGTTGGTTCTGTGAATGGGAAGTCTGAGTGGAGAATTCCAGTCTTTTCCAGTTATCCTCCCCCAAGGCCTTTCCTTTCTTCTACAGTTACTACTATTAGGATTTGTGTGTATATGTAAACACAAGCTAAGGGGTGTATGTAGAGGTCAGAAAATAACCTTCAGGACTTGGTTCTCCGTAGTGCGGGTTCTGTAGTTTTGTGCGTACCTGGCCTGAATTTGGGCCGTCAGGTTAGTACTGCAGTCACCTTTTTCTGCTGTCCGTGTCTCCACTGACCCCTCCGGATGTAGCTCGCTGTTCCTTCTCCTGCACCATTCTTCCCTGTGAGCTGCCATGCCCGCACCATACTCCCAGGCATGATGACGGTGGACTAAACCTCTGAAACTGCATTCAAGTCCCAACTAAATGCTTTCTTTTGTAAGAGTTGCCTTGGTCGTGGTGTTTAAGACACAATTCTTAAATATCATTCTATTTTTGATGCACAGATATTGATGTAACTAGAATTTTTTTTTCCCAAAAACCAAGTGTGGGGCTGGAGAGATGGCTCAACCATCTAAGGTTAGGCTCCCAACCAAAAACCAAGTGTGGTCGCTGCTAAGATTCTGCTTCAGGTCTCTGCTATCAGAATGAAAGAAGGAATCTCTGAGGCTCCAACGCTTGCTCACTGTGTGACGTCACTTTCCTCTCCTATACATTGAGAATGATTTCTGTCTTGATTGATTTGCACAAGGTATAATGCATAGAAACTACTTACCGCACAGAAGCCTCATAATAAAACTTGTCTGTGATCCCATGTGCTAAGATGTGCAGGCTGCTTCAGAAGTAGAAACATTGGCTCTAATCATGACTGCTTATGCAAAGGTTAATTATATTGATTTTGTAGACTGAATGTGTCTGTGAGATCATCAAAAACTTTAAATTATATGTTCACTTCATTGCAGTAATTCAGAAGGTGGACTCGTCTAAGTATAGCCAGATAAAACTTGCTGACAAAAAAAAAATCAATGTGATCAATTTCAATGACATCAGTTTTTGATCTATTGCCAAGTCATCTCAGTGGCCCACTTACACAAGAATAAGAAAGTCAGTGGATTGGGAAGGAGCAATTTATTTATTTTATTTATTTATTTGTATGTTTACTTATTTTAATGTTCAAGGCATATGCTGAATTATAAAGCATAAAACTCTCAGTAAATAAAAGGCTTCATTGGCAGTAAATTTCACAGTTAACCAAAGTCTTACGGAATATCTCCATCCTTGCCATTCCTCCTCATTCTCAGAAGAAGCAGAGTTTAACATTTGGGTTTCAGCTAGGAGGAAAGATTCAAGGGCAAAGAATTTTCCTACATGCAGATTGCTGTTTTATTGAGATATTTGGCATTAGGTGGGTGTTCAATAAATGATTGTTGCACAATTACATGATCATGTTTATTTACCCTAAACCAAGGACTTGGTTATGGTTTCTGGACTTGGGAAGGAAAAATTTAAATAACCTCAAGAGACAGAGAACCATGGATGAAGTGTGGAGAAAGATAATTTTTTTCTCACCAAAATAAAATCAAAAACTGGTCCTGGTGTGATACACAGTGATTTCAGCATTTGGAAGGCTGAGACAGGAGGATTGCTGCAAGTTCCAGGTCAGCATAGACTACGCACATAGTGAGTTCAAGGCCAGGCTAGGTAGGACACACAACAAAATCCTGACTCAAATTCAATGAACCAATTAATCAATCAATCAAAATCAGAAAAATTGAGGCGTGTGGAGCAAGATATCATAACCTTCTCATGAGCTCCTGGCTTTGAAGGGGCCCTACAAGGAGGATTACCGCTCAGCCAAAGAAATAAGGGCAGGCATCACTTTTAACCACGTGCAAGTTCAACCCTTAAGATGTTATATAAATTGTTCCTCATTCCATTTTACTTCAGATACTGACTAACAAATATTATTTCCACTTTCAAATGTAAAAGGGCAGTTTTTATTTGTAGCATGCTGGCTTTCATTCTTGGTAACCCGTGAACAAAAATGGCTACAGGAGATATAGTTCATATTTAAAGAAACTATACCTATGTACGGTCCTAAAATCTTGAGTTTTTTATTTGATTTTAAAAAGACTTTTCTATATAAATACTGCACTGAAATGTCTCCCCATACCTCTCACCCGTCCAACTACCCACATGCTACCCCAACCCTTTCATATTTATGACTACCTCTTCTTTAATTATTATGTGATTTTTGTGTGTGTGCATGTGCTTGTGTAGCCAACTAAATATAACTATGAGGTTATATTTATCTAGGAAACAAATTATGTTGGCTGCGTTTTCATTGTTGGGCATGATTTCCTTCCTATTGAGCAGTCTTTAAGTCCATTTAGACAGTTGTTCACCGTAAGATAAAAATGGCAGCATTGCACCATTGGGGATATCTTTCCATGCCCATCACTGTCGTAGTTCTCAGGCTTTACGGCTGGGGAGGACTCTTGATTGCCTTTCCCCCCAGCAATCTTCCTGGCACCTGCTGACACTATGAGGGCTGGTCCTCAAGAAAGAGGCTTTCAGGTTAGTTTCAGCAGGAATCCTCCAAGTCCTACATTTAAAGGTAAGGGACATATTGACCAAACCTTGAAGGGAAGCTTCAAATGCCTGTCTCTGGGATTTTTGTTAGGTAGATTTTGATTTCTGCAGGGAGCATTATCACCCCGTGTGTTGTAATGTGTGTGTGTGTGTGTGTGTGTGTGTGCACGTGTACATATAAAACAATAGGTTTCCCCACGTTTTTTCAGACATCCTAAGCATGATTTTTTCCTCTGTCCACTCTTTGTTTGTACGATCCTCTCTCGTGCTTGACCTGTTAAAGTCTCTACATCAATGTTTTTCCTACCCATTTATAACACCTGTGTCCTACTAATCTCCTGTCTAGAGGTCCCTCTGTCCCTTGTTATCCCCACAGTCCATTCCATAACAGGGGACAGTTTTCAGTGCAACAGACATGATCCAGTGATGTGCCAATTTCATTTTCTTTAGAATTTCTTTGTGTATATGAACCACTTTCACTATCCATTCACCAGCTGAAGAAAATGTAGGTTGTTACTACTTTCTAGTTCATGTGAATAAATCTGTACCAAGCATGAAAGAGCAAGTATCTCTGTAAGAGGATATGGAGTCCTTTAGGCACCCGACAAGGAGTGGCAGGTATATTTGGGTCGGCTAGGAGATCTACTAGGTTTTTGGTTTTTGAGAATTGCCCACACTGATTTCCATAGTCAGCACTCACCAGTTTGTAATCCCTGCAATGGCTAACAAAGGTTCCTAACGTCTCTGTCTCCACACCAGCGTTTGCTCTTAGTTGCTTGCTTGATCTAGTCATGCTGATGGGGGATAGATGAAATCTAATATCCTGATTTTTAAAGAAAGATTGAAATAGTTCCTAATGCAGTCAAAGCTGTTCATGACCTCGCTATTTCCTTTGAAGGAGGCTTGTTCTAATAACCCTTCAACCAATGCCCACATACTTAGGATTCTCCACATTTCAGAGCCTCGTCCTCCCAATTTCAGGATGCAGACACTTTAACTTGTATTTTGTCATACTCTTTAGTATTTCATAACCATACAATCTTAACAGACGAAAATGAATTTACCCAAATGGTCATGAAAGGCCAGTGGTTAAACAGACTTTCTGGTAGACAGATAGGAAGAGGGGCCACGGCTGGGTAACAAAAGTGGTGAATTTCCAAGATTCCCGGCTTCTTCCTCAACTGCCCAACTCGAAACCAAAGCTTGCCAGCTTTTGTCCCCTGCCATCTGCCCTCCTACTGGTGGACTGGTTCAATGACTTTAAAGCTGGATCAAGACATGTCATACAACAGTTGCAAAACAGTCAACCGTCCTGTGTGTCTTCAAACTGACCAATCCTAAATTAGGGGAGGAAAACTCCGGACTTCTCAGCTTTGCCCCCCCACCATGTCTACCCCACTTTGCAGAGGCCATGTTTCTCTGTGCACCTACTGGATATGTGTGTTTCCTCACCACCAATAAATGTCTTTCTTAACTGTTAATTCTGTCTGTGGGGTGAGCAATCTCTCTGCCACCTCCTGATGTGCTTCAGATTTTTCTGGTCTTTTAATTCTATAACTGGCAGAGAAAACAGAACCAATTGAGAACCCTGGACTGTATCATTTCTAGACTGTGTTAGTAAGGAGATAGTTATAAACCCAGAAACATTCTCATTTTGCTAATAATGAGGTTTGGATGATACTGCAAATGAGCCGTCCTAGTCAGGTTAAGAGTGTTTCAGTAGAATGGTCTCTGAGGTGAGTCTGGTGGTGTTTTCATGAGGTTTTGGAGAACTAAAACATTTCATGAATCCCAAGGCTAATACATGCCATTGGGAGATAAGCAAGCGTAGCTGTTCCTGGAATATTTATGCCTGTTCTAAAAATAATAAGTTTTACAAATGAAATCCATATTCATGTATTGATCCATTATAAATTCTTTTAATAGTGTCAATGAAGATGTTCAGAAAGACAGCAGACTTAATTACTCAAAATCCCCCTGTACACTCAGCAGTTATGAATGAATGCCCCAGGTCAAAAAAAAGGAGTTCTAACTCACATATAGGAGAAAGAAGATTATCTTCTATAGGTCAAAAGGACGAGAGGATCATCAGAATAAAGAAGGGACCTGACCCTGTGATGTTTTCCAAAGTCCTGGTATTAGATGGGGATTAGATTTGACTGTCCCTGAGACCCAACAACAAAGGTGGAGGCTAAAAGAGATGGGCATTAAAGCTGCCCCCTTAACTATCATTTCAAAAGACTATGCAGCCCCTGAATGTGTGGTCTAATGGAGAAGTCAGAAAAAACAGGGTAGGGAACAAATCGTTATAGTCTTTCTTAGTGTTCCGGTATGGTAGAGAAAACATAGAGAGCAATGTATGACTGTGAACTTATTGTTGTTTTGTTTGGTCTTTTATGACCCAGAAAGTCCAAATTGAATACACAGATTTGCCCAAGATGGCAAGACTCCAAGACTTCTATCCAAAACAAATGTTAAAATTTTTAAAGAAAATTGTTACCAAACTGTACAGGATCCCAACACAAAAGCCACTCATAGCCAGTGCAAGTGGCTACTGAGAGGTTTGACTTCCCATGGTTGCTGCTGAACCGGAGCACTCCTGTAGGCAACCAGACTCCCTTCAGCAAACACTATTAAATGGTGGATCTCAAACTAGCAAGATGGCTTAGCAGCTGAACGCCACGCAAGCCTGGCTGAACTGAGGCCGGGCCCAACAACTCACATACTTGAAGGAAATAACTGACTCTGAAGACATACCTGCTCAGTCTGCACATCCCTGCATACCCTGCCCTCATGCATGTACAACACACACATAGATGTGTGCCCTCACACCCACATATTTATTTAGAAACCAAACACACATGAATCGCTGATTGAATCCTTGAGGGATGACTTAGTTTGCTTCTTTCCATATTACTGTCATAAAACATTGTTCAAAAGCAACTTGGGGAGGAAGAGTTTAATCAGCTGGTAATCTACCATGGAAGGAAATGGTGCAGGAACTCAAAAGAACCTGGAGTTAGGAACTGAAGCAAAGTCCATGGAGAAATGCTACTTTCTCGCTTGCTCTCTATGACTTGCTCGGCTTACTTTCTTGTAGAACAAAGAAACACTTGCCCAGGATGGCCCTGCACACAGTGGTCTAGCCTTTTCCATGTCAATAATTATTTAAGAAAATGCTCCAAAGACAAGTCAGCAAGACCAATACAATGAAGGCAAATCCTCAATTGAAGTTCACTGTTTCTGAATGACACCAGCCTCTACACAGCTGATGGGAACTGAATAGAAGCAATCCACTGGCCTTCCAAACCCCATAGTTCCATTTCCTCCCTCTCCCTTATCTCCTCCCTACCTTTTTTTTAAGTAACAGTGAAATAACACTGTAGTCAGGGCTTTATTTGGGTTATCAACTCACAAATAATGACACAGAGACTAATTTTGAAAGCTTGACATTAGCTTAGGCTTGTTTTTAACTAGCTCTTATTACTTACCTAAACCCATTTATATTAATGTATGTTCTGCCATGTGGCATGACTATCTTCCATTGTGCACCTCCCATTTCCTCTCCATGGCTGACTGGCAATTCTTCCTCCCAGCATTCTCTTTCTTCCCGGAAGTCCCACCCATCTCTCCTGCCTAGTTATTGGCTGTTCAGCTTTTTATTCCGCCAATGCATATCAATGCATCGTCATAGTGTACTAATATCCCACAATAACTTATAGTTTACTTCTTATGAAACTGAGAAAGTTCTGGTAATACCTATAGTTGTGGAAATATTCTGTTGTTTACCTACAACTGAAATCTTTGATATTTTGGTATGTGATCATATTTTGAAGTGAGATGTATAGAAACTGCAAGTCTTTATCAGTTCCGTGTGGCAACCCATCAGTCTTATTCTGGATGCCTATCTTAAAAGTCACCTTTGGTTCCTTTTTGTTTTTCTGTCTAACCTTATCATAAATGGCTCAAAGGCAATTGATAGAAAAATACTTTAAAAACAAATGGAGGGGGTCTGGAGAGGTGGCTCAGAGATTAAGACGATTAGCTATTATTCCCGATGACCTGGGTTTAATTCCCAGAACCCACATGGGGGCCCAAAACTGCATGTACCTTCCAAGGGATCTGATACAACCTGGTCCCTGCAGGTGCCAGACAGGCACATGGTCTATAAACATACATGTAGGTAAAACACACATATGTATAAAATAATTCTTAAAAAGGTTTTTTAAATGGAGAAAAGAGAAAACTAGCAAAGAAAAGACAAAAAAGTTATAGATCCATGTAGAGGCTTACATTCTAAGAACATACATTAAGTACAGTCATCTCTCAATATAGATCATGACATAGTTCTGATTTTCCAAGAAGTTCTAGAAAAAGTTAGGACAGAAACAGTTTCAAGATATTATCATGCATGTGCCTGAAGATACTCCAAAAGACAAATGCCTAATATGATTCAGGCCAAGTGGGTCTTCTCTCCTCTATCCATATTAAGGAGATTAATATTTCTAAGATCGCCAACTCAAAGTCAGCCAGATCCAGAGTTCCTTTAATTACTTAAGGTCTTATTGGAAAACAGTTGCATCAGCACAATGCAGGCAGCTTAGGAAAAGTCCACTTAGATCAAGCTCTTGAACTTCAAATATTGCTCCTGTGCTAACTACTGGACTCAGAATTAATCCTACATGGGCAGCCTCAAAGTCACCAGCCTTCCCAGTCACCTTCAGGGTGAGTGCAATTGCTACAGCATGCGGCATTTACAAGTAGTAATGATAGCCACGTGTGTAGGTTGCAACCACTGCCTATGTCTGGTTTCTTCAACTGGGCATTTCTTATGCTTCCCTGTGGCAATTCTGGTCAAGTTCTGTTTACAGAAGATTCCTGGTAAACCCAGATCTGCTAAGGCAGGATCCTGTGATGGTCTGTGGAAGATTCAGACACGTGTATGACAGGGATTTACAGTTTGATCAGAAATAAAAAGCTGTGCCAAATGAACTAGTGGAGAGTACATGAGCAAGCTCAGCGCCAGAAGGTGGGCCGGGAAAGCTGCTATGGTAAACACTGTGGCCGAAAAGCTGCTGTCTGGTGGACTCACATGGTCATAGCATGTGATTTGCTTTCGCAGCAAAAGCAGGAGGAAGAGAGCTAGAGGTGCTGGTGACTGCTTCTCAGAACAAGGCCAGTAATTTATTTATGGGAGAGATCTACCTTTTTACTGTCACTTAATGCTTATCTGGGAGTGGGTGGAGTATAGATCCATGGAGAAAAGAGAACCCTCTCTGCTCTCTCCTGAAAATGGGTCCAGTCGCCCACCCTGTGGGAATGGATGTCGACACACATCGTGTTTTCAGTCACCCACCCTGTGGGAATGAATGTCTACACACACACACCATGTTTCCAGTCGCCCACCGTGTGGGAATGGATGTCTACACACACATCATGTTTTCAGTCGACCACCGTGTGGGAATGAATGTCTACACACACATCATGTTTTCAGTCGCCCACCGTGTGGGAATGGATGTCTACACACACATCGTGTTTTCAGCTACTCCCAGCCTTGCCAGTCTCACTTGTGTAGAAACCACCTGTGCTGTGTTGAGCCCTTTGGATAGGATTTCATCCTCCATGCAGGATGAAGAAAAGATGGGCTCTTAAGACATAGCAGCTCATGGTGTGGGGTCAGACACTTTTGCTATCAATAGATGCATTAAGAGTTGTGGAAATGCCCAATCAGCATTCACTGTTTCCTTCAAAATGAATTTCTCACGTCCTTGGTCAGGAAGAATCGTTAACAGACCCTGAGAAACACACTTTATTCCCTCTGCCAGGAAATTCTCCCTCCCTCCCTNCCTCCCTTCCTCCCTCTCGCTTTTTCTTCCTCTCTTCCTCCTTCCCTCTCTCCCTTCCTCCTTCTCTCCCTTACTCCCTTCCCTCCCTCCCTCCCTTTCTTTTTAAATCTTACTCTATTTTTTTTCAATGTAACATTTTTACTGATTTTCTGGGAATTTCACAACATACCACACCATACTCATATCCCAGTCCTTTCTTGTGAGCTCCCCTCATCCTTGTGAACCTCCCCCACACTCCACCCAAAAAAAGGAAAAGGAAAAGAAAAAAATCCAATTTGCATCATCTATATACTCACTCTCCTCTTGTTGGCCTGCCCTCTAGGTAGCACTGAGTCCTTCCTTTCCCACCCCCACTCCCCAAACCAGCTGTGGAGAGTGACACTTCACCATTCCTATCACAGTCTTTAAAGAGTTTTTCTTCTGGTCTAGCCTGTCACTTTTTTTGCGGCAGGTGGGGGTTGGAGGATTTGGGAGCTGTCACAGAAGCCTTCCATGTTCCTGGCTCTCAACTGCATATGGAGTCATCAACATCACAGCAAAAGCAGTCTCCTTGCTCACGCCGTCGGCCAGCGCATGGATCAGGGGCCTCCACACGGTTTCTGGTGACAGAACAGATGGTGGTGATCACAGCTTCCAACTGCAGCAGGAACCACAGATACAGACATGGACCTTGGTCGCACTAAGAGACCCGGAGAGCGCCATGGCACCACAATCCACCTGTGTCAATATGACCCTGGTGGCACGGTGACCCAGTGACATCAGATGGCTTCAGATGGCTGCACAGAGCACAGACATTTGCACAGCCTTCAGTAACACAAGCCATGAATCTCAACACAAACCCAGGCTGCAGTAGGAAAAAGGACACAGACATACCTATACCTAAATTCAGGGATGGTTTGAATGTCTCCTCCCAAAAGCTCATGTTTTGAAAACTTAATCCCCAAATTCCCATGTTAATGGGAATCAGAGGTGAGGCCTTTGGGGAGTTTTAAGTTAAATGAGGTCATGAATGGTGTGCTTTGATCTCTGCCAGGCTTGCTATGATGCAATGCAATAGGAAGACCCTCACTGGATGACATGCAGGACCTGGCACCGTGTTCTTTGGTTCTCAGTCTCCAGAACTCGAGTTGTATTGCTCACCTTCTCTTTAGCATCTTGGTGGATGCCGTGGTACACGACTCAGACCTTTATCTGGGACAGACATCTTAGCCCAGCTTCTGCGCTGCTCGGATGTCAGATTCCTGAAATGAGCTCTACAACTGGGAACTTCTGGTGCTGCAGGAAGGAGCAGAAAGGCCGAACCTTGTCGCTGTCCAGAACAGCTTTGCAGTTTCCTTTCTTGAGGCCTCCTCTCGAGTCCCCAAGGTGCTTTGCTGCCCAGGCTCTTTGTCTCTTTGACTCTTTATCTCTTCTCACTGCCTGATTCTACTTTTTCCCTCTCCTTTCTGCCTGTGTTCATCCCAAGAGCACCCCTTCATAAACAAACATCTTGGGCCCTGCCTGTTCAGCTCTCTGGAAGACAATCTACATATGCGTGCTGAACATGAATGCGTACACCTTTTTACGGTGCTGCCTCTCGCTGTACTCATGAGGATGTGGATAGAGGACTGGGCCTGAGATTTCTAAACAGTGACTCTATGTATTTTATTATATAACTAACATATGCTGCTTTTCTTCCTTTCCCTCCCTGGAAATAAGCACAACATACGTTTGGTAGAAGAAATCTTACCACTTTCTCCTGGGGCTTAATTTTGCTTTTTTAGAAACAAATAGTTTTTCTGTGTTTTGTTATCAACGTGGAATACACGAATTCAGATCCCATTTCCTACTTGCAGAAGACATAAGTATCAAGATGCTGAAATCTAAGATGCCAACTTGAAAAGAAAGATTATAAATTATGTCCGGGAAAAAAGATAGAAGGTCCTGCTGAGGAAAAAAAAACAAAGAAAATGAAAAGAAACTAATTTTATACCTTCTCGGACATAAAAGTCATGACCCAGTTTGAGGAGTGGTTAAAGAATCTACACATGAAGTCAGAGTTTCAAGAAGCAAATTCGTGACAAAAAGAAATTCTGAATGGCTTTACAAGATAGCTCACAAAATGCAATCATCATAAGCACTTGGTTAGCAAAATGCTGAATTTGTGTCAGACATTGTGATATTTGGGGGGATTCATTAAATTCATGAGCAAAAACATGTGGTCTACTGAAGTCACATTTTAAATGTACTACAAGGCTACCAAAGGGATTAATAAAAGCAGAGAAATTGCTTTGAGATAAAAAAATTAAAACTAGAATATAAATAGGACACATTTTCATAGTACCAATTCCTGTAAAAAAATTATAAGAACCAAGTAAAGCAACTTATGATTCAAATTTTTCCATGTAGAGATTTATCATATCCATTCATGGGAAAAGAAGCTATGATTACATTTGAAATGGACTGTGTTCTTCTTAAAAAAGAGTACCCGGTCTTTTATAGAGTCTTGAGCATTTTCCGTGTCATTTTAATGAACATCTTCAGTGTATTAGACATGTTTGATGTCTTATTTAATTTAGTTTTCCATCCCAGGGACTTTAAAAGCAACCACCTCCATTTCATTTATCAAAAACTTGATCCTTAAAGTCATATTAATGGTATCTGGGGTATTAAATATCTCAAATTTCTTTCATTAATGGATTAATGGTCTAGTATGCTATCCAGGGAGTGATAAAGAAAGGTTTCATTTTTTTCTATATGTAGTTGTAGTGGTTTGAAAGAAAATTTCCCCCGAAGAGAGTGACACCATTAAGAGGTTTGGTCTTGTTAGAGTAGGTGTGGTCTTTTGGAGGAAATGTATCATTGTGGAGGTGGGCTTTGAGGTCTCATATATCCTTAAACTACACCCAGTGGGATAGACTACTTTCTGTTGCCTACAAAAGATATAGAGCTCTCACCTACCTCCCCAGCACCATTATGCACCCCACCTTGTCCCACCACAATGATAATGGACTGAACCTCTGAACTATAAGCCACCCAATTAAATGTTTTCCTTTATAAGAGGTGTCATGGTCTTGGTGTCTCTTCATAGCAATAGGAACCCTAACTAAGATGGTGGTCTTCTTGACCACCATGTCTTAGCACCTGAAAGTCCTAGAACACCGAAATCTTAGCACGTGTTAATGTAAGCCAGCTACCTCTTCAACTAGCTTTGCAGACCCCTGAAAACCTAGGTACCTTTCCTTGGTTCTAGTTATAAAAGTTGCTAGAAAAGGAGCGATCATCTCAGGCTTTAGAGGAAAAGTCAATAGAAGCTTTTGGCAACTGAATGGGGCCTCAGGCCTGTAATCTAAATCCAGAGGTGTAAGCAGGTAAACTGGGAGTTCCAGGCCAGCATGAGACACACAGGGAGACCCATCCTTAAAAGCAAGTATTATTTTTTTCTACCTATATAAATTTTCCTTATAACATTTACCAAGTTCAAATTTGTATCCATTTTCTTTTTATACTACTTGTATTTTGTTAGAAAAAATATGGCATGTATTTAATTAGAATGTTTTTGTACACAGTTGTCACAGAAATGATGGCTATTTTAAAAGAAGAAAGTTGAAGGCATACTCTCTTCACCTGGAAATTCCTGTAGGTCGCATTTCAAGATGAATCTAGCTTGAGCAATACAATGAAATATTTAAGAATAGCTGTTTTCTTTCTATTTCTTTAACTTTAACATGATTTTATTTTTCCTGGTACAGATATCTTAAAACTGTGCCTTAAAATGCGGGACTGGAGTTTGCTAGGATTAAACCAAATGTTGTTAGGGTTGAGATGGAGAGGTTGGGCGCATTGGGAGGGTAAGTAAGAGGACTTGAGCTTGTTGAGGTATGAGATACCCCACCCAGCAGATGAAAGAGCTGGGCTGGATCCCATGGAGCACTCCGTGAGGATCATGCACACGCCCATTGCCCTTTTCCCCAGTGAACTTCTCATCTTTGGAGACAATTAAACATACACCCTCTTGCATTTAGTGCATCTAATTGTAGTGGAATAGATTCAAAGAAAGATTTGACCTATTCCAGGAAAGGGTTCACCCCGAGTATGGAGGAGAACGGCGGACCCAGATTTATAAGTGCGCTCACTGAAGGGGGTGGTGCCATCGCTACTATGTATTCAGCTCTTACTGGGGAGCACACACTTTCCCTTTCTTAGATGATGATAAACACGGACAGCTTGCTCTACCTGTGCCCAGGTGATGTTGTTATGGCTGTGATTAGAGGGAATTGAGGAAAAGGCCTCTCTTTCTTTGAGGTGGGAATAACATTTCCACTATAAGAGTTTCTAAAATGTTTTCTTAAAACTATATCAGAAATTGTGTGTGTGTGTGGGGGGAATCCCTCCTTTCTGTTGTGGGTGTGATTAAAATGGAAATGGGACTTGATGTTTCTTCTAAATCTGTATTCAACTCCGCCTCAAAAGGCAGCCCCAAGTGTGAACACAACCAGACAGTTGGAATGCTGGCCACACTGGTTCTCTAAGTGGTTGAGGAAAGTCTCATTGCAAAGGCAACCCAGTTTTGCCCTCACTGGCAAAGCACATAGAAGCCACAAACTCCCATGCTAGCAACCAGTGGCCTTCAGCCAGTTCCCTCGTTCATTGGCTGACTCCCCCATTGTTTCTATGCATTGTATCCTTTACTTAGGGTGCATAATTAAGGCTTCTGCCTTTTAAGATCCTTCTTCAAAGGCAAATTCTATCCAAATTTACAGAAGAATAATCTTTAGAAAGTTTATAAAGTGTATGTCTACACACACACACACACACAAATACAGACAATTTTAATTAAAGAATGCTTGGGTTGCAAACCAAGATATTGAAACAGAGGAGATGTCTGAGTCAGCAAAATGCCTTCTGCTCAAGCACCACGAAATTAATTTAGATCTGGGCATGGCTTCAGTGATGCTGGGGACAGAGATGGGAAGAGCCTTGGAACTTTCCAGGAAGCCAGTCCGAGGCTAGTGAACATAGGAAATAATTTAGTAACCTGGGACTCTGTTGGGTTTGGGTGACATACATCTCTGTCTTCTAAGAATATATGAGCCAGCCCAGCTCTTTCATCTGCTGTGGTGGTTTAAATAAGAATGGCCCCCATTCTTAGATTCATATCTGAATGCTTATGGAGTAACATTAGGAGGTGTGGTCATGTTGAAGGAAGTATGTCACTGGGGGGTTAGTTTTGGGGTTTCAAATGCCCAAGTCAGGCCCAGTGGCTCTCTCTTTCTTCCTGCTGCCTGTCACTCCAGATGTAGAACTCTGGGCTCCTTCTGCAGGACTAAACCTTTAAATCTGTAAGCCAGCCCCATTGCATGCTTTCCTGTATAAGAGTTGCCATCATCAAGGTGTCTTTTCACACAATAGGAACCTTAACTAAAAGACCTGGATGATGTGGGAAGTCCTGTATACATGTTGCTTTTATTGATCAATGAATAAATAATCTGCTTTGGCCTGTGATAGGGCAGAATAGAACTAGGTGGGAAAACTAAACTGAATGCTGGAAGTAAGTAGGCAGAGTCAGTGAGATACCACGTAGCCGCCAGAGGAAAAAGATGCTAACTGGCAGTTGGAATCTTGCCAGTAGGCCACGAGGCTCGAGTAAAACATAAAATATTAGAAACAACTTTTTTTTCCTACCTTAAAAACACAGAAACACTGCTTGCTTATATCCTCCAAACTGTTACCTACATCGGAAAGTAAACATTTATGATCATACTTTGAAGCAATATTTTTAATAGGTTACTGATAGTAGAGGAAGTTGTTTCTGTGGCTAAAACAAACACAAATATGCCATTAGTATCTGCAGCTCAGAATTCTTCCTTGCCCCTCACCATCGTTTGCTAAAGACCAGTTATCTGGTAGGTACAACAGGCTTAACAAGGCTTAAATTAAATCCTTAATTTGGATCCTTAACCTTGGGAGAGGGTTGAATGGGAGGGGAGAAGCAGGGAGGGGAGCAGAGAAAAATGTAGAGTTCAATAGAAATCAATTAAAAACAATGGCCCCTTTATAAAAATATTAGAAACAGGTTAAATAGTGATTCAATTAATATAGTCTCCATGTGCTTATTTCAGTTCTGGGTGACAAGGAACACGTGAGCAGCCTCTGGCTGCACCTGGATATGCATTTTTTCCTTTAGTCTTGGACTCCCACCTGCCATCAGGCTGTAGAAGCTCCACTCTCTGAACAACAGTGTAAATTTCTCCACTTCTAACAACAATCAAATTAATATAGCATCCCTATTATATTTATATTCCCAATATGTCCTGGCACAGGATAATGAAAAGGAACTGTCCAGATTTAACTGGCTCAAAAAGCATTTACAATTAGGCAAAAATTCATCCACAAATAAACTTATAACGAGAACTCCCAACTTCCCGTCTTATGCCTATGCATAATTAGGCATGTATATGATTAAAAGTAGATGCATTATGGCAAGAGACATGCAATGAAAATGCAGAAAAAAATGATTATATGACCTATTTATTAATCAGAATAGAGAACTTCTCATGCTAAGTTCCCTTAGTAACTGTGGTGGTTTGAAAAAGAATAGCTCCCACAGGCTCAAATATTTGAATGCTTAGTCATTAGGGAGTGGCATTACATGACAGGGATTAGGAAGTGTGGCCTTATTAGAGTAGGTGTGGCCTTATTGGAGGAACTGTGTCAGTGAGGGTAGGCTTTGGAACTTAGTTTCAAATGATCAAGCCAAGCCCAGTGTCTCTCCTCCTGCTGCCTGCGGATCAGGATGTAGAACTCTCAGCGACTTCCCCAGCACCATGTCTGTCTCCATGCCACCATGCTTCTTACCATACTTCATGCCATGAAAATAAGGGATTAAAACTCTGAATGCAACCAAGCTCCAATTAAATGCTTTCTGTTAAAAAGTCGCTGTGGTCATGGTGTCTCTTCACAACACTAGAACACTGACTAAGAAATTAACTGAAGTATTTCTTTTCCTGAACCTCATAAAAGGAAGGCCCCCAACTCATATCCTCTGCAGCCATCCCTGAGAGGGCTTGCATCTCTAATCTTTACTATTGCTTCATTTTAAAAAGTTACCTTGCTTCCTTTGCAAATATCCATGAGCCTGTATTTTCAATATTTTGGATAATAGACCAAGAACTTGAAACATCTGACTAGGCTCTGATCACTAATAACAAGTCTAGCCAATCAGTCAATCAATGAGTTCTTGGTTCAGTGAGATACCCCATCTCTTAAAAGTGATGTGAAGAGTAAGAGAAGACACTCAACTTTGGATTCGGGCTCCCCATTCACTAGCACACATATGGACAATCAGGCACACATATGCACACACAACCACACACACAATATATAAAATAGAAAATAAGAAAAAGTATGTCCAATTGAAGTTTTCTATTCTCTGGGGTCTTAAAGTCCTTATTCTTACCCTGAACAAAGGACGTTGTTCATTACAGCCAGAGGCAGTTTGTCCTCCTGTAGCAAAGTGCTGAGACCCTACCACAAATCCAGGAGGAAACTATTCCCAGGCTCTTCTGTGACTCAAGAACACGTTGCCTTTAAAACTTCAATTGTACAAGGAGGAATCAAGTATCTGTTCATTGCAATAGAGCATGATGGGGATTGAGAATACACACACAAATAAGATATAAGTCCTGCCTTTGAGCCAACCTAGGTGGGGTTGCAAGGGAAAGTCCAGGAAATGTCAGAATGAAGGAAGGTACTGATTGTGATAGGAATGTAGGGAGGCATTCCAGGGAGGAGGCAAGGACAGTCAATTTGAAGCTCCTCCAAACTAATGTTCTGGAATTCATATCTCAGAACCTAATTACCAAAGGATGGGATGTTTTGGAGATGGCTGGGTCATTATGACTCTGTTTTTGTGCTTGGTATCAGTACCTTTATAAAAGATATGCAAGGGAGCTAGTGTAGTCCTGGGCCTCACGGCGCTTGCCTGTAATTTCAGCACATGAATAGGATGGACAGAAACAAGAAGATGGCACTACATTCGGGAAAGACTGGTTGCCAAAAGTAAAGCAGATTTTTAAAAGCTAGAAGGGAGGTAGTTTATCCTTCCTTCATGTGAAGAAAATGAAGATGACACCCAAAGTGAACAGGTCTTCAACAGAAACCAAATCTGTTAGCACCTCTGACTTCTCCACCTCTAATTCTGTGGGAAAAGCATTCTCTGCAGTACTATAGGAGAAGCATTCTCTGCAGTCCTATGGAGAGAACATTCTCTGCAGTATTATAGGAGAAGCATTCTCTGCAGTACTATGGAGAGAACATTCTCTGCAGGACTATGGAGAAGCATTCTCTGCAGTCCTATGGACAAGCATTCTCTGCAGGACTATGGAGAAGCATTCTCTGAAGTACTATGGAGAAGCATTCTCTGCAGGACTATGGAGAAGCATTCTCTGCAGGACTATGGAGAGAGCATTTTCTGCAGGACTATGGAGAAGCATTCTCTGCAGTACTATGGAGAAGCATTCTCTGCAGCACTATGGAGAAGCATTCTCTGCAGTACTATGGAGAGAACATTCTCTGCAGGACTATGGAGAAGCATTCTCTGCAGGACTATGGAGAAGCATTCTCTGCAGTACTANCAGTACTATGGAGAGAACATTCTCTGCAGGACTATGGAGAAGCATTCTCTGCAGGACTATGGAGAAGCATTCTCTGCAGTACTATAGAGAATCTGCCTCTGCAATACTATGGAGAGAGCATTCTCTGCAGGACTATGGAGAAGCATTCTCTGCAGGACTATAGAGAAGCATTCTCTGCAGTACTATGGAAAAGCATTCTCTGCAGGACTATGGAGAAGTATTCTCTGCAGTACTATGGAGAGAACATTCTCTGCAGTACTATGGAGAAGCATTCTCTGCAGGACTATGGAGAAGCATTCTCTGCAGTACTATGGAGAATCTGCCTCTGCAGTCCTATGAAGAAGCTTTCTTCATTGTGAAATCACCCACTCTACAACTTTATTTTAGAACACCCAGTCACAATAGGACAATCCAGAAGAACTAAAGAGCAGAGGCTATGCTGGGGGGCAGTAAATTACCCAACATGACTGTCACATTAATCTCTAAATTTTATGAGAAGCTTTGATAAATGAAGGTCACAGCGAGTCTTCTTTGAGAACTACAGTCAGTGGGATGCATGGCTGCCTCAGACAGTACGTTATGTAACTCTCACCATGGTTTCTTTCAGGCAGCTCTATCAGAAATCCTTGCCTGGGCTGTTACTCAAAGAAACCCTGTCTCAAAAAAACCAAAAGAAAAAAAAAGAAAGGAGGGAATAAAGGGGAAGGAAAATGAAAGAAGGAAGGAAGGAAGAAAGAAAGGAAGAAAAGGAGAGAGAGAGAGAGAGAGAGAGAGAGAGAGAGAGATTCTTGCCTAAAAACAGACAAAATGCACTGAAATTAGCTAAGACCATGCAATTGCTTGGGACTAGTGAAGGGCTCTGAACTTTTGTGAAGAATATTGATTGCAGCTAGAAACCAGCGTAGATTGCAAGAAGGAAGAATGAGATGAAGTTAAAAATTTAAACCTTAGCAATAATAGAAATGATAATTTATGGAGGGCCTTAACACAAAGAGGGACAAATCAATGAAGCTTTAATATATGCAGTGTCCATAAGAATGGAACAGAAATGAGAAAGATGGTACTAAAGTCAAATTATATCTACCGTTTTCCTCAATAGGTCTTGGTAACTATCTGAAGATGCTTTCAATATTTGAATGTATTTAACTAAGTTGCTTATTGTCTGACTTAGTTTTGAATTCATTTCTCCATCTGTAATTATTAACACTTTTCTCTGACTCTATTCAAGCTCAAATTCTAGTCTCACAATTGCCTAACTGAAGTCTAATGCTATGACACAAAGTGGTGAGTGATTTCGTGAAGGAGTTTATTCACACCTAAGGAATTGAGAGAGAGCTAATAACTATCCTGTTGGTGATAAGGTATATATCTGATCTATATCTGTGTCAATATCTGCAGACTTGGCAAGATAGGGCCTGACTGTTGGTACCAGGCTGGCTGCTAACTCATAGTGTTGGTGTGGGCATGTGTTCCCATCCCTCGTGAGATGAGACTGTTGCTGAGTACAATGGAAAGAACAAGTTCATCTGGCATTGCACGGGGGCTGCTTTGTACACAGACTTGCTCCACCTCTCATGCTTGGAGAGAACATTTTCATTTTTGAGGGAACACTAGTGACTATTTGGATGTGCCTGTTAATATCTCTAAGCAGTAGGAGAGCCTGAGGGTAGACTGCTGATGGTTCTAAACAAAAAGCAATTTGGAGAATTTCTTGGAGCTTATTGACAATATTGACCCATGCGTTGAGGAGAAATAATACTTTTATTTGAATCTTAGCTATTTCTCATACTTTAAACTTTTGAAACAGACAAGTTTCCCTGAGAAGATGAATGGCTAGCCTTTTTTTAATCTATTGTACCTCTTCTATGTTATGCAGAAAGACAGCCAAGGGTATTGGACTCTATCACATCAATAAGGACATTTGCATTTATGGGATGTTTCATGTTTTGTGTATCTCAAACAGCAACACAAAGTGACTCTCTAAGTAGTGGTTGTGCTTAGACAAAAGTATCTGGTTTCTGTTAGGAAGACTGATGGATAAGAATGTTATTTCCCTAAAGGATTTCCTGCTTTGTAGTTATCAGTCCTAAATCTAATAAATTTATACCATTGTAGGAAGTGAAGATTCTTAATATTTAACAATCTTTTGCTTATTCAAAGAGTCTTCTTTGGCCTTATTTCAAACTACATAATATATTGAGCATAAACACAAGGCTTACACTAATGTTTATTTTGCCATACATACATGACTCTTTATATTTATTAGTATATGGCAAATGTTTAATATTTGTTTCAATGGAGTGAAGCAAGATTTCTGCATAACTCTTTAGATTCATTATTGCCTTACAGATCTGATTAACTGTCATAATGCCAGCATTGGTGTGAGCATAAAGATGACAGGAAGATGAGAACAAAACAGTACATGGTATTGGAGTGAACAAATGTGCTTTTGAGAATCTTTTCAATAAAGTAATGGCAGGCAGTCGAGTCAGAAATGGGTGCTCATAAATTAGCCAAACTTAGCTTTTGTTAAAAATGCAGAGTAGTTCTTTTTAAGAAGTTCCAGGTAGCTCTATAAAGTATACACGATGTATTGGCTTACGATCCACCAAGTCTGTGAATTAGTTGTCATGGCCGTGAGAGACACAGCAGGTGATAACTAATGTTCAACAGACCAATATACCAGATGAGTGATTCTCTGATAAAAAGCCCCGCCTGGGAAGACTATGGAGTTACTGGCTATGGAAACCAGTTGCTCCTATCTGTAATTTCTCTCATGAGTCATTTCATTTCTCCCTTAAGAACTTAATTTCTTCCCTAAGAATAGTCTGGGTGTTTACCCACTGCTTGTGTGTTTATCTCATGAAAATATTCTATCTACTGGGCACATATATCTGTGGGTGGTCAGGAAGATGGCTTTTCATATGCTTGTATAGCTTTGATATACTGGGACATGCTTCATAACTGGATCTGTTTATACCATGAGAACTGTGGATACTTGGAAGCCTGCTTTCTTCCATTTTAATTAGACTAATATCAAAAATAACAATTTTTTCCTCAGTCTAATACAAATTTCACACAATTAGCTCACTTTTACCTCAAAGCAAGTTCAAACTAGACTAAAGGTTTTTTGGGTTTTTTTTGTAAATAGATTATAAGTTTAAAACTTTACAGCTATCTCAAATTCAGAATCACTGATGTCCAACCTAGGCTAAGAAAAAACATTCAGTTCTTCACTTGCTAGTCTAGTAACAATGGTTCTGTGTCTTAAAGCTATCACTGCACACTGTGGCCCCCACACCCAGTCTGGTAGCAGCTTTGCTTCTATGGCCTTGGGAGCTTGTGTTGCCATGGCAATGACTCAGCTCCTTGTTGCTTGCTCTAGGAATATGCTTTCAACCAATGGGAGAAATTTCTTTGTTGCTTCAAGTCTCCTGAAGGAGAAGAGTTTTTAGAATAGAAGAAGAAGCTAGGAAAGGTTTGAAGTAGGACAGGAGAATTAGGATAGAGGCAGAACATTAAAGAAACTGGCATGAAAAAATACAGAGAGAGAGATTCATTTCCTCCCCTCAATCCCAAGGCCCTTGCTTGCCATAGCATTCTCTCTGAACCCTGAGAGGGAATTGAAGCTGATATTCAAAAGAGCTTGATAAGTTGATGTCTTAGTTAGGGTTTCTATTGCTGTGACAAAATACCATAACCAAAAGCAGCTTTGGGAGGAATGAGTTTATTCATTCACAGTTTATTATAATAGTTTGTCATCAAAAGCAGTGTGGTAGTTTGAAAGAAAATGGCCTCCATAGGCTCATAGGGAGTGCCACTACTAGAAGGTGTGACCTTATTGGAGTAGGCATGTGTTGTTAGAGGAAGTGTGTCAGTGGGGGCCAGCTTTAAGGTCTAAGATGCTCAAACCCGGCACAGTGTGATGTTTTCTTCCTGCTCCCTGTGGGTTCAGATATAGAACTCTCCGCTCCTTCTTCAGCTCCATGTCTACCACCATGCTGCTATGCTTCCCGCCTTGATGACAATGACCTATATCTCTGAAACTGTAAGCCAGCCCCGTTTAAATGATTTCTTTTATAAAAGTTGCCATGGTCATGGTGTCTCTTCATAGAAATAGAAATCCTGACTAAGACAAGTAGTAAAGGCAGGAACTCAAGCAGGACAGGATCCTGGAGACAGGAACTGATACAGAGATCATGGAAGAGAGCTGCTTACTAGGTTGCTTTTCATGTCTTGCTCAGTCTGCTTTCTTATAGAACCCAGGACCACCAGCCCAAGGATGGCACCACCCACAATGGACTGGACCTTCCCATATCAATCATTAATTAAGAATATGCCATGCACCTGAATCTTACGGAGGCATCTTCTCAGTTGAGATTTCCTCCTTTCAGATGACTCTAGCCTGTGTCAAGTTGAGAAAACTAGCCACCGTAGTTGGTGACCCAATCATGGCTCCTTTGACACAGTGGCTGACCAATATTGAAACCCTATATTGTTTACTGAATGCATTCAAAATTTGAAATAGAAGTTCCAGGAGTTTGGTATAACCTTCACTTCTGATAGGATGGGTGTCTGAAGCCCTTAGAACAGGAGGTACATTAAGGACGTCCACTTTCTACCTGATGCACTCAGACCCAGTCAACTGGAACTGGGAATTTCTAATGCTCTCTAAAACATCTTTCTCACTCACAAATGCTCTTAAATTATTCATACTTGTGTGTATACCTAAATTCTTGGATTCATTAGAAATTAGGAGTATATTAGAGTATGAAGTCTCCCAGTCAATTACTTAGAGACAGAGGCAGAAAGAGGCAATGAACAGGGATAAAGCAACGCATTAAAGTCTAGAAATCTTCAACAGAAGTAATTAAACAATTTCTCCATGTATAATCTCAAAATGACTTGCACAATGTTTCTCAGCTAAATGACTTAGCAGCAGACACAAGTGTCACAAAGGGAATGCATATCAGTGATTCTGAACAACACAGAGCCTTTTCATATTTATCAGCTGTAGTTTAGAATCATCTTCTGGGATCCCTGATACAGATACAGTGACTATCACTCCTTTCTCTTTTGTAAGATTTCCTGTTTTCAGAACATTTACAGAATTGTTTTCAATTAATAGAGGACAGGAATGTTTCTAAGTTTCATTCCCACAGAAGCCCCAAGCCACAGTTGACTTAGCTAGGTTATTCTGGATGGAAAACCTCAAATCAGGAAACATCATTCAGAACCCAGGAGGTGGAAAAACAAAGTTACTCCCTCACAAGTCTGATTATACACAATACCATTCTACCTATCCTCTATTGTCAAATCAGTGAGTGTGAATTAGCAATAGATCTCACCTGTCTGACTAAGAAGTCAAATCGTATTCTATTATTTGGTCAGAGATGGTGGATTGCTCACCAGGGATATATATGTGGCGTGCTTGCCCATGGCTTTCTTGTTTTCCTGTGGAATGTTACTAAATTGATGCAATAAGATTAGGGCTTCACGCGGAGTTGAGTGTGGTAAAGCTTTTTTTTTCCTGATGGCTCATCTCTGGACTTGTGAGAAGTGAATGAGAGAATACGGTATTATTGTTTAATAATATGTGACAGAGAAATAATTTTTCCTAATGGAAAAAATGTTATCTGAGCAGGAAGTTGGGAAGCAGACATTATCGTCAAAATGCAGGTTGTAATAATGATAGACAATCCTTAACAGTATCATTTGGTTAAATAACTTTATTCTCTGAAATGTTTCCTTCTAGGTGACTAATTCTATTCCAATATGAAATTTTAAAACAGTATCCCATAGGTTTAAAGGTTCTGAAATTTTTCTATTAATATCTAAGGCAGTCTTATTTGAGCACACAGGGATATTGCTATTCTATGGCTGAGAGTGACTAGAACTCCAAAAAGGTTAAGTCATGTTTTTTTGTGTGTGTTAGTTTGTTTCTAGTCTTCTGGTGTATAAATATTAATCATCTTTGAGAATACAAGACCAAAGTTCTCACTGGAAAATTCTTGATTTGGAATAGCTTAATCCTCATGGCATTGAGGCACTTACCAGGTCACATAGAATGCTTTGAATAAAACAGAATTCTGACCAGAATAGATTTTACTTGAGAGGAACTGCCTTCAGCCATGAATATACCATTAAAATGTGATTTCAGCATCATATGACAAACATGCCCACTTATCTTATGCTGAAATTATCAAATAATCAACTCAGCACAAACTCTGAAGCTCAGAGCAGCCTTTCTGGTTAGAGCAGACTAGCAAGGCCTATCTATAGCTTGTTCATGAAAAACAGCTGGGCAAAATCCTCTTACAAGTTTACATGGTTAAAATTTATAGAAAGAAAGAGTAGATTGTCCTCCTACAAGTCTCATTAGTAACAAAGGAAAATTCCCCAAAGCCACATGATAAGTTTAAGCTCACGTCTCAGGGTCCATGATTTGTTCCCACAAGAACCAATCTCTGGGTGAGAAAAAGCCCACATGATGGTTTTAAGCAATTCTGAGTCTCTGTCTAAGGTCCTTCCTCCCTGAGATGTGCCCTAAAGAGCAGGGTGGATCCCTGAATACAAGAGAATGCAAGAGATATGTAGGGAACAAGTTATGTTTCTAAAGATAATAATATATCTGAATAATTTTTTGAAAGTGAAGTTTACTCAGAAGAGTCAACAAAATTATAACTTTTATATGCCTTCATCATTAATTGTTTATGTAATGGCTCAATTTTCAAATTGTTACAAGTGCATTATCACATTGAATTACCCTCTGTCCTTGATATAATTAACCACAAACATGGCATAGTGAAATAAAAATTAATTTTTATGACTTTCTTCCTCTACCACATGATTCTAACTCCTGGAAGAAATTTGGTTCCTAGTCAATCTGTGCTAAACTCAGAGTTTTAATGGTAAGCAGAGAATTTCTGTGTTCTAGGAGAGGATGGGAGGCTTTTCAAGGAAGGGAGATACATCACTCACTTTCTCTTGCCATTAAAAAACATCATGATCAAGGCACTTATAAAAGACAGCATTTACTTGATCTTATGGTTTCAGAGGGTTGGAGTCCATGATGACTGAGTCAAGGAATGGAAACCAGAATTGCTGAGAGCTCACATCTCAAAACTGAGAGCAGGAGGCCAAGAGTACTCTGGGAAAGGCAGGAGTCTTGATACCTCACACCCTTGTTTTCATGAAACCACTGGCTAAATGGATCAAAATTCTACCACACACCCTACTCCTAAAGAAATATTTTTTTTTCCGAAAAAGCCACAACTCTAAATCCTTCTCCAAAATTCCATGAATTGAGGGCCAATTATCAAAGCACATAAACCTATGAAGGCCATTCTCATTCAAACCCAAACACTATACTCCCTAGCCCCCATAGATTCATAGATTCAATATATAAAATTAAAACACAAAATTAGTAGCTTTTATATATTCAAATGACCAATGGATTGATAAATAAATCATGAAAGTAAGAACTTTCATAATGATCTCAAAAATATATGTTGTGGTAACTCTAACCAAGTATGTGAAAGACTTCTATAAAAAAGACTTTTAGATGTCGAAGAAGAAATTGAAGGAGATATCAGAAGATGGGAAGATCTGCCATGCTCGTGTGCTGGTATGATTAATATATTAAAACTGGCCACCCTACCCCCCCAAAGCAATCTACAGATTCCATGCAAACCACATCAAAATTCCAACATAATTTTTTTCACAGAAATTAATAGACTAATTTTCATCTTTATAAGTAAACACAAAAATTCAGGATAGCTGAAACAAAACTGAATATTTAAAGAACTGCCAGAGTTATCATCATCCTGATCTCAAATTGTACTCTGCAATAAAAACCAGCATGGTATGGGCATAAAAACAGACACATTGCTCATCTGAATCAAACTGAAGACCCAGACATAAATCCATATACCTATGGCCACCTAATATTTACAAAGAAGCCAGAAATACACCCTGGAAAAAATACAATATCTTCAATAAGTGGTACTGGTCTAACTGGAAAGAACACTATCATCTGGAGAAAGTGACAAGCTACAGAATGGGAAAAGATTTTTACCCCTAATATATAACATATAAAAAATTTAAATCCTGGAAATCAAGAAAACAGTAATTCAGTTAAAATTAGAGTTGAGTTCAAAACAGAGAGTTCTTGAAAGATGAAACACAAACAGCTGAGAAACACTTAAAGAAATGTTCAGCATCCTTAGTCATCAGAGAATACAAATTGAAATTACTTTGAAATCTCATCTCATACCAGTCAGAATGGCCAAGATCATAAAATGAATGCTAGCTCATGTTTGCGAAGATGTGAGGTAAGGGGAACACACATCCGTTGCTAGCAGGAATGCAAACTTGTAGGAATGGAAACCAATGTGACAGTTCCTAGAAAGTCAGTGTTCTATTGCTATGGAAAGACACCATGACCAAGGCAACTCCTACAAAGGTCAGCATTCAAGTGGGGTTTGCTTACCACTTCAGAGTTTTACTCCATTACTTTTCTATCTGTGGGAAGCATTGTGGGAAGCATGGTGGCACGCAGGCAGACCTAGTGCCCGAGGAGAATTCAAAGGCTTACATAGAGATCTTTATGCAGTAGGAAGACAGAGAGCCACTGTGTCCAGCTTGGGCTCTTAAAAACCTCAAAGCCCACCCCCAGGGACACACTTCCTCCCACAGGGCAATGTCTCTCAAATAGCACCACACCCTAATGACCAAGTATTCAAATAAATGAGCCTATGGGGCCATTCCTATTCAAACCGCCACATAGATATACCTCAAGATCCAACTATCTGGGCATATACCCAATGACACTTGCTTATTCATGTTCATTGCTGCTCTAATAATATTATCCAGAATTTGAAATAGCATAGATGTCTGTCAGTAAATGAACGAATAAAGAAAATGTGGTAAATTTACACAAAAGAATATTATTTGGTCACTGAAAAACAAAGTCATGATACGTATAGGTCAATGGCTGGAGCTATAAAAAGTCATCTTGAGTTAGGTACATTCTATCTCCCCTCAAAACAAATAATCAAACAAAAAACAAAACTTTAAAAACAAAAACAAATATGATATATATTCACTTATATGTGGATGTTAGCTTTTGAGTCATTGATAGGCCAGCTACAATCCATATAACCAGGAGGTTCAGCATAGAGTAAGTGATTAGGAGACAAGGGAAGGATCTCCTGACGAAGGGAAAATAGAGCAGATAGTTGTGGATGGAAGCCGTGTAGAGGGAGCCTGGAATGGGAAGATAAAATGGAGACAGGGAGGGAAGAGGGGCTAGTCCTACAGAAACCTACTGCAGTAGAAGCTTCTTAAAATATACGTACATGCAAAGATATAAATGAAACTATCAAATAATGGAAAACACAAAGTCCCAAGTAGACATCTCTCACCATTGAATGAGAAACCTTCAGTTCCAGAAAAGGGTATATATAATTGAGGTTTTGACAAAAGGGGCCCCCTAGAAATCCCTAAATTATCCAAGCTATTGCCAAGTCTTTTGGTAGCTTCCCATGAATGGGCGGCAAGGCTCTCTTGCTGAAGACAACACCTAAGTAACTCACTGACTATGGAGAAACTGGGCTGCTGCCTATCTAAACCTCCACCCCTACGTGCTAGAATTTATGATACCAGAAGGCACTGTTCACACTGCTGGGGGAGAAAGGTAAACACCAAACCAGCTGCAAACTCTTTGTTCTACAGTGGCCCTGCCTAAGAGATATGCAAGCGTAATAGGGAAACAAGACGGCAGGAATTGCCAGCGACTAACTGATTAGATTTAAGGCCCACTCCACAATATGAAACCAATACCCAATATCTGATATTGATAGAGATAGACAGGCCATGGACAAAGAGGAAAACCCAATACTATTGTTCTGCTAAGGAACAGCAATGCAATGATTCCTAATGACACTCAGCTATAATCAGAATCAGTACCTTGCTTGGTCATCATCAGAGAAGCTTCCTTCTGCAGCCACCGGGGACAAATACAGGGACCCACAACTGGACAATTTGAGAGAGTGAGAGACCCTCCTGGAGCCTTCAGCAGTAAATGGGACTAAATTCCTCCCCGTAATGATTAGGGAAATCTGTGGAAGAGAAGAGGAAACTTTGTAAAAGACAGTGGAGATGGAAGACAATAATAAACTAACGACATCTAGACCAAACATGGCTGGCACATGTATGAGCTCACAGGGACTGTGGAAACACGCACAGGGGCTGCACAGGTCAAAGCCAGACAGGGTCCAAGCACCAGGAAAAGAAATGGACAAAAATCTCCCCTCTCAGACAAAGTCACTATCTCTATTTGATAGCCACCCATGAAGGAAAAGTCAGCTTTCTCGAAGGAACTCTCACTGAGTACACAAATCACACCTTAAGGGTAGGTCCCATACGCAGAAGTAGATGATCCGCATAAAATAGACAAAAGGGTTTTTTGGAGGATTCTTGTCTCATAATGCTTTGCCTGGACATTTTTGTACCTTACAAGTCTTTTGCTTCTATATTATGGTTTCCGATTTTGTATTTTTATGAGATTTCTGTGTGTGGGTAGGGGGTGTCTCTGAGTCTGTAGGTATTTCTTGTGCTTTTGTCTGGCTCTTTCTTTCCTCTTTGTTTGCTCTTTTTCCTATTCAGGGTATTTTGTTGTTGTTACCTGTTGCCTGTTTGTTTTCTAATTGGAGAAAGAAAAGGTGTGGATTTGGGTGGAGGGGAGGTGTGAGGGCCTGGGAAGGATTGGGGGAGGAGAAACCATGATCAGAATATATTGTGTGAAAAAAAATCTATTTTCAATTACAAAAGAATACAAAATAATAATAAAGATGATGACAATGACAAATCTTTAAAATAAAGTAAAACTTTGATGATTGAAGAAAAAAATGAGAAAGAAGGCCCGCTGAGCAAGCCATGAGGAGCAACCGGAAATCAACACCCCACCATTGCCTTTGCTTCAGTTTCTACCTCCAGGTTCCCGCCCTGAGTTCCCTCAATGACGGACTATGATGTGGAATTATAAGCTGAAACAAAGTCTTTTACCTTCTCTACCACCCCCGAGGTGTATTTACTCCAACTTCAAAAATCCCCATGTTGCTTTCAGTCCTGACGCTTCAGAGGTCCAGAGTGTCTTCTGGGACTCAAGGCAGTCTCCTAAGAAAATGATCTGTCATCTACTTCCAACATGGGATGGTGCACATTGTACATTACCATAGTGGAAGGGCGGAAAAGCTATAGTGAGGAAATACTACACAGACGCAAGTCAGGAACCAAGCTGGGCAAGCTCCCAAGTCTGTAGCTCCATACCCAACATCAGAGGGCCTAGCTGGCTCCATCCCTCCAGTTCCGAAGCCTGCAACACATTTCTCTCCGTTGGGCTGGTTCCACTCCCTGTCTCCGGCTCTCCTGGCAAATATTCCCTGGTTCTGGGGGCTCTAACTCAAGCCAGACTTCATTTTTACAGATTCAAGAAATGGTCTTTCAAGGCTCCTTGCCCTCTCAGTGCTTTCATGCATTGACTTCCCTGCCAGATATAGCCTGAAGTCAGTGTCTCTCCTTCACTGTGGAGGAAGATTTCCTCACCCCTTTGATCATGTATCCTTAATGCCTCTAAAGCCAGAACCACATGGATGGTATTGCCAAGTTTGGCTGCCAACTTGGAATGGAGCCTGCCCCCCTTGAACCACATTTGCTGTAGCTTTCCTTTGTTTTTGCTTTGATTATTTTGAGCTTTGGGGATTTATTTATTTATTGCTTGTTTTCAGATAGGGTCTCACTACGGCACCCTGCTTGGCTTGGAATTCACAGAGATCCCATCCGTGTTCTTCTCATACCCCCCAACTAAGATAGTTTGATTTTGAGTTCCATTTCACATTAAAAAGTCTTAATTTAATAAGCTAATCAGAATAATAAGTATCCTAATGCAAAGATAAACCTCAATTGATTCTCAGAAATGCTCACAAATAATGGAAAATGGCTTATCTTTTATCTGTATAGTATCATACATAATCAACAGCATTGTCCTACTATTTCCAATTTTTTTCCTCAGTCATTTTGTTGAAAATAGTTTTTCACAGAATATATGCTGATTATAGTCGCCCTACCCCATTCCCTCCAGCTCCTCTTCACCTACCATCCAGATCCAGTCCCTGAATGTCTCTCATAAACAAGAAAAAAAGTTTTCTAAGAGACAGAAGCCAAATGTGACAAAATAAACTATAATAAGCTAGAACAATAACTAACACATTGAAATTGGACAAAACAACAACAAAACAGAAGGAAAAGACCCCAAGATAGGACACAAGAAGCAAATACCTACTCATTCTTCTGCTCAGAGGTCCCATAAACACTGAACTAGAAGTCATAACATACATGCAAAAAACCCACAGGGTAAAAAAAAGACAATAAATAAATAGGCTGTTTCTTCTCACAAGTTGGAAACTTAGGTGAGAACATCCTTCCTCCTATTCCATCATAGATTGGGAGTTTTCTTAATTCCCTGTCCTTTTCAGCACAAACCTCAACTCAAGTATTCAATTCCCCTGTGCTCTTTTTCTTTCCAGACTTGCACAGTTTGTATTTCTTTTTGCCCTGCTTGCCTCTATTTCATTATAGCCCTGCAGAAGAGTAATTATTAATAGTCACATGGCAGAGCCAATATTCAGATATCTTAACATCTTCTCCACCAAAGAATCTCCTAGTCCATTATTTTTCAATTTAGTCTCAGGCAAATTCTCAGGACAGGGCAAAAGGCAACCACATTCTTTGTCAAAATACCACAAGAATGGTCTCTAGCCTTATTGCTGATATTGACCCCCTTCCAAAACATCTTGAGCTGCGCCAACATATTCCACACTGCTCCCTGCACTACTGACTTCCAGTGCTTAGTGGGATGGCGTAGTACGCTCTGCTTAAAGCATTCAGCCACTTTCCTGTTCCAAAGTCCCAAATGCTTTCACAGTCCTTCCAAAGGCATTTTCTTCAGGTCCTTCACAGCAATATCCCACCCTGGGAGCAACTGCTGTCTGTCTTGGTTCCTTTTCTATTGCTGTGATAAAGCGCTGTGGCCAAGGCAACCCATAAAAAGAAAAGAAAAAGATGGTTTCATTGGACTAGTGGTTTCAGAGGGTTAGAGCCCAAGATGGAGAAACAAAGGCATGAAAGCGGAAACCTTGAGAGCTCCCTTCTCAAACCACAAGCAGGAGACAAAGGAAGGGCACCCTGAGAAAGGCAGGAGTCTTTTGAAACCTCAGATCTCACCCCAAGTGACATACCTCCAACAAGGCCACACTTCCTAATTCGTCCCCAACAGTTCCACCAAAGTGCCTATGCAGAGCACTCTCATTCAAACTACCGCAGTGTTAAGAGCAGGCTAGAGAGGTAGGTGGGATAAGGTATGATGTGGCATTTTCCTACTGGTCATCACATGCATGTACTCCCACTAAAGCACATGGAATGTCCAATGTCAACACTGGTCTGCGGGCTCTCTCTCTCTCTCTCTCTCTCTCTCTCTCTCTCTCTCTCACATATACACATACACACACACCTTATCTACCACTGGGTTCTCTCATTTCCAGTGTAAGATTTTGCAGCATCTTTGATTTTCTCATAGCCCAAAGGTTTTGCAGAGGACATTTGCCATAGTTGTCTTATATCTCCTACTTTCTTAAGGAAGCAGGAAGATCCTGTTTGAGGGCCCAGTGAGAGTGTTGGCCATTCTATGAATGGCTTGCTTTGGAGGCTAAGGTGCTCCATCTTCCAGAAGACTTCTAATATCTCCTTCCTCTGGCTTTGCCCTATCTAAAAATAATGTCAACCCTTGGAGATACTTTATGATTAGTGTGACAGATTCAGTAAAATTCTCAGAATCCTTTTTGAATCCAAGTTTTTATACTCAAAACTCAGGGTATTTGGATACTGCTTTACTCAATTCTTTTTTTCTGTTACCAGGTACAAAAGTTCCATTTAAAAGTTAAAACGTAATCCAGAAATAATCATTTTCGCTGGAACAGTGAGGATGGAGCTGCAGAAAATGCTGAAGAAGGAATGACTGGGAAATAGATCACTTTCCATCCCTACTGCCCTCGATACTTGAGAGAAGCTTTAGGGAGATGCCACGGTGGTGGCTGGAGGGCAACCAGGATGTGGCCTCAACTAGTTAGTGACTACAGAAGCAAAAGCTGCTAACTGGAAAACTTTTCTATGCCAAGTCTTTCTTCTTGCCACTATGACTCAGTGCCATCCGTGACTCAGAATACTCTCAAAACCCAAGATGCATTAATAGTTATGAGGTGTTCCTCTTCCCAGGGCTAGCTGAGAACTGTTCTTGAATCAATCATTTCCCAGTAGGTTGTTCCATCCACTGTCAATTTTTCAGTCCTAGGAGGTCTAAAACTATCAAGGTTACATATGAGAGATTTGAAACAGGAACCAGGACAAAGCAACCACTGCAAATGAAGAATAGGGAAAGGGTATGGCCTCGGGTGCAAAAGAAAAGTCCAAATCATCTTTTTGTTAAGCAGATAAAAGCAGATTCAGATTTAGAACCCAAGGAGGGAAGCTTGCCAGAGAACTCTATCAAGCCAAATGCGCACAGTGCAGATCTGATGAAGAATATGACAAGGTGAACAAGCCAGAATTGCTAAAGATTCACTTTGGACGAGAAGGCTTGCTTCTGGGAATGAGATCAAAAAGAACAAGCTGGCAAGAGCTATGTGACCCTAGCTGGAGTTACATAACTCTTGTGTAGGGGTTGAAATGAATAATTGGCTCACCCAAGCGTGTAAATGAAGATAATTTACAGAGGTTTGAGGGAGAATGGTGTTGTTGTTTTTAAAATCAACCAGAGATGATGATGAACACCCGCGACCAAAAAAACTAAAACAATCCTGAGCAGGTAAATCAGCTACTGAGAGCACTTACTCAGCATGAGGACCTGAGTTCAAAACCACGAACCCACAGCAAAGGTGCGGATGGTCCCCTGTGCTTGTAACTACAAAGCTGTGGTGGGTGGAGGTAGGCCTGTCCCTGGGACTTGCAATCTGCTATCCTGGTTTTCAGTTCACAGGAGCCTCTGTCTGAAGGGAACAGGGTGAAGAATGGTAGAGAAGGGCACCCAACACCTCCCTGTGTCCTCTGTGTGCACTCTTTGGTGAGCCCACTGGCATAAACACACACATACACATATACACAAATGCACACAATTGCTAGACTTATAGAGACAAAGATGAGAAATGATTTAAGGAGACTATTTCTCAATACAAATTATGGCCTTGCTATGAGATGGCTCCAATGTTGTGTGCTCCAGCAGAGGAGGACTTTGAGAAATAAATTTCTGACAAATGGTCACATCTCTGGTGCAATGACCAAGCTTCCTTATATATATATACCTGTTTTTATATCTATTGCCTGAGGGCTTGGGGGTGTAAGCACAAAGATCAACTCTAATAAAAATTTGTAAACCCATGCCTGATAAGGTGATCCTATTTTCTTCTCCACAATAAAGAAATACAAACCTCAAGGGTTCTACTTCAGTATAAGTCTTGTTCATTTTGTATTAAATACTTGTACAAGAATAAAAAATAGAAAATGACTTCATGAGATGTCCTAAATAAATTACCAGCGGTGTTCTGAATATCTATCACTCCATTTTTAGGAAATGACTAAGTCCTAATTAAAACTGTTTAGAAAAAGTTGTATAATAATTACCAACTATACCTCAGGGATGAGTAATAAATATTATAATGAGCACTTTGAACAATGGCTGAGACAGATGGCAGGACATGGCAATGCTGGGATGTTAATAAAGATGTCTTCTTCTCCATCTGGAGAAAAAACCAAAATGGTGCTAAGTGAGAAAATGGCATAGTGATGCAGAGAGCTCACACATAGATAGATGCATAAGGCTATTTCAGAGGCATCACTCAGACCGGAGCCATGACGTGGTGTGGAATGATACTGGCATGGTCTGCTCGCCTGTCTCGGGTTCTTATCTTGCCCTGGCTCTAAGAATGCAGTGGGCAGACAGCAAAGGGTGATCAGATGAAGGGGATCGTTTATCTGCCACATAGAAATAGCAAACAGGGAAGGAAAAATTTAAACAGTAAAGTCAAATCACTGAGACGCTTGGAGTCAGCCCCTTGCCCAATCTGAGAGAGTAAGGGAGATTTTGTGCAGAATTGTAGTGACTTCTTTCCAGTTACAAAGCCTTGGAGGGATGACAGGAGACCTCTATCTGTCCTGGAAGTTTTCCAGGGGAAGCTGAAGAAGGACACTGGGCCATAGAGGCATGATTGTCATGGTAAGAACTCCAGAAGAAAGTAAACACCATCCTCCTGCGGTTCTGAGTCTCAGGGCCGGGTAGTTCAAGGGCCACAATTTTTTCTTTTAAAAATTTTATCACTCTTTAAGACATATTTTTTAGAATCCCATTGCCCCTTATATCCTCCTCAATCCTTCCCCATGACTCTAGATGAAAAAATATCTCTTCTTCTTAGATCTCTTAAAATGTAATCCCTTTACCAGTTGCTGGAAACTTACCCTCCCTTTTCTTGGTCTGTTCAATACTGGACTCCACTGTTAAGCTAGAATTCCTGAGAGGTGAAAGCGCATCATATATATTTGGATCCTATCCCTACTATGCATTTTAAGTTTTCAGTAAGTGTATAAAGATATAAGCCATTGAAAGTTCAATCTGATTTTTTATGTATTTGATAGGAAATATTTTAATGCCTTTATCATTAAAGACACTAAAGAAATGACTGTTAAAGCCAAGGTTCATAAACTGCACTTTAAGTCTACCCTCAGGCTTTATCAGGAGAGATCAGAGGTGATAAATTAATTTTGAGACAATAAGTTAACTTTCCAGGAAAGAACATCCATTCAAAAAGCATTCCAGCCTCTTTAGTTTCCTCCTTGACTGAATTTTATTGTGCTCACACCCCAGCAGTGACCCTCATCACCAATGTCATTTGTCACACAGTGAGTTTTATTTTTTCCCATTTGGGCAGACTCAGAATTCCTTGCCAAATGTCAGAGTTGTAAATACGTATGTATTGTATAGAAGCACTTTTGGGATTCAGACTTGAAGAATATACTATAGCTGTAAATGGATATAGAGAATGTGAAGGCCCAAGTCTTCTGTTTCTGAGCATGGAGTGGAAGGATTGTCTGCAGTGGACTTCTGACGATGATCAGGCCATGATATCCTCAGGACGCAGTTGAGGTGATTTGGGGAATTTGACAGGTAAATGATTTTATCATCTCCCAGATCACATTCCCTTTCTCTGGACCAGTGGCTGATGAAATTCCACCAGGTGCATACATGCTGTCCAGTGCACTGTCTCCAATAGTCCCTGAGTCAAAGACACACAACTTAGGTGGGGTAGGGGTAGCGATTAACTCTCTAGATTGAAGACTTGGGGAACAACAATCAATGCTGAGAGACAAGGCCATGGTGCAGAAACTATCCACCCTATGTCGTGATGGGTGCTGCAGCTTAAACAAGACACCGTAACATTTGATATGCAGAAATGAGTCTCACTGTTAGGTCCATCTAATGAGTTGAGCAAGAGAAAGGGCATGGTTTCATATCTTTGACAAAAGGTCCTGAATATCTGCCTAGGACCTGCCACCAACCCTCTCCTTTTGCTCTTTAACTGCTGGCTTGTGCCTCTCACATCAAGTCTTACCCATCCTGCCTCACTCAAGCCAATGTGTCAATCACTCCCAGCTCTCCTTCTAGTGGCTGAAGTTTTACAACCGAATATGGTATTTTTCTACATGCGAGTTGCATTGAGCCCATTTTTAATATGGTCCACATCATTTTGGGAATTCCTTAAAACACAAACTAGAGATTATGGATCTAGGTTTAAAACTTTAGGATATTACCCCTCCAAGGTAGGTTCAGGGTGAAGGACTTAATTTCAGATATGAGGGAGAGGACAACCAGAGACATCTGGAAGAGTCTAGAGCAAAGAGAGAGACTACATATTCAGTAGACTGAATATGGCCAGCAGACCTTACTTGGTCATGAGTGGAGGCATGGGTGGATAGTGAGAGAGGAAGATAGAGAGAAGACCAAGAGGGGACCAAAGCAGAGCGTGGCTGAACTAGCACAGTTATGAGAAGAATGAGAACTGGGGCAGGGAAGCTTCGGAGCTGGAAGAGGTTTGTTGGGGGTTGGGTGGGGAATAACTGAGAAGAGCCATGGACTCTGAAATATGAAAGAGGTCCTGTGTGGCATCCCACATCACTGGAGTCTGGAAGACAGTGTGCTTTGTCATGTGAGCAGCCACCACAGATAACCATTGGTCCCTTCTCCTTTGGTAGAGGGGGACCCGCTTCCTGGGGAATGCCAGTTTTGTCTAACTGCCAGAATTTAGACCTGACGCTTATCCCCTTCCCATTTGCGGAAATCGTGCGGAATCTTCTAGATGCTGAGAGTCTATCTGAGCTCATCATCCTGCATCCTGCTTGCAACCTCTCTGGGTACCATGTCCTACTCTGTCTCTGGCTGGAAGCTCCTGCCATACCCAGTGCTCAGGTTTCTGGGGCTGCCTTTCCTTTGTCTGGCCTCCAGGCAGCTGTTCTCTTCCTTTCAAGGCATGTCATTAATACTCTGTATCAGAAGGATATTTAGACCACGCCTTCTCCTCTACTGCACAAGTCTAGGGATGAAGAGGGTGGGTCTGCTTGAGAAATGGTTACAAGTTATAGACTACAAACTTATGGGTGTTTTCTTCTGCCCTGGGGCAGACCTGGACGTGTTCTAGACACTTCAAAAGAGAAGTGCCAGGATGAGCAGCTATCCTTGCATGACAATGGGAAGAGACAGTCTGCCGGTGTGGTTTAAAATGAAAGTTCTGTGTGAACGGACACCTACGCCTCCAAATCCCTCCCCATCACCTCAGAAAATCATAAAAGCCCTGTCTCCCAACAGGAGAGCAATGGGGCTGTTTCCACTCTACTGGACACTTCCTCCTTTGGGTTGATATCAGGTTCATAGGCTTCATAAACCACTACCCTTTTGCCAAATCAAAAGAGAAAAAGCACTTTAAGATGTTTTTAACTGTCATTTTCCACAGGAAGGGTGATTTTTGTTCAGAGTATTTCCAATTAATTTTCATATTTCTGGAAATCTAAATTTGTAGCAAAACCAGGCCAAAAAAAAAAAATGGAAGAACTAGTCATTCAGTTCCTTGCTCTGGTGTCTGTTAAATATTCACTTGACTGAACCGTAGTTTTGTAGCAAGTACGCTCAACTGAATTGGTTCGCGTGCTTTCCTGCTTGTATGCCAATCCAGCCACAGTCCTACAAACCCAGCACCAGACCGCTGGCTACGACTCTCTTCAGAGAGAGCTCACTCATACCCCAAGGCACTGGTAGAGGATGGAAGTTGCAATGTAACTTGAAAAGGACGCACTGGGTGGCATTTTAATTTCTTGTGTGTTAGAGATGTGAAATCATGTATTATAAAAAAAAATTGAAAAAAATAAAACCTGAGAAAGTGCATCTTTTAAAACTGAATCTTAAATTCATGTCATAGAGTATAAGAGTTGGCAACATATGAAAACAAAAGCCGGTTTCAGTTTTCATTAGGAATTATAAGAAATTTCAGAGTTCTCCCATGACCTTCCATATTCTTCCTTCTGCCTCCCTTCTGGCTTAGCTCTCTAGGTTCACTCCCTTTTCCCATGGGCTCTAACTGCAATTCACTCATTAGTGTATCGCAGATGAATTCAGTACCTACCTTCCTTGGGGTCTCTGTACATGATTCTTCTGTTGGAGAGACGTGTCCATGAGATCATCTCCTTTATTTCCTCAAAAGGTAACATACTGAAAGATCTTCCTTCCACATACAGTAGTCAGTGAACTCCTAGGCTTCCTTCCTCTTGATCTACTGTAGCCATCTTTAGAAAAGTTACCATTTAGATCTTTGACACATTTGCACTGAGTTTTTGTGGAAGGTAATAGATACAAAACTAATTTCATTCTTCTGCATGCGGACATCATCCAGTTTTCCCAAAACTACTTGTTGAGCATGCTTTCTTTTCTCCATCATAAGTTTTAGGTGTCTTAGCCAGATATTAAATGGCCAAGGTCACATTTGCTTATGTTTGGGTCTTTGATTTGTTCCATTGGTCTCCATGTCTGTTTTTTTGTGCCAGGACCATATTGTTTTTATTATTATGACTCTGTAATAGATCTTAAGATCTGGAATTGTAATCTTTCCGGCATGGTTCTTTTTGCTCAAGATTGTTTTGACTCTCTGGGATCTTTTGTGATTCCAGATGAATATTAGGAAATGATGCAATTATAATCTCAAAAATAAAAATAATTTGTTACTATTCAATGATCTTTTATTAATATTCACTAATCTGTTTATTATGTCTTGAATTTTAATGAGAAAAATTATTTTGTTGTTTAGAGGCTCTATCTTACATTCTTATAAATCAATGCCTTGCACACGTAGGTTCTAAAAAATAAATGCTTGCAGTGCAGAAGAATGAAAGATGACTGCCGAGAACCTTCTGTTTTCGAAGTCAGCTTGTTTTCTAGGACAGCAACAAGGGCATTGCTCTCAATAGGACTTATATTTATTGCCACATTCTGTCCACATTGACTTCAGAAAGTGAGCACGGCTTCACTTCAGGTTTGGAAAATAGAAGTAAATCCCAGTGATGCCTGGAAGATGCCAGATGGCAGATGTGGTGTTGAATGAAAATGACTCCCACAGAATCTTAGGAAGGTATTTACCACAAAGAAATGGTAGATCTTTGAGGATGTATCACATACATTTAACCCAATTTCTACATTGCGTGGAATATGCATGGATAAGAGAACTCACAAGGAGTTCCACTTATTATAACTTTGTTTTGTGACTAACAATAAATTTCATTAAAGAAGGTTTAATTATGATACATGAAAGTACAATGAGGAAATGTACTTTTATTTTGATAAATGTTTGAATTAAATTAGGCAACAGAACATTTGTTTTTTAAAAATCCTTTGGAATTAAGTTATTTTAAAAGATTAAAAAAGCCTATTAAAGATCAGAGTTCCTACCAAAATTTACACTTTCCAGAATCAGGCAGTGGGAGACCCTTCACAGGAAGCTGGATGTCTGGATAGTCCTGGGGTAGAAGAGAATTTTAAAGACAAAGGTTTCCAACAATATTTAAGGAGGGTTTTTGTTGCTGTTGTTCGCTTTTTTTTTTCTCGCCTGGAGGGTTTGGGGGGACTTTTGTCATAAAAAGTAGGTAGAACATGGAAATTTAGGAGGTAGGTTGTTAAAGGAATGCGGGAAACCACACTGTCAATCAGGGTGACAAAACTAAATGCTGAAGAAGTAGTGTAGCGGCCTTTGTAAGAGAAGCACAGCTGTACTTGAGAGGGACTAGAAGGTAATCAAACCATCAACAGCCATCAACAGCGAAGGCAGTGAAGAGGAGATTCCCGCCAGACAGAAAGCACTTGTGAGCTAATTAGAGGTAGAATTTCCCTCAAGCAGAAACTGAGAGAGTTGAGCCCAGATTAGGTTTCACTCTCTGTCCTGTCCTTTCCATGGTTCCAGGGCCTGGCCTGACTTAGGTAGACTGGGATGAAGAGAAGAAAAGCTGTGATCAGGAACTCTGGTCTTTTCAGACAGAGAGATCTCGTGCTCCAGAAGCTTGGTGTGCTTATTAAATGCACTTGAACAGAGGGGTGGGGCTATTTCACAGAGCTGGGATAAGGAGACAAAGTCATTACATACAGATAAACAAGGCGGTAGGGTTTATGATAGAGCTGGACAAAGCTTAGCTAATCTCAGGAGTGTTCTCTGTAGGACAGCCATCTTCAGGACATAATTAGCCAGGGGGAGGGGAGAGCTAGGGTGGACAATTTCTACACACACTATCAATGCCCACACAGTGGACCAGAAGGGAAGGCTTTGCCATTTTCCCCAGCCTCCAGATAGAAACAGGGTAGGTAGAAACCTTCCTATGAGTCAATTCCCATAGAGCTGGAAGTACAGACAGTTGTGAATTGCCTGCCATGAATGCTGGGCACCAAATTCTGGTCCTTTACAAAATCAACAAAAACTTTTAACAGTTGAATTTTAACCACTTGTATCCATTCCAGCTCCACTTCCTAAAATTTTCTATTCAATGATAAAAACGCATATTTTATTCAAATAGTTGGAATGTGCTTCTATCAGTCAGAAAAGCTGAGCCCAAGATATGATGCCTTTCAGAGCAAAGCCCCATTGAGTTTAAATGGCTTCCTCGTCATTGTCAATGCCTGATGGAGGTTTGACTCTCAATTCCTTTTTAAATAAATGTATAAATTCATGAACAAAGAAGAATCATAGACCAAGGTGGAAAGGGCTGACAGACCCTGTGTGATGAACATTAAGTGACAAGAAAATTTTGTGTGGCATTTTTTTCATCACCTCCCTCACTAAAGGCTGCAAAGTTACAGTTACACTTTTCACCAATCAGAAATCAAAGATTAGGGTCTTTCGTCATATGTTCTATAACTGTTAACCAATTTACAATGTGAGCCTTTCAGTCCAACCAATCAGATTCATGTGTGTCTTCTGTGGGTAGGAACAGCCATAATGCTCGTAAAAAACTAAAGATGTATAATGACAATTTCTATGGTTTAGGGAGGAGGTTGATCAGCCATTGGAAAGTTCTTAGCTCCTCTAGGGTTTGGGACTCTGAATTTTATTTCATCCTGCTGGTAAAATGGAGTCTGAAGTCAAAAGGGCAGTACTCAGGCCAAAGTGCTTTTGCCTGCTCCCTTCATAACCACAAAACTTTCGGCATTATTACCCCAGGATACACAATGCCTTTCCATCTGGTCTCCCATGTGGTTGAGAAGGGATGTTCTAAGGAGTTTTTCTTACATGAGTGTTTCCAGAAACTCTTCCTAGCATGATGATCAATGGATACCAGAACTAAGCAAGTTGATAGCGAAAAGTTCACTGAAATCCAAACAAAATAAACAGATACTCAATTCCAAACGGTGGTGAAAATTTTGCATCATATCCTGAATATGTTCTTTTTTCCTTCATGGGAATACCGTTCTCTCATCGAAAGTCTGGGTAAGCCATGGGTGGGGATCTTCCAGGGTGTGGTGACTTATCAAAGGAAGCCAGCGTCCCTAAGTCTTTGTTTCTCTAGTTTCATTTTATTCTTTCACTAGAAAGAATGTAAGGGGGGGGCAGAGGTCACTGAGACTGACGTGTAAATAGTTATAAAGCCATCATAGTTGCTATCAAATACAGAGCCAGCTAGGGAAAAGGCAGATCTGAATAGTGTAAACATTGGTGATACAGATAAAATCAATAAATACCATATCAAATGATTTTCCCAAATATGAAAATATGAATTTACAAATCACAAAACAGGTATTCCAACTGCATCAAGATATTCTTTCACTATTATTAACATTTTATTCATGTATTTCTACTTGCTTTTTGAAATAGGTAAAAGATGCATAAATGTACCATGACAATACCTGGTTAAAACGTAGTATGCCTATAATGGTGACAGATGAGTCAACCCCGTCTCTATTCTTCACCCTCCAGGGCCCAAGTATCATTCATAGATTTTTAAAAATACAGCAGAGCCCTGGTTTGAATCAAGTGTTAAAAGCAAGGCGCCCCAAGCTAAGAAGAGATAGTTTCAAAGCAGAACACCTGCGATTGAGCTTAGCTATTATTGTGTAACACTTACAGGAAGACATGGGCTGCATTCAACCTTTGATTTGTATATTTTTACTGAATTTGCCTAATATCCCTCCAAATTATGCCTGATTTACTGCTAAGAAACAGAGGCTTAGAAAAGTTATATAACCTGCCCCTCTTTGTGTGGTTTTATAAACAGAAAACATTGCTTTTAGCAAAAAAGAAGGCATTCTCAAACGCCAATGGTAGAAAATACTTCTCTGAAGAAAACTATTTATATATTTATAAATATTCTTAGTAGGTCTAGTCTGTAGTTCTGACTGACTTGAAACTCACTAGGGAGACTGGGCTTGCTCAAACTCATAGAAACCCAACTGCTTCAATGTCCAGCATTTTGAGATTTAAAGCATGCAACAGCATTCCTAGTCTGAATAATTTTTATATGGCAGAATCAGCATGGTTTCTAAAACATAGAGTGACTTAAAATTTTTTAATCTATAAATTTTCTGGCTATCCTGCCCACTAAAGAATGGAAATTCTTCCGGTCTGCTGAATTTGCATTCTTGTGGCTTTTAAAACATACTGTGTTAGAAAACACTGTGCAGATTCCTAGACCGTGTGAGCAAAAGCCTCTAGTGTGTCCGTATTTCTCACCCAAGAGTCAGAGATGCTCTTCTTCCCTGTCCTATTAGTGGACAGCAACCTTGTGAGTCCCTGACAATCCGAACAATGAAAATTGGTTGGCTACTTTGGTTTCATTCAGTTTGGGAGTTGGTTACACAGCCCTATATGGCAGAACAATGAACAACGGTGGAAAAGCTAATGTACGGTGATAGAATGGGATCTTGAATCTAGTGCTGTTTACCTGGCCTACATTTTGTTTTATTCCCATGGATCCTTACTAGAGACACAATTACAATAATTTCATAGAAGTCTTAAGTGAATATGCTCAGATTTCTGCTATTGACAAGTCATCATTTACTTCTGGTTCTTATGTGGTTATGTCATAGTTAATCCCTTTGGCAATGATTGATTTCATGATGTGGCTGCTCCTTTGGAATTGCACAGCTGCTATGTGCTCATCTGAGGCTGTGGCCAGAGGCTGCAACTAACACCGTCTGGAGAGGGCACCATTGAGCCAATGGCCATTGATTTCCTAAGAAAAGCTCATGGTGATGGCCTATGCAGCCAAGAGCAGTGAACACTCAAGGAGAGGCTGCCTGTGGGTGTTGGCTGAGCAGCCTTAGTGTTTACAATCTTTAAATAAATAGCAGTCTTATTGAGGTGAGTGTAAGATATCTTTAAAAGAGTCTCAAAATTAGGAAAAGTTAAATATTGAATCCAGCACTGACCTCTTTGTGTTCTGACATTTTCTTGTACACTCTCTGGTGACTTCATTCTTTCTTTAATCTAGTCTCCATCTTGGCCTCAGGTGAGCACCTGACATGTGGGACTTTATCTTACTTTCTTTAGGTCTTAATGATAATTATTGGTGGAATGTGGTAACTTTTGGCTTATGCCAAGACTGTACAGTAAAGAAAATAAGGAGTATATTGTGCCGTGTTTCCGAGGGACACTGATGTCCCTCTAAAGCTTTAAGGGCTTTAGTTCACAGCATGCATTGACTCTAGATTCTCATGATGCTAACAGCTGTTGCACTAGATAAGACAATTGCTCTATTGGACAAACACCAGTTGAAGCAACTGAGTTATCATAGTAATCAAAGGCCTGAAATAAGTTTAAGAAGGGTCTAGAAGCCTATATTAGAATTCTCTAACCCATGCCCATGTCCCTTTTCTGTACATCAATCACCACCATTTTCTATACATTGTACTCCTGTTCCATGTCACAGAAAATGACACTTTGCCTCTACAGAGTCTCACTACTTTCTTCTGAGAATAGTCTTAAAGATTATAAGTTCACTTATTCAGAGGAAGTTCTGCCTGCCCATTGACTTCTGGGAAAGACCAGAAAGTCTCAAAACCAATGAGAGCAGGGGAGTCTCTTTGCTTTCGGAAGGTCAGGAGTGCTAGCTCTTGAAGGCAGAAGCTAACTGGAGAAACAGAGAATAAATTGATCTAGAGACCCAAAGTACAAAAACTATAATTATCTGTGTATACAATTCCATACTCTGCACAAAGTCTATGTGGCAGGGTTAGGTCTGAGCACCCAAGACTGACCAGGATGCTGTTCTGACAAATGGCTCAGAGCTAAACCTAGTTTTCTTCTTTCCTGTTTTTCTTAGCAATAGAGCATGCTGGGAGTACGTGAGAAGAGAAGACAACTTGGAGACCTTTCCCTTAAGCACCTATGCCGAATGTAATCCAAAATGTATCTAGTCTGACATTTCCATGGCAACGTTTTCCCATATCATTGCATGCACTCAGTTCTGAGATGCTCATTCTTCGGATGTGGTGGAAGTCATAGATGTGGAGCCTGAGTCGGTTCTGAGAAAGTAGACTCCAAAAAGAAACCATGAAGGCTCATTGGGAAGGTGAAAAATAAGTAACAGCTCCCACAACTAAGGTAGACAGGGAAATCCATGGCTCAGTGGATTTACTGCTGCACTTGTAAGCTTTGAGTATTTCAGTGTTACAGTCAGTGGATGTCAAAGAATGGGTCGAATTATGTCCTATTCATTGCTACTAAGCTTCTATTTGAAGACTTAACTTCTGGGCTACACAAGATAATGATTTAGAACTGTTACTGTTTTATCATATTAAGTCCTTCACAGGCTCCTGTGTTAAATTGTAGGTCCCCAGATAGTGTCATCATTTTAGTAAGTTCTAGAAACTTGAGAAGATGAAGGCTAGTTGCCAGAATTAGGTCATTGGTTGCACGTCTCATTTTTCTCTTTCTGCCTCCTGTCTAAAGAAGGTGAAGAAGGATCTTCAATCCACACTTCCTTGCCACCATGATGTTCTGCCCAAGCACATTGTAGTAAGGTGGAATGGGCTGTGTCCCGCTGCCCGGCTAGCTTAACCCCTAAAATAACCACACAGAAATTGTATTGATTAAATTACTGCCTGGCCCATTATATCTACCTCTCCTTGTCCAACTCTCACATCCTGATCTAACCCTTTTCGACCAATCTGTGTATCACCACAAGGTCATGGCTTACCAGGAAAGATTCAGCATGTCTGACCTGGTGACTTCATGGAGGCTCTCTCTCTGCCCTTCTTCCCAGCATTCAGTTCTGTCTACTTTGCCTACCTAAGTGCTGCCCTATCAAAACGCCAAGGCATTTTCTTCATTCAACCAATGAAAGCAGCACATAGACAGAAGGACCTCCTACACCAGCACATAAAGCTGAGAAACCACTGACCAATCCCTCAAAAACTGTGAACCTTTCCTTTTTTAAGTGGTTTCTATCAAGTGTATTGTTACAACAGTGAGAAAAGTAACTAATATTGGAAATATTTTATTGCTTTGTATTTATGATCTTTGCGAAAATACATACAGTTAATGCTGAGCCACTTCTAAAAGCTTTGATCTCGAACACTCTGGCTCCAGCCTTTGGGCAGTGGGTTCATCTGCTCATTGTAATGGTGTCCTTCACAGTGACGCACAGCTCTCTGAAGCAGGTGGTGGTTTCCTAATCAATATCCCTTCTTACATCCGTTTACTCTCTGGGGCAGGACACCATGCACATCCTACTTTACCCCACTCTTGCTAACCCCAAACCTGTTGCCTAGACTTCTGAAAGCATGTAGACATCTGTGCCTCGCGCAGACCTGGGAGAGTCCACATAAACGAATGTTAGTACAAAGGGTTGTCTATTAAATTCAGCCAAGGCCAGGAACCCAAAGATCCTGTGTGTATGTGGGGGCCACCTCCTAACTCTAACATCTCCTCTTGACAAGAAGATTTCTTTATGCTTTGAGATGCAATACTGGGTTCTGCGAAAGTGCTTCATTTATCACAGCGTGAGGGCCACCTCCTCTTACTGCAGTGATTGCATCTCGCCACTTCATTATAGGCCTTATTTATACGTGCTCTGAGAATATTGCCGATCCCTGTGTTACTGAGTTTAAATAGACATCTCCATATGAAGGATTTGTCATGGCAATGCATGTGCAATGCTCCTACACACCTTAGTACTCACGCCGTTTCCATGTGTGGGCATGTGAGATTCAGTGCTGCCTGCTCTTTTCTTGAAAGCATCATCATTATCCAAAAATCTCCCTGTCTCTTCACTCAGGGAACTTGCCTTTAAATCCCGTGATTGTAGCATGTAGCTAGACTGATACATGTTTCCCATTTGGGAAATCTAAGATGACCCGCTATTCCTCCTATCTTCATTTTTGCCCATTCCAAGGCCATCTCCAATCTCTTATCTGTGTGCATGATCGGGTGAAAGGCCTCACGCTTCTGACTTCCATGCACCTTTTGTTGGGCCTGCTCTTTCCTCATCTCTCCCTACGCAATTGTTTTAACCAGCACAGTCTAGTAAATTTGTTATCTTGCACCACTTTGAAATGGTAGGTCTGTGCCCGGTTTAGAATCAGCTTGTCAGGATGTGGCAAAATCACAGAGTTGTAGAAGTCTTTGATGACCATGAGCCCACTTTAGGGTAGACAGGTCTCATGGAAAATTCCCAGTTCTAGGAGAGATTTGATTATAGAGATAGAAAGGCTCCAAGTGAGAAGTCTGAACCCAGATTCCAACCAAATGAATCAGATAATGAAAATCTTAAAAATGACCCTTATTCTTTAGAAATTTGGTATAAAGTAAGAGACTTTTCCTGGGGAGGTGTAACATACAAACATATACTCATCCCAGAAATGGAACTCAGAAAAGACAAGAGAAATAATTGAACCAAAGTCTACCTTGGTGGCCCAATGAGCTTTTGTTGCGATTACTACCTTTTACTGGGAGTGTGAGTGAGAGGTTACTTATCCATGTAGGGACAACTCAAAAACAGATATGTCACCACCAACGCTGGTAAGGACTCACAAAAGCTCCATGCCCAGACTCTCTGCACAACTTTCAGGAAGCTGCGCAAGTCTGTGAGTCTGTCTAGACAACATGGCTGGTCAGAGTCCCAGGCTCTAGCAGCTATTTACCTCCTTAAAGCCAGGGGACTGACCTTAGAGCAGTGGTTCTTAATCTGCTGCATATCACATAGCCTGCATGTCAGATATTTACATTACAATTCAAAACAGTAGAAAAATTACAGTTATGAAGTAACAACAAAAATTTTATGGGTGGGGTCACCACAACATAAGGAACTGTATTAAATGGTCACAGCATTAGAGAGGCTGAGGACCACTGTGTTAAAGGTCTCAGTGTTAGGAGGCTGAGGACCACGGTGTAAAGGTCTCAGCATTAGGGAGGCTGAGGACCACTGTGTTAAAGGTCTCAGCATTAGGGATGCTGAGGACCACTGTGTTAAAGGTCTCAGCATTAGGGAGGCTGAGGACCACTGTGTTAAAGGTCTCAGTGTTAGGAGGCTGAGGACCAATGTGCTCAAGGTCTCAGTGTTAGGGAGGCTGAGGACCACTGTGTTAAAGGTTTCAGTGTTAGGAGGCTGAGGACCACTGTGCTCAAGGTCTCAGTGTTAGGAGGCT
>LOEQ01002428.1:132641-145776 GCA_001685075.1 Bramus lutescens | reverse complement strand
AAAAAAAAAAGAAAATGAGTATTTAGATAACTGTTCTCCATAAACTCTGAGTGATAATTGATTCTGAGTAGTGAAAGTTATTATTTTGCAGGGACTGGGGACTGAGACTGGATCTTACCATGTAGCCAGGCTGGCCTCAAATTTGTGATTTTCATGCTTTAGCCTCCTGAGTTTCTGGTAGACACTATGCTTTTGATAGGAGTATTATATACATGTTAAAGTTTATTTGAATGGGCTTTTTAAAACTTCAAAGCAATTCATCTAATATATTGTGTTAAATTATGTTGATAAGATTTAGAAAACATTTATATACTATCAACTGAAGAAACTAGTTTTAAAATGGAGTGACCTACATATTAAACTAAGATTGCCATCAGAGGAGATAGGGATGTCATTTGCTTTGGTTTATCTTATTATTTAAAAAAATGATAAACTATAATATGTTTATATTGATACTTTCTTTTATCTGTCTGTAGTTTACTAATTAAAAATTCACTTTTAATATAGTTGTAAGAATAAAAATGAGGATTTTTTCCTTTAAAATGTCTCTTATTTTGGAATGTTAAGCTTGTTTTTGGCTTGGGATTTATATATTATGTTCAGTTGAATACATTTTTGTAACTGTTGCTGTTCCTAGCCACATAAAAACTCCTTAGCAAGCCTTAAATTGCTGTTGTTTTAATGCATTTCTTATATTTAACTTTAGAAATTATTTCTAATTTTTTGTTAATCTTTTCAAATAGCAGATCAGAATTTATTACAGAAATTCTATTTCTTCAATTATGAGTTATTTTCAAATTTTTTGACTGCTTTTCAGCTTTATTTAAATTTAAAGTTCAGTATCTCTAAATTAAATGTCTATTATCTTTTATCCTCCCTCCCTCCCTCCCTTCTTCCCTCCCTCCCTTCCTTCCTTATTTATTTATTTTTGAGGCAGAGTTTCACTGTTGCAACCTTGGCTGGCCTGAACTTGTTAATAGACTAGGCTGACCTTGACCTCACAGAGATCTACCTACTTCTGTCTTCCCACTGGTGCTGGAATTATAGGCATACATCATCATACCTAGCAAATTTAAATTTTTTTTGAGTGTTACTTTGGGTGTGACAGTAATTTTTCTGTTTCTGTATGTAATTAGTGTTTTCAATACATAACTGTATTTTGTGCAACTTACCTTTTTGGATTCCATTGTTGTTTTTGTATTTCCACCTTCTCTCTTACTCATCTTTAATATCTTTAAATTCAGTTCTGCTGAGTTAGATATAGCTATCTCTAGAAGGCCAGTGCGTGGTGTCTGCATGGCTGGGCCTTCACTCCTTCGCCTTTGTCTTTGGGACTTGTAAGTCTCTCGCTGTGCGTCCCTAAACGTTTCCAGGTCTGCTGGCCCTTGTCAGCCTTTGTTCTGCAGTGATAGTACTGTTTGTCTTTTGAGATTCTTAAATCTTTAAAACGTTTCTTGGTTTTTTAATGAACTGATTTAATTTTCCCTTTTATTTTTAAATTTATAGAAAAAACTGAGTACAAAGTACAGAAAATTCTTGTATGTCGCTTCAGCGTTCTCTAGACTCAGTCCTCATGAGCACATTGTGTACGTGATGAAAAGCTTCCCTTTAGGAAAGGCTGTGCTGGTTATGTAGCTTACATACTAATATGTGTATTATGAGGCACTGGACTCAGCCCCCAGCTTCAGAATACACACACACACACACACACACACACACACACACACACTGCTATGAATTGTAGCAAGTCTTGTGTAATTAATTAGAAAGTTTACAGTTATATGCATAGCACATTTGTCCAATAAAAATGATTTTGCTTACTTTGAAACAGGATTATTTAAGTGGCTTTATGAAAAATTCCGCTATCCATTCGCTCCAATGTATGGAGGTTTTCCTGTAAAGTTGCGGACCTTCTTAGGTGATCCCATTCCATATGACCCATTGATAACAGCCGAAGAATTAGCTGAAAAGGTAATTTGTGTGTTCTTTCTTAGTCTTAGGATAGAATTTTGCTTTAATTATTTGAAATGTCGTTGTTTATGTATTATATGACAAAAGTTCTCCAACAGTGATTTTGCCCCATTGGAGACATTTGGTAAGGCCCAGTGACATTTTACTGACATGAAAGAGTGTGGGTGGGGGCGACTATAGACATTTAGTGTTCAGAAGCCAGGGATATCTTTATAGGCACCTGCAGGATGACATGTTTCTGTATCTCAGTCTTTAATAGTAAGAATGAGAAAAGGCCAGAAGTGATGCTAAAGACGTAGAATTCTGTCAGGTGCTGTGTGTGACTGGAAGCCTTGAGGAACAAGCAGAGAGGTAAGCAAACACGATTTGAGTAGCGTAAGTTAGTGAGGATTCTTCAAATGTTGGAGTGATCAGTAATCTAGCAAGCAGATGAAGAGTCATGAGGATGAGAAAAGACTACTCAGCTTGGAATTTAGCATTGAAAGAGTCTTAAAATTATGAAAAAGGAGCCATAACCTGGCCTGGCTCCTACTAGGCAAATGCTCTACCACTGGACTACATCCCTTGCTATGTGTGTGTTTTGATTATAAATTTTGTACCAACCTATATATACTATAATAGTGAGGTGAGGTAAGGTTCATTTAAACTATGATGGAAACTATGTAAATTTGCTGGGCATGGTGCTGTACCATTAATATGATATTAACTATAGCTCTGGGGGGAAGGGGTAGAGGTAAGTGAAACTCTATGAGTTTGTGACCAACCTGGTCTATATAGTGAGCCCCTGTCTTGGTCAAAACAAGATGAAATAAAACAAACCTAAAATAGATATAGTTTAGTTTTGTTAAATACAGAGGCGATCTCGAGGATTTTTACTATGAAAGGCTGGGTCTGTTTCCCCCGAGCACCATCTTCCCATTTCTCCCTCTGCTAAGTCACTGACAAGGCCCAGAAACCTGAAACACTAAAATTGCTAGAAGAAAGCATAGGTAGGGGCCTGCAAGATATGTGTGGGAGAGAAGTTCCTTTGCAAGTATTATGGCATGGAGATTCTACAGGATGACTGGTGTGTACTGAGGCTGAACCAACAGTGGCTTTTCTTTTGTTTTTTAAATAGACCAAGAACGCCCTTCAGGCTTTGATTGATAAGCACCAAAGGATACCAGGCAACATCAGGAGTGCTCTGCTGGACCGCTTTCATAGCGAGCAGAAGGCTGATTGAGAGACAGTGTAATGAGTCTCTAGTGATGAGTTCACAGCTGCAGTACTGTCTTAAATTTTTGTAGGTTGTATAATAGTGTTTTTAAAGCATCATGTTAATAAGTATCTTTCTTAGAACTTGTTTATTTAAATTTATATTGTTAACCTTGTCCTTTCAATCAGTTGTGTCAAATTTATAAGTAACTCATCACTTGCCTGACTCAGAAAGTGATCATGTTGCATTTGCAATCTTTAGTAGTATATGATAAGCATAGAGTCTTCGTGTTAAGTCTTTCTTGATATCAGCAGGTTAAGCAGACTTTCCTCCATATGTCTGCTGTGCCGATCTGACCATTAGGGGCACATGCATTAGGTGTAGCACTGAATTTAGGTGAGAGGTGCCTGTGTCTGTCTGTCTTCATTCCATTCGCAGCTGCGGGTAAGTTGTGGAATGCTTTTGTACCTCAGCAATATGAGCATGATAATATTGTGGTGATGAACATGACTTTGAGTTGCTTATGTCCACTGTGCTATCTGTAGTGTGAGAGATATAACTGAACTGATTCCTGAATCCTGAAGGAGTTAGATACATTTGTTTTTGTCCATTGAGTGTAACAATTCCTTCAGGTGTGATGTCCAGTTGCCAAGCACATTGAAAGAGCTATACTGTTTTATGAATCAAGACATTGTTATTTCTTTAGTATTTATTTTAAACAAGTATCTAAGTAAACATATAGAATAAGTTGTCAGCATGGTGTTTTATGGGGTAAGGATAGAATCACGGTCACATTCCGCAGTTCATGTTAGAAGCTGATTCTAGGCTGAGGAATAAGGAACAAGAAAGCACTGATTTTGCTTAATATCCTGGTTTGTTTTGCTGTGCTATGCAGCCAGTCATGTGGCTTACTATTTCAGTAAAATGTACTTGAATGATGAATTTCTCTAAACACGGAGATCTCTGAAAATGTAATGGCATTTGATTTGTTGTCTCCCTAAAAACTGATTTTAAAAGTATTTAACAGCAAAGTATCATAAGTCCTCTGCAGTATGTCTCTTTCCATCTTTGTAGTACTTGGGTTTTATATGAACTTTTTAATCACAAGTGTATATTTATGATATATATAAATATATAAAATGTATATAGAAATGATGTAAAAAATAAAGGTGAATTGCAAATCATTCTCTTGTGAAATTGTCTGTGAGATATCATTTAAAATAATGTTTGTTTTACTCTCCTTTTTTCTTATGAATCATATCTTATTTTAGCCACAATAAATGTGTAATATACTTCCTGTGTGGCTAGTATATTTCAAAGGCAATTTCAGTGAAAGGAGTCAGTTTGCGGTGTTTTCCCCCTTCTGTTAGTGAACCTTACTTAGTTCAAATAGTTCAAAGCTGTTAAGTAGTTCCAGAATCAATGAGTAAAAGACGATAAAGTGAACAGGAGAACTGTTTTGGAGGATCAGTTGACTTTAAAGATTGGAGAAAGAGTCCCATTTGTCGGTAATGTTGCAAAAGTGGTCATTTCCCCAGTATTTATGTATTACTGTTCTTTTAAAATAATCTTAGGTTCCTGGTACTCACAATGACAGGGTCCCATCCTGACTGCTACATTTTTATCTGTGCCGCTTGAACTTAAATCGCCTTTGTAAGATCCAGGCACTGTGATTTGATACAGTTGGAGATCATGATGGAGAGGGTGCGTTAGTGCCTGACTTAGTTTTAGGCCAGTGTTCACAGTTAGCCCTGGCCAGCATGAAGGGACTTGGGAAGCTTGACTCCCATCTGCTTTGCTAGGAAAAGTTTCAGGCCCCCTTTTAAAAACTTGTATTTAGAAAAATAGAATCTCAATATTGCAGTCATAGCCAAAACACCCCTTGTACTCTGCCGTTGGTTCTGTTTTTCACATGCTTTCCCTTTGTCCACATCTATATCCAGCTCTTTTTTGCTCCTTAGCAATCAATAAACTAGGAAATTTGCATTCGCTTTTATGGGCTGTCAAGATGGCTTAACAGGTAAAGGCACTTGCCACCAAGCTTGCATTCAGTCCTGGGGGGACCCACATGGTAGAAAGAAAAATCCAAAACCTGCACGTTGTTCTCTGACCACCATGCATGTTTACTGTGATTTGTGTTTGGCCACACATATACACAGTAAATCAATTAATTTTAAAGATTCAAGTTTCGCTGGGTGGTGGTGGTGGCGCACGCCTTTTATCCCAGCACTCGGGAGGCAGAGGCAGGCAGATCTCTGTGAATTCAAGGCCAGCCTGGTCTACAAAAGCTGGTTCCAGGACAGGCCCCAAAGCTATAGAGAAACCCTGTCTCGAAAAACCGAACCAAAACAAAACCCAAAACTCAAGTTTCATTAGTTTTTCACAGTAATGGTTATACCAGGTTTTCTTCGTGCTCCATCCTCCGCAGGAGACTCACATGCTGTTTAGTTTCCCTGCCTCTTTAGTCTCTTTGTAATCTGGAGTGATTTCACAGCCCTACTTTTCTTTAATAATACTGAGAATTTGTAATGGAAGGAATAACTTTACTAGTTAAGCCTTTATTTTATTTTTCTGATTCTTTATTGTGATTTGATTTAGGGTGTGTGAGCCAGACCTATGATGTCAATGATGTGGGTTTTATGCACACATCACAAGGAGGTGCATGTTGATTTGGGTCATTTGTAATGGTAGCTAACTGGTCAATTAAGACAGTGTGTACCATTCTTTCCTGAAAGTCATTATCCTTTTAATTAGTAAGTATATGGACACTCTGAAAACATCCATATCTCTGATCTACCATATTATTCTGGAGATTAAACTCCAGTCAGTCAGCCTTGGCAGCAAGTGTCTTTACCTGCTAAACCACTCACTGATTCCATAATGATTATTGCTCAAAAATTTGTTTTGTTTTCTTTTTGTAAAGTATACATAGCTTGAAGTTTTATTGTTTGACCTTTTCAAATATTACTGGCGTGATGCGGGATTTCCCTTTGTATGCTGTGAATGTGTTTTGTTACCATTGGTTAATGAATAAACCTGCTTTGGCCTATGACAGGGCAGAATAGAGCAAGGTGGGAATTCCAAGCAGAGATAGGGGAGAAAGTAAGTGGAGTCAAGGAGATGCCATGTAGCTGCCAAAGGAGACAGATGCCCTGGAACCTTACTGGTAGGACACAGCCACGTGGCAATACACAGATTAATAGAAATGGGTTAATTTAAGCTGTAAATGCAAGTTAATAACCCGAGCTGACAGGACAAGCAGTGTTTTAATTAATAATAGTTTCTGTGTGATTGTTTCGGATCTGGGCGGCAGAAAACAAACAAGCAGTCTCCTCCTACATTGGCGTGCATCACCCAGTGGTGGGGGACCGTTGCTTCTAATAATGTTCCAGAACTCCTGTCATCTCAGAGATCCTACAACAACTGAAAATCAGCACTATCCCTCAACCCCTCAGTCCCAAGCACTTTTTCTGCTTTTTGTTTGAATATATTTGTCCACTCTGCTTAGCTCAAATAAATGGAATCAACCTGTTGTCCTCATGTCTAACGTATTTTACTTTGCATTGGTACTTGGTGTTTTTTTCCAATACTGTGATGTCTAGTTTTTATGTGCGCTTGACACAGGCTAGAGACATTGGGGCAGAAGTGCCTTAGCTGAGAAAATGCCCCCACCAAATTGGCCCATGGGAAAGCCTGTGTGTTACTTTCATAGTGATTGATGTGGGTGGCCCATCCCACAGGAAGTGGTGCCCCCTCTGGGTGGGTGGTTCCTAACGGTATCAGAAAGCAGGAGCAAGCCAATAAACAGGCTTCTGCTTCAGTTCCTGACTCCAGGTTCCTAGCCAGCTTGAGTACCTGTCCTGATTTCCCCCAGTGATAAACACAAGGTGTAAGATGAAGTAAACACATACTTGCCCAAGCTGCTTTTGGTCATGGTGTTTTATCATAGCAATAAAAACTCTAATATACCTTAAAAACAGCTTGCTGGTCTACAAATTTAATTGACACCAACATCAAGATGCGAATACAGATCTCACCATATGATGGCTCCTTCCCTTTATACTACCCCCACTTCAGATGCCAGACACAATTGTGTTCCCCCATGTACCTTTTTGTCTGTGCAACAACTCACTTAAAGGTGTTCACAACTTTCCTAGAGCAGCTCAGGAAGTGGCCATACTGATTTCATTATAAAGGAAGCCAAGCAGGAAATCACCAAGATGAAAGAGTATGCTGAGAACTGGGTTGCAGAGCCTACAAGTCCTCTCGGTGTTCTAGCTGTCCAGTACACCCCTGTCCACTCCAGTCTGGATCCCCCCAGACTTCATGATGGAGTTACTGAGTTACAGGCTATAGATGATTGAAATCTACTTACAACCTTGTCCCTCTGCTGAGGTCGGGATGGAGGAAAGTACTTACTCTCAAGATTGTCCTTTTCATAATCAGCTGTCTTCCTGGAGCTCACTATGGCTCCTCTGCTATGAGTTGGCTCATTAACATGCAAGAGGTATTTCTGTTTAGGAAATTCTTAGTGCTTTGAAAGTTCTGAGTTAGGCGTGGGGGTGCCTACCTGTAATCCCAGGACCTAAGAGGTTGAGGAAAGATGAAGAAGAAATGAGGCCAGTCTAGTTTAGGCTCTGTCCCCCAAATTGTAAATACACACACATATCAAACTAACAAAGATTATATACATGTGTTTATATATTTGTATATATGTGTGTACGTGTAACTATATAGATATGTAAGTGTATTTCCTGTAAAATCAAAATGTTTTCATGTCTCATCCATGTTATGGCATGTTAAAATTTCCCTGTCTTATGGCTTAACTATCCATTGTCTGTGTATCCTATATCTTATTCATCTGTTGCTGTACATTTGGATTGTTTTAGCCTCTCAGTGACTGAATACTATGTGTGATTGTTGCTATACAGGCCTGATTCTCTACCTTTAATTCTTTTAGGCTAATACAGGTCTTCCTGGGACAATAGTGACAGGATGGCATGGGAATGAAAGTATTTAGCAGAGGATGGAGGATATGACCAGTGGTAGATGATTTGTCTAGAATGTACAAGGCACAGTCTACAGTAGTGGGAGGGTGGTGTGCTAGCTTGAATGAGAGAGGCTCCCGTAGTTTCACATATTTGAACGCTTGGTTACCATTTGGTGGATCTCTTTGGGAAGGATTAGGAGGTGTGTTACTGGGGGTGGACTCAGGTTTCACAAGCCCACACCAGTCCCAGTTAGCTCTCTGTACCTCGTGCTCGTGTATGGAGATGTGAACTCGCCGCTCCTTCTCTGTTGGCACGCCATACCTGTTTACTGCCATGCTCCCCAACATGCCAGTCGTGCACATATCACCATGCCTGACTTTTGTTGTTGACTCTTGGGAATCACATTCTGCTCCTTGTGCTTCTGTGACAAGCATGTTATCAATGGATCTGTCTCCTTGCCCCAGTTTTCTTCTTTTTCCCTTTTCTACTGTTCTAACGAAACACCGTGACAAAGGCACAGCGCTTAATTTGGGGCTCACGGTTCCTCCAAAGAAGATAGATGCACAAAGAAGAACCTCCACCTGGAACTTGCTTTGAATGTGGCAGCGCCAGCCACTGAGCAAAAGCTGCCTTCAACCTTAACTGCTGCAGAGACCCCCTTCAGTCTGTGGACAACAGAATGCTGAGGAGCTGACCGCTTGGAGTTGCCTAGGCAAAGGTAGGCTGGTTCTCCCACAAGGTCCCAGTCCACAAGAAGTCTGTTGGACCTTCTGGGGCCCGGAAGGCCTAGACCTTTCAGCTGCAGATTGATGTGGCCCCGAGACCTCTGTCCTCAAAGACTATGAAGAACCCTGGGGTAGCTGTCTAGGTAGCCAACAAGTAAGTCTCTGTCATTTTAATCGCTAACTCAGGTGAAATTTATCCTTCTCAGAACTCTGAAGCTGTTTGACGACTAGGCTAGAGGTAGCTTTGTCAGTTGAGCAGCAGCAAGCAAGACTTTAGCTTCCTTCTCTGTTCTCTGTAAGATTCAGGTCACAGGCCTCACTCTCCTAGAGCTAATACTAAGTTGAAACATAGTTTGCTTTGTTACCAGACTCAGAAAAGTGATAAACTCACACAAGTTTCAGTGCAACTTCTTACCAATCCCTTGCTTTGCAGCGATTGCTCTCAGCGGTCAGCCTGTGTCTCCGGGTGAATTAGAAGGCACTTTAAGGTTTGTTTCTGTGAAGATAGGAAAGCTTAATTGGTGGTAAGGAGAAAGTGATGTGAGATGTAGAAAACAATGAAACATGTTCCAGATTCCTCCTTCTCGCTGTTGCTGTCTGTAACTTAAACACTGACGGCCAGAATTCTGCTAGGCTGTTAGCTAGCTCTGAGAGTACTACCCGCTATAACATTCTACTATATTATCATAACCACAAAGCCCAGGATCTCAAATTCCCTTTGGTTGCTTTTTAATGTGTCTAAAACTTATCTCTTTGTAAACTTAAAAATTCTTGTAAGCTCCAGGGAGTCTACTTGGATCTGCTCGAACAGGTCAGGTTCCCTGGTCTTGGGACTCCCCTCCCTCAATTACCAGGACCTAAGACATTTTTTTCCTCTAAACTTCACTTTATCCTCTGCTCTGCCAGCATCTTTCCAGGTCCAAGAGGCATCGGACTGTTTAACAGAGCCCGGGCAGCAGCGCAGCAACAAGCTACCCCAGGAAGTGCCCAGCATCCCACTTTTCTCAGGTCCCCCAGGTCAGCAGGAAGCAGTTTCAAGAACTCAGTGCCTTCATTCCGCCTCACCTGCTACCCCTAACTCCTCACCTTTNTTTAAATAAACAAAGGGAGAACTGTCAGCATTCAGGCATTATGCTGGCCAGCCCTTGGTGGCCTAGCAGAAACCACTCCCTACACGCAAGTACTTGCTAGCATTTCAGGCATCACACGAGCCTGCCCCAAGATCCTCTGCTGTAGCCACAAACAGCATCCCCTGTGTGCATGTGCTGTCAGCATTCAGGCAGATACCTGACCCGCACTGGGTCCTATGGCGACTCCATCAGTACATAGTCTGTGCGCATGCACTAAGCCCCTCTAAAAAGCGAACTCTCTCTATTCTCTTCACTCCTCTGAAGAGGCAGGAAGGCCTTTGTACCTCTCTCCCCTCTTCCCATTCCCCTCCCCAAATAAACCCTCCATGTGAGAGCCTGTCGCCTGATGGCATCTCTTTCTCCTGCTGTTTTTTAAATTAATAACAAACACTTTACTCACTGAGCAATCTCAGTAGCCCAGAATTCTTTGTCTATTCTGAAAATTAATCTCTTATTGGACATGATTTGTAAATGTCCACCCCACCTTCTGGGTCTTCTTTTGCCTGCTTGGTAGTGTGATTTGAAGCTTAAAAGGTTTCCTTAATTCAGTCAGATCCAATTTAATATTTCTTTCTAGTTTGTTTCATGCTTTTGTTGTCATAGCCAGGTAATTATTGTAAAATTTAGTGTCATGAAAATTTTTTTCTCTTATCTTGAATGACTATTGTAATTTTCAGAAATGATGCCAGCTAGTAGCAGTGTATTTGAAAAAAGTGTAAAAGTAAAAATTTAAAAAGTGGTTTATGCTAACCCTAACATAAAATTAAATCAGGTTAAGCTAGTCTACATGATTTGATTTTCATGTCAGTCAGGGATAAATAGCATAATGCCCTTCCCCATAAACTAATAAAAGAAGAAAGTTAAAAAGGAAGGTTCTTATGCATAATTAACTGATAGTTTATTGTAAAATATTACATTAGCTAGGCATAGACATGTTACACTTGTTTATGCTGCGTTTATTGGTGTAAAGATGTGTCACTTTCCCTCTCTAACGCATGTGATTGGTCTAATCAAAAGCTGCATGGCCAACAGCTAGGCAGTAGAGGAATAGGCAGGGCTGGTAGGCAGAGAGATTAAGTAGGAGGAGGAGAGGAGAAACGAGGGAGAAAGAGTGGGAGGTGCCAGGGCCAGCCAGCAAGGCAGGCAGCTGCCAGTTAACCAGACATGGACTAGGACATACAGTATGAAATAAAGGTAAAAAAAAAACAAAACCCTGAGGCAAAATGTAGACAAAGAGAAACAGGTTAAATTAAGTTATAAAAGCTAGCGAGAAACAAGCCTGAGCTAAGGCCGAGCATTTGTAACTAATGATAAGTCTCTGTATGATTTGGTAACTGGTTGGTGGCCCAAAAGAAGTCTGCTGCAGTAGCTGCTATCACAAAGGACTCTACAAGAACCAATCTTTCATAAAAACCATTGCAACTGTACACACACACACACACACACACACACACACACACCCCACGCCTAGAAACTATCATTCAATTTTAGACCGATTCTACTCTTATTATTAATTCTTGCAGCCAAGGATTATTATTTAAAAATATCATGTACAGCTCTTCTCATTTTTGCCTTTAAAGTTTTTCTTTTTCCTCAACTTCCTTGAGGAGTGTGTGTTCTTATTGCAAGTCTAGTCAATTCTCAAATCAATATCGTACTTCTGGGAATCTCTTTGATTATTATTTAGAATGACAGAATAGATATGAACTCCTATATCTTCCATATTGCACAAATTGACTTCCAGATATCATACTGCCTTGTGGTGCTGAGGCTATTTTGACATTCCAGGTGGCTTTATGGTTTTACTTTAGATGCTAGTTCTGTATCTGTGATGCATTTCTTCAACATTTGCATCCCATTTAGATGCTAGTTCAGTATCTATGTTGCATTTTTTCAGCGTTTGCATCCTATTTAGTTCTTCACAGCAGCTGTTTGCTTGTCTTCTTATTTCCTCTTTTCTGATGTGAGCTGGGTATTTCATGTGCGCTTTACCCTGGAAATGTGTTTATCTTATTGCTCAAATGACCTTTGTTCTATTCTTTTAGCCTTTAATATTTTAAAATTGTAGAGCATAGTCGAATGTGATGGTCACATGTGTTCATCTGGCTTTAATTTTTCATAGCTTGTTTTTGTCAGATTTTAATCACTGTTATTTTAGCTTCATAGAACTGATAAAAGTGAGCCTTTACATTGGAGGAATTTTTATATTATTGGTATTTCTCCCTTAAACAAGTAGGACAAATCACTAGTTGGGTCATCTGCTCTAGGAGTTCTTTGTGGATTTTTTTTTTCTGTAATAGATGGAATTGATCTTCTTGGTAAGATTCTGAATTTTATTCTTGATAAGTTTTGATTAGATATATATCAAGAAATTTGGTTGCTTTTCTAAAATTTAAAGTTTATTGCCATGAAATGGTTCCTGTTCTGTAGACTTTGTAGTGAAACACCCCCTCTCGTAGCTGGGATTGATAGTTTATGTATTTCCACTGTACCTTTCAATGTCTGCCTGCCTGTCCCTTCTTTTTTTTTTTTCTCTGCTTCTGTCTTGATACCACAGAACAGGGTTCTCTACCTTTATTTAGAATCAATGTATTCTTTCATAGTAACAAATTGTAGATTTTGTAGGCTTAAAACTACTCCTAACAGATATAGTGAGTTTCAAATTATATAGACTTTTGGGTCATGCATTTTTCAGTCTTCAAGTTTTTAATCACTTGGTAGTTTTAAAATGAGTATTATGGCCAGGTGGTGGTGACACATGTCTTTAATCCCAGCACTTGGAGGCAGAGGCAGGCGGATCTCTATGAGTTCAAGCCAGCTTGGTCTACAAGAACTAGTTCCAGGACAGGCTCCAAAGCTACAGAGAAACCCTGTCTCAAAAAGCAAAAAAAGCCAAAACCAAAACCAAAAAATGTTTATTATGTACTTGGGTGTTGCTCTGTCAAGGGTTAAAAACTTGGACAGCAGTAATTCCAGCAGCTGGGAGACAGACAGAAAAATTGGAGCAAATTAAAGGCTATACCCTGGGTTACATAGCCAATACCAGTATTTATTTACTTATTTATTTACTTAATTTATTATGTATACAATATTCTGTCTGTGTGTATGCCTGCAGGCCAGAAG
>LOEQ01002428.1:82794-100802 GCA_001685075.1 Bramus lutescens | reverse complement strand
TCTATCTATCTATCTATCTATCTATCTATCTATCTATCTATCTATCTATTTAAAGTTCAATTACTGCTGCCCGTATGTACAGAGGTTCAGAGCCATGCACTGGAGTAAGAGAAACTATCAATGGCCACGTCCTCGAAAAGCAATACTTCCCCTCTCAAGCAGTGATCAACTGCCAATAGCTCTTCAGTAACGAATGTGGCCTAGGGAACATCTCCCCCTTCTCTCCCAGAATTAGAAGCCTTGATCTTCTGCAGGCTTTGTGCAGGCACTCACAGAAGCTGTGAGTTCACGGGTACCATAGCTATGTCATGTCCAGAGGACAGCAGCATTTCAGCACACCCCCTCCGTTATCTTCTCACATTGCTTCTGCCTCCTCTTCCTTAGGATTCCCGATCTGGTGGGGGCAAGGTGAAAGTTGATAAAGCCGTCCCACTTAGAGTGAGCACTCAGTCTTAGTCTTAGCACTTTGGCCACTTCCGTTTCTGCATTAACTCATGCCCACTGTGATGCATTTATCTAACCATTCTTCATCAATAAAAATTACGGAGTCAGATATCAGGGTAAGAACCTAAAAGATCAGAGAAGCCGTGGGGCAGCTACCAGTAATTTTTTTTACCTGTTTTGTTCCTTCCTCCCAAAGGGCCGCAGTCTTCTCTAAGTCCTGCCTTACTGCTTTCTCAGTCCTCCAAAACCTCTATGGTTAATTTTGGTCAGCTGGTGGTTGGCTCTGCCCCGATTCAAAACAAACTTTATTATAAGAATGCAATCAAAATATCACACAATACCATTGCAAAACCAAAGCTTTGACCAAAGCTGAAAGCAGCCTAGATGGGTTTATAAACAGATATTTAGAAGACATTGACGGCACGACCTCCCCAGCTGGGGGCTTTTGGCTCAGAAATTCTCTCCAGTAGGCCTCAAATCCAAACTGAAAGTTGTTAGCTACTCTATAATGGTCATGCCACGATTGCACTAGTGGGTACAACTTGCCTGGCAGGGTCATATTGTAGCATGCAGGGTTCAGCGCTCGGTAAGGCCATTGATAAATTTTCCCATCCGTAGTCTGCATAGCAACTTCCAAGGCTATGAAAGTTATTCAAAAGAAAGGAAGTTTCCCTGTTTATTTTCTCTATTCTCTGTCACCACAGTATTCAGCAATACAATAGATAACCGAGGTAATTGGCAACAGCCCCTGATTTTAGAGACGTCTGGGGTCTCCCTGACCAATAACGAACAGTGAAATATACCATTTCTTGTAGCGTAATTTAATTGAGGAACATGACTGAATTGTCAGATGATTACTCAAACCGACAATGTGCAACCATGCTGTAATTTGGGATCCTGCAACTGCGCAGCTTTGCTACACTAAATGCCTCCATTCCCATGTATTTATTTAGTGAGCGTGCTAGCTTTCCATTGCTGTGGTAAAATAACCAGGGTGAGCCACACAAGAGGAAAGGTCTACCCAGATTCACGATTTCAGTGATCCGACAGCATCACTGCTTTGATGGCTGAAAAGAAAAAGGGCAATTGCCATGGAAGGGCGTGGTAGATGAGAGTTATTCACCTAAAATAAGGGCGGTTGGGAAACAGAGCAGGAAAGGAATAGGAGAGGCCACGTCTCCACCTAGGTCCTAGTTTCTGCCACCTCTCAGTAGTGCCAGCCAGCATCAAGTCCTTAAGCAGCTGACCTTTGGGGGTATTTCAGACTCCAGCTGTAACACTGAGAAGGGCATTTCCTGTGAAAGCTGTCTGCTCTGCTCGCCAGCTTCCATCTGGCGGCTTCTGGAACTCCTGGATTCCTGTCTGTTCAAGGGACTGTTTACCATTGCTGGGCTCCCTCCAGGTCAGTCTTGTATGAGGTGTGTCCTTGTCTTTATGAATTTTGTTTCAAATGTTGGCTCTGGCCCTGACCAAAGTTGGGTATGTGCGGAATACCTCTAGGTGTCCTGAGTCCCTGCTGGAACATGGCCAGCAAAATACCTCCAGATGTTCCTAGTCTCTGCCGGAACATGGCCAGCAGAATACCTCCAGGTATTCAGAGTTTCTTCTCTGAATATTTCCAGGCTCAAGAAAGAACCTTCAAACAGCACCACCCAGCAATCACTGAGTAGAAATCTTGTCAGAACCAGTCTGCACAGAAACACAGGTTCCAAGTCACACACCAGACTTTGGACAAGGTCAGGACCAACAGTTGAAACAACATATATATTCTGTATATCTTCTGTCATATTTATACATCTTTGTGCATTCCGTGCACATTTTATGAGCTCAGTTTGAGGGGACACAGCCCATCACTATGGAAAGATCTGATGGCAGGAACAGCAGGTGGCCTGCCACAGTATGTTCACAGACAGGAAGCAGAATTACACTCTTCCATGTTGAGTTTTGTTTTTGTCTGAGACAAAATCTTATTCTCTGGCCCATGCTGGCCTAGAATTTGTTACATACCCAGGATGGCCTGCCTGCCTGCCTGCCTGGGATTCGTTATATACCCAGTACGGCTTGCAAATCTTTGTTATATACGAGAATGCTCTGGAATTTTTCGTATACACCCAGGATGGCCAGGAATTTGTTCTGATCTGTCTGTCTTAGCCTCTCTTATGCCTAAATAGTGATAATTCACATCCAGATGAATATTTTAAATTTAAAAACATGGTTTCACGGGAAATAAAACATTGTATTCAAGTTTATGTTATGTTTATTTGGTATAAACAAGGAAAAGACCTTTACATATAAAATATATTTTGAATAAAATTCAGTGGCAGAATGGAATAGAAATGAAAGTTTAATGATAAAATTTAAACATCAGTAAAAGAGTAATACAAAGAAATATGAGTTGCGTATATGGCTATGTTGATTAGGCGCTTGGTTCATATGCACAAAGCCTTGGGTATGATGCCCTGCACTAAGGAACCAACTAGCCAACACATGGAGACATGAGGTTTAGTGTCTTCCATTTGCACCTTTGCAGACCATCTTTCCTAGCCTGTTGCACAAGCATCTCTAATCCACGACCATGAGGGGGAGACAGCTATAATTCAGTGTGGGTAGGGAGTTTTTTCTTTTTGTATACGAGGGACAGAAGCCAGTTGAGGCTGGTTTATGAGTATAGGCTGTGAATCCCTAACTCAAAAATGTGAAATTTGAGATGTCCCCAAATAAGAAACTTTTCATGTTCTGAGATGTTACAGCAATCAGAAAACTCCACATGTGTTGTAAGGAGAGGCCCCATTGTTTGTCCTGGCCGCCCCGCTAGCTTACACCTGAAATAACCACAAAGAAACTGTACTAATTAAAACACTGCTCGGCCATTAGTTCTAACTGCTTATTGGCTAACTCTTACATATTAGTTTAACCCATCTCCATTAATTTGTGTATCACCACGAGGGAGTGGCTTACAGAAGATTCTAACTGGCATCCATCTCAAATGGAGGATCCATGGCTTCTCTGACTCTGCCCTTCTTCCTCCCAGCATTCAGTTCTGTTTTCTCCACCTACCTAAGTTCCACCCTATCAAGAAGGCCAAGGCAGTTTCTTTATTCATTAACCAATGAAAGCAACACACAAACAGAAGGAAATCCTACACCACACATGTGATATCCTTCTAAAGTCAAATGTTAGAACCTAAAAATATTGTGTAAAACACCTGCAAATTATGTATATAACGGGTACATAAGTCATGCATACATTTGTATTCAGGCTTGGGCCTTCTCTACAAGATGTGTCATGATGTATATTCAAATATCCTAAAATTAGAAAAACTCTGAAATTGGAAGCACTTTTGGATAAGGGGCTCTTAATCTGTGTGTTCCTGATGAATCACTACCCTGGTTCGGTAGTCCTGTGTTCACTGACCTTGTAGTTAGCATGTTTTTACTTTTTCTTAATATAGTTATTTTTTGCTGGGAAAAAAGGCTTTATAAATACTAGCTGATAAAAGAAGTCTTATCTCTTTTCTCCAGATGGTTCAATAAGTATCCCCACATATTAAGAAATTTTCTGAACTATTCCAGGTAAGGAGGAGCAGAGAGAGTCTCAGAGTACTCATTCGAGGATGGGGGGACTATAATTTAAAAAAATTTTTTTTTATCCATTTTACATGCCAACCACATTTTCCCTCCCATACCATCCCTCATCCCCCTCTGACCTTCCCCACAACCCACAACCTGTCCACTCCTTGGAAAGGGTAAGCCCTCCCTTGGGGAATCAACAAAGCATGTGTATCAAGTTGGGGCAGGACCAAGCCCCTTCCCCACTGCATTAAGGCTGAACAAGGCATCCCACCATAAAGAATGGGTTCCAAAAAGCCAGCTCATGCACCAGGAATAGATTCTGGTCCCACTGCCAGAGGCCCTTCAAACAGAGCAACTTACACAACCGTCACCTACATACAGAGGGCCTAGTTTGGTCCCATGTGGGTTCTGTAGCTGTAGGTCTAGAGTTTGTTTTTTTATCTATTTATTTTATTTATTATTATTATTTTTTATTTTTATTAAGCTTTACAATTTTCTCTGCTCTCTCAAGATGAGCTCGGTTCCACTGTCTCTGTAGATCTCGATGGAACTCTAATTTGTGAATACAGATGTGAGGTTAGGGAAATAATGCGAAGAAGAGCCCTGTACTGTGATTTTTGAACTTTGTTAGAGCAGCATGGATAACAATCTTGTTCCTTTGATATTTTTGATAGGATTTCCTTTCACAAAAAGCTTGATTGGGTTTGTTCCAAGCAGTAGCCTATTCATATAAATGAGAACAAAACTTTTGGAAAAAACACTCTATAGTCTTGAGATTGGGGAAAGGTGACTTGATGCTTAGCGTTTTATCATTGGGAGAAAAGTGTAGATTCCCGAATATCAATATCTGATGGTTGTAGCCCCAACTCCTGCTCAAACACAGAGCATTTTTGAGTCACCAGATTCTATCTATCCCTGAGATGCCAGGTTGAGATTTGGTGGAAACAGGAAAATTGAGATTATTACTTTGCTTTGTGGATTCTCTTTTATACTGTTACAATTTAAAAGTTTTCAATAAGTTCCTTATAAAAGGAAACATTGTCTAGTGAAGCAATGACATTCTCTTGAAAAAAAAAGTATTTGATGAAGTGTTTGGCTGTCTGTGTGTGTTTGTGTATGTGTGTGTGTGTGTGTGTGAGAGAGAGAGAGAGAGAGAGAGAGAGAAAGAGAGACTTGTGATTGACATCTTGCACTTACTAGATAAACATTCTACAACTTAGCTATATATCCCCCATACCTTGTTTTTCATTTTTCATTTTGAGACAGCTTTTGTAAGTTGCCTTGGCTGGCCTTGATCTTGCAATGTTCCTGTCTCAGCCTGTTGAGTAGCTGGGATTACAGACTTGTGCCACCATGCCTTGTGTGTTTAGTCTTTTGTTGTCTTCTCTTTGGGCTCCTCCCTTTCACTGCTCCTCCTAGGAAATGCTAGCTCATTCTTCCCAGAACCATCTAGGCTCTATCTCCTCTGTGAAGTCTCCTCCCCTTCAAGCAGACAACCCTTTATTTCTATGATAGTTTGCTACTATCTCCAAGTTCTTACTTTGTTTCTGTTGCAATACTGTTCATGTTCACGATGAACGGCAGGATGCCTCCAGGTGTTGATGCTGTGCACTGACAACTCAGAATACTTAGGGTACCCACTTCTTCAACTTTGCTATTTCCCCGTGATAAGGAGCAAACTGCAGTAGGATCCCACTGTTCCACTAATGGATATACAGCCAAAGGGAATGTGCTCATTCTATGAATATTTATATGGTGGTCCTTTTTATAATACAACTTCTTTTTCTTTTTCTGTTTGTGTACATAGTGCAAATTTTTTGAAATATTTTAAACCCTGAGAAACTTCCCAAACTCTGGAATTCAATATGATGTAGGATTGGTTCACACACACGTGTGTGGAGGATAGAAGATGAATTTGGGGAGTCATTTCTTGTCTTTGACTTAGGGCGTCTCATTGGCTCATTGATTCAATTTGGGTGGCTGTACAGGCAGCCCAGAGGTCTTGCCATCTCCTGCTCTTCAGCTCAGGGATTATAAGTGTGCCGCGGCACACTGGCTTTTTATTGTGGGTTCTGGGGACCAAATTCAGGGCTTCATGGTTTATTGACTGAGCTCTCTCCTTACCCTTTTAATTTCCTATTTAAATGAATAAATTGGCCAATTTATTTGTGGGCTTATTAAGGGCATAAAAATCAGTCTGATTGCCAAATGAAAATGGCATTGTTTCACTCACTAATATTTATCCACTGTTGAAGACCAGGTCAGTTGTTTTAGTAGGCTTTCTCGTGATGTCCTTGACTCCTCTGGCTGCCACAATCCCTCTCTCTCCTCAGCAGCACTCCCTGCACTCTGCCTAATGTTTGCCTGTGGCTGTGGGTCTTCCAGCTGTTTCTATCAGACACTGGCTGAAGGCTCTCTGATGACAACTGAGGAAGTCATCAATCTGATCACAGGAGAGGGCCAGTTCAGGCTATGTATCCACTATTGTTAGGAGTCTTAGTTGGGATAGACCTTGTAGATTCATGGGAGTTTGCCTTGCCTGAGTTTTCTACCTGACCCTGAAACGCCCCCCTTTCCAGTCATCTCTTTCAGTAGTCTCCCTCTTCATCCACCCCATCCCAGTCCTTAGGTTCTCATCCCAACCTGCCCCCAGTCTACCCAGGAGATCTCTTCTATTTCCCCTGGTTGGTGGTGTTGACCAGGAAGCTGTTAAGCCCAGATCTGCAAAGTCCTCCCAAACCATTAAGGAGACTGACTCCCATATGTAAAAGCAAAGGGCCCTTATTTTATGCAAGTTTGCAATCTCCATCTCTCTGTATGTCCAATGTATTGGAATAAATGGAGAGCCCCGAGCTCAGTTAGAGTTGGGTTTTTTATAGTAGTAAAGGTGGGGGTGAGGGGTTTCTAAGGTTCAGGACCCCTGATTGGCTGACATTTCTCTAGGGGTGTACTGGTGTGTGTGAAGGCAGTTGATCCTATCTACAATGGTTGGAATGTTAGGCGTTTTCTTTGGATGGTCTGTTCTTGGGTGGTGCACAGGTAATCTCAGTTTGTGGTTCTTCTGCAACCAGGAATTGCTTCAGGGCAAACCACTGAGACACAGGCCTCCACGGCTGAGTCCTATACTAGCAGGTGATAATGGTTTTGGAAAAACTTCCTTCCGGAGGTCTGTTTCTATTTAGCTTATCCTACAGAAGCAAAACATTCAGTATTCAACTAGGTCTCTTTTTTTTTTTTATTCAGTCTAAAACTCAATCCATGGAATAGTGTCTCCCACTTCTCAGTTAAACATCCCTGTAAATGCCTATACAACCTCATCCAGTAGTGTGTCTCCTAGGTGATTTCATGTGGCTTCACCTAGATATCACTAGATATCACCTAGAGCAGTCTAGAGTGGAGAAAAGAAGTCTGAGCAGTTGATGATATATGTTTCTCCACCTTGAGATAAGACTCATGTGCCACAGATTCACTCTCAAAAAACAAAATTTGGGGATTACTGTTGTCTAATGGAGAATACTTTCTAATGCTCCAGAAAGAAAGGCAAGTCCGTGTGAAGTCACTTCATTTCCTAGTCATCTGCACTTCCAACCCTTTGCAAATTTATTTTTATGGATTTGTCTAGTCAAGACTTTTCCTCTGAATACAATCACTATATGGCCCTTTGTGTCAGACTTCTTATATTTAGCACCTTCCTGAGGTTCCTTTGCTTTCAAAGTGTTATCTGAATCTGCAAAGTATGTTACCACAACAGACCCTGCCCTGATCATGCTCCTCTCACAAAAGTCATAAGCCTCGCCAGGCGGCAGTGGTGCACGCCTTTAATCCCAGCACTCTGGAGGCAGAGGCAGGTGGATCTCTGCGAGTTCAAAGCCAGCCTGGTCTACAAGGGCTAGTTCCAGGACAGCTAGGGCTGTTACACAGAGAAATCTTGTCTCCAAAACAGAAAACCACCAAACAAAATCCATAAGCCTCATGAAAGAATTCTATTGGGGGTCCTTGAGTACCAGCCTCAGCATCCCCTCAGGGCTCAGAATAGGATGCCTGTGGCAAGCTAAGATCTGAGGGTAAAAAAATTAACTCAAGTATGTTACCTCTGCATGTTCTTTATTTTTTGGGTGAGGGGAGAAAGGTGAAGTGGAAGGGACGACCTCCATGGTTTCTAGTTTTTACAGTCACAGTTGGAAAATTCTAGAGGCAAAGACAATGGTAATATGCATATCAAAATGACAAATAGGACAGACAGAACCTGATAAGGCAGCACTCAGGACAGGTGGCACCGCCCAGGAAGGAACCAGCATTCAAGGGGAAATACCTGGCATTCCAAACCCTTAGACAAAGTAAACATCCCTGAATCCTGGATTCACCCGTTCTCCTCACCCAATCTCTTAGGTGATAACCAGCATTGGGGACACCCAGATTTGTTTGTTAGCAAAGGTGGGGGGCACGTTGCCTTCCTGCTCAGTGCCTGTCTTTTATAGACATTCCTACGTGGTCTGTTAGCAGGTAAATTTGTGGGATTGACTCTATGTAAATCTGACTGTTAGAACAAAGAATGAGTGTTATTACTCTAAGGTCTCGCGGTGTAGGACAATGAAAAGTCATTCCGTTGTGTGAACTGGAGAAGTTAACACTGGTGAGGTGCTTTGGGAATGATCCCCATTTCTAAGGGAAGAATTATGACTTCACAAGGTTTTCACAGATTTGGCAATGACTGTTCCAGAAGGTAAGTGTTCCCGCAGCTCTTCAAAATAGGTTACTCCAAGTGGACAGGTATGTATACACTTCCCATGGATCTGCCTTTTGGTCTGTCACTGTCTGTTTATTGTAGAGTCTTGTGGGCGCTAACATCTCCCCTTCTTTTGTTTGGTAAATGAAGCAAATTTAGCAAATCTCTCAAATGTTTTTTTAAAATTAATATCCAATAATCTATTGGACATACAGAGACATCATGAGACATGTTTTTTGCCATCCACACACTTTGTATTGTGCTTGAAGGCAAGAGAAGAAAATTAAAGGGATACAGATAGGAAAAGAAAAAGTCAAACTATCCTTATTTGCAGGTGATATGATATTGTTGTGCATAAGGGATCCAAAACAAATTTTACCAAAAACTATAAATAATTAACAGTTTTAGCAAAGTGGGAGGACACAGAACCAAATTACAAAACAAACAGCTCTCTTGTACACCAAAACCAAATGCACAGAGAAAAAGGTGATTGACATGTTGTTATTGAAAATATCCTCAGAGGCAGGAAATGCCTAGGGATGAGCCTATCCAAGAAGAGAAGGGCCTCTACAATGGAAAGTTTGAACTTCTGTGGTCAAAGCGCAGCTTCATGACCTAATTACTTCAGCAGGTTGTCTCTCTAGTCTCAACAGGGGTAGCTAACTTGTAGTAATTGGAAAATATAAAATACCTTCTCCATCTCGGTTGCTTTCTGACCATGCCAAAGGCACCTCAGCCTTCAATGTGGAGATAACAAGCCTGTGAGTAGTTCAGTGTTAATGTATCAGGGGACATTTTGGAGGTGCAGTTGTGACATGCTGGCCATAGTAAAGGCAGAAGCAGCTGGAAGTACATTTGAACCAAATTTCTGAAGATGGTTTAAAAATATGTAGATGAGACATGCAAAGGGACACTTTATCCTATTTCATGCATAATAGACAGGATATTTTCATTATTACTGCATAATTCACACAGTGATGGCTTCATAATACCTTTCTTATTCAAATATATCGTGTACTTTGAGCACACCCACCCAATTACCCTCTCCTGGCTTCCCTTCTCTCTCTCCTCAGTTGCTTTCTTCCTCCTACAAAGGGCCTCTTCTACTCTCGTGACTTATGTGTATTTTTACCCCACCCCCCACTTTAACTTGGAGTTCTTTCTTTCTGCCCAATTCCATCTTGCCCTCTTCCCAGAAGAACTCCTAGGACCTCCTTGGGCAGTGGCTCTCAACCTTCCTCATGCTGTGACCCTTTAACACAGCCCTCATGTTGGGCTGACCCCCAACCACAACATTATTTTTGTTGGCACCTCATAACTGTAATTTTGCTACTGTCACAAATCATGTCAGTATCTGTGTTTTCCAATGGTCTTAGGCAACTCCTGTGAAAGGGTAGAGAACAGCTATTCTAGACTCATCTAATAAGAACAGCGTTACCAAAACATGAAAGCAGGAAGGACACAATAAAAATAAACAGCAGGGGTGAGGTGGTTCAGAGCACGAAAGTACTTATTGCTCAAACCTAACAATGTAAATTCAGTCCTTGAATCTCATGGTGGAAGATGGAGCTGACTTTTTAAAGTTGTTGGCTCAACTCCACATCACATGCTTTCTCCCCTTCCTCCCAACTCTTCCTACCCCTCCCCATATCTCTCTCTCTCTCTCTCTCTCTCTCTCTGGGTGACTGCTGAGTTATCTGTAAACTCATGACATCTGGTTGATTATTCCAGCCTGTGCTCAGCAGGCCATGCTATAATTTGTCTCTGGTAATCTAGCTCAGTCCCCTTTATATATTCTACAGCCTCAGAAACCATCTTTTAGTCCCGCTGCATCCCCAGCAAGGGGCTGGGCACAGTGTGACTGACAGGGAAACCGAGAAAATGAAGTGCATGGCAGTTCAAGTAGTCGGCTAGCTTCCCTGTGGAATTCTGGACAGTATCATGAACAATCACAGTCATAGCACTGACACACGTTGGAGCCTACAAGAGAGAACAGATGTGGACAAGTTCTGGCTTCTTCAGAGGCAATTTCCCGACCATTTCCCAGCATCCATGACACGCACAAAAGTTTCTCCACTCCGAGATTGCCACCTTTAAACTGTTCAGTTCACCGTGAGTTCAACCTGAATGTGCTTAATGAAGGGAATGGAGAACAGACGAAAGCGCAACAGGTTGGAGGATAATTGTATGCTTGCTACGATGCTCTCACTAATTAGAGCGCAGTTCCGTGAACTCGGCTTTGGGATTGCTCCTGTGGTAACGAGCGGGCACATCTGTTTGGTACCAGTCTGCATATTTGCTCGTTTGCCAAAAATGTAAAGTAGAGCCCTGAATAACTTCAGTTCACTCAATCATGTTGAAGCTGAAGAATCAGCTGAACTGGCAGAATGCTTCCCCTCCCTTCACCCAGCTGCATTTCATCTCCACAAGAACATTCCAAAGAGGCAACGTGACTGCAGGTTGTCTGGAATGGAGAAGCGTGGGGATGCTTGGAGCCCTGGAGGTGTGGATTACTCCCACGTATCCGAATAGGAGCTGGGTGTGGACACCGAAGAGAAGACAGGTTAAAAAGCTCTGTATTTGCAGAGTGCAAACCTGGTATTTTTCTTAGAGGAAGAGTCCTAAATCCTCTTGACAATGTGTGCTCTAATAGATGAGGGCTTCATGGGCTTCAGAGTTGTGCTTCCAACAGAATTCAAGTTGAACCTTCAGTGAAATTCAGTGGTTTGCTCTCTAAAGTAACGTGCCACAATACTTTAATGCTGTGTTCATTTCATTTTATTATAGTTCTAAAACCACATAATACTACTGATATTTAGACTCACTGTAAACAATGGAACAATTTCATAACTGTTATGCTTGGCACACTCAGGCCATCTTCCAGTGTTCTGCATATCAGCCCACCTGGAGCACGCACTCTGTGGACAGATCCACATATCTGTCTACCTACAGTGTGCACTCTGTGGACGGGTCCACATATCTGTCTACCTGCAGCATGCACTCTGTGGATGGGTCCACCTATCAGCCCATGTGCAGTGCGCACTCTGGAACACAATGTTGTAAAGAAAGGGTTTGATTTTCCTCTCCCAATTCAGATAGAGTGACTCAGTGCTTCTGTTGGTTAACACGTCACTGGCAGAGCACGTGGAACTCTAAGTTACTGAATTACTTTTTGGATAAAAGATCAGTTCTGGTAAATGTCTTCATGAGCTAAACTAGTTCTGCTTAGGTTAGCAGGGGTAGAAAAAATACTTGGTTCACTGTATATACAAAAGATGAGGGGGCAGGGAACATAGCGAAGTGTTGGGAGTCAGGGCTGGGGCAAGCGGCAGGGAGGGAGCTGTTTTATTTTCTTGTGAAAGCAGGGTTTTACACCTACTGTCCCTTTACCTGAAGTACTCTTCTGGGTCCCATCAAGACTGAAACCTTTTTGTCTTCAGCTTCAAGTTAAACAGTGTCTCTTCAGTGAGGCCTTTTGAGAGTCCTGTCCTTAGTATCAAAAGGAGGAACATCTATTTACCAATCATTTTCTGGAGCCCTGTGTCCAGAAAATGCGTTAGGGTTTACTCTAAGTATGAAGAGACACCATAACCATGGCAACTTTTATAAATAAAAACATTTAATTGAGGGGTGGTTTACAGTTTCAGAGGTCCAGTCCATTATCATCATAGTGGAGAGCATGGCAGCATGCAGGCAGACATGGCGCTGGGGCTGAGAATGCTACATCTTGATCCAGGCAACAGGAAGTCCACTGACTATCACACAGAGGGAAACCTGAAAAAAAGAGACTGCCCATCCCCACCGTGATACACTTTCTCCAACAAGGCCACACATTCTATGTTACTCTCTCAGGGGGTTATTTTCTTTCTAGCCACCACATCCTGGTATAGACAAGACCGTGTACTAGCTAACATGTTAACAGTGACTGGGACAGACAGTATGCCCGCCCTGAGGCAGTTTATACAGCCTGGAGCTACATAAGCAGGAAACATGGAGTTCCCCCTGCAATGATGGTGTATGTGAGACTAGGTGTTGGCGAGGGGTAAATCCCGGATGTGGGAAAAGGAGACTGGTACATGAGGAAGAGATTAGGTCTGTGAGAAGGAAAAGTGTGGGCCTTTCCTAGAAGTGACTCCAGGGGATAATCTGTGTTTCATCTACGAACCCTGAAGAATTTACAGGCCTCTAAGGCATGTTTTGTTCTCCCGGACTGGTTTGTGTTGGTCAAGTTGACTCAAACTCAAGCCACCTGGGAAGAGAGCGTCTCAACTGAAGCATTGCTTCCAGCAGGTTGGCCTCTGGGCAGGTTTTGGATTAATGATAGATGTGGGAAGGCTCAGCCCACTGTGGGCAATACTCCTTTCTGGGCAGGTGGTACTGAGTTGCATAAGAAAGCAGCCTGAGCAAGCCACAGGGAGCAAGTCCATCAGAAGGGCTCTCCCTTGGCTCTGGTCTCTTGGTTTTCACTTGAGTTTCTGCTCCGAATTTCTCCAGTGTTGGACTGTGATGTGGAAGAGTAAACCAAACAGATCCTTTCCTTCCTGAGTTGCTCTGGGTCAGTGTTTTATCATAGCAACAAGGAGGCAAATAAATAAATTTATCTTTCTGTGAGATCTAGTTACATGCCATTAGAGTTCCAGATCAATGCAAGGAGTAGCCATATCTCATCTTATGTCCTTGTCAGAGAGTTTTCTGACATGTGGCCATTCTCTTGGATTATTTCAAGGTTTGGGTGCTTCCCAACAAAAGGCAGATACAGCATTTGTCTCTGTATTCTTAGCTGCGGTTTGTATTGCATCCTGGTGGTTTCACCATGTTGTACATGATTCCTACTCCTACTTCTTTCAGCCACTGAAAGAAGGTAAATAGTAGCCAAGGGGAGGAGGATGCCTATGGATGGTCTGACACCATCTGCAGGGTAGGAAACAGAGACACAGGCACGGGAGGGATTTGCTTGAGAGGAATGGGGCGGCAGTGGGCTCAGGTAATGTACTCCTCACGAGCCTGCTGGATTGCTATTGTTAAAGGCACAGCACAAATAATTGTCTATGATGTTTTGTCTGATCACACTTGATTGCTAGCCCCATGGGTGGCACATGTTGTGCGCCATGTTGCTGTGTCCTTGTCCACTCCAGTGACTGGAGGGTATCTGACCCCTCTGACATATACCTGTGTCCTTCTTTGCAGTGTGAAATTGTCTGTTTTTTTTTTATTTCACCTTTGTAGCATACCTGTCCAAAAATGTGTTTGTTATCAACGAGTAAACAAATGAAGGTTGTGTCGTAAATACAGCTCTACCAAAGCAACACAAAATATTGACTGCAAACAAGCGTTGGTAGCAAATAACTGATATCCTAACTGAAGGATGCTGGGGAAAAGAGAGGGGTGTGTTCTTAAGTGAAAGTCCTAGCACAAAGAAATAAGAAACAGCTGGGCAATAGTGACGCTTGCCTTTAATCCTAGCGCTTGGTAGTCAGAGGCAAGTGGGTGGCTGTGAGCTCAAGGCCAGCCTCATCTAGACAGTGAGTTCCAGGACAGCCAAGGCTACACAGAGAAACTTTGTCTTAAGAAATAAAAAACAAAAAGAACAAAACAAAACAAGAAAAGAACACCACTCATTTAGGACTTCTAGTCACAGTTGCATAGGCATTTTATTTTCCTCTGCTTTTGGACATAACAGGTGGAGGACAGCGTGTCTGAAACCTTTTCATGAATGGTTTCATTTTATAGTGGTTGGCCTTCACAGTTTTTGATTGTTTTTGCTGTAGTATCCATCTGAAATGTGTTTCAACAACTCTGCCTTCATAATTTTGCACAATATTCTAACAAAATAGAGAATTTTCTCTGGAGGTTAAAACTGCTGTAACGACTCAAGGCCATGTTGATGTCCAGACCCCAATCTGTTTTGTATTCTGGAAGATGCAGGAGGCTACTGCAGACTCTGCTCTGACCTAAGGGCAGGACCAAAATAGCTGTTCTTTGAACAAAATCTTAAAATAATTTGGTTTCCTCATAACCCGAACTTTCTCCCCAAAAGTCATAAGCCATAACAATTCTGAGAGCTTTTTGCTGTGCTTCTGGTTAATCAAGGTCTAATGTCTGCTTTAAATTTAGTGCCAAGCGACGCCCAGTGACCCTTCTTTGTTTAGAGAATTACAAGCATAAGGGCACTTAAATTTGTTACCTGGTGACAGATGTACTCATTCTAAGGAGAGTCAGTTCATAACCCCCATATTTGGATTCCTCACTGCCATCGGGGGACCTGCCGGCTGAATCCTGGTAGTTAGACAGGGCGTGCCCTTCCACACAGTGGTCACATCACCTCCTTTTCTGCCTGTGATCAGTGTGTGTCACAGATCTCTGAAAAAATGCATGGGGAGAGAGCACAACATACAATCCCTGGCTCTCTAGAATGTATCCCAGTGATAAATGGACAGCGAATGCTGATGAAAACTGGCTATTTCTTAATTATATTTCATTTTTGTGGGGTGGGGTACTGTGCAGCAGCTGCTCTCTAGATTGTATCCTCTATTACTAAAGCACCAGGATGATCAAAAATGGTCAAAGCCAAAGATGAAACAACACCAGAGGCATCTCCTTTGCCCATCCACAATCCTAATCATAACAGAGCACTCCTAGGGACACATTACTGTGTCCACAGCAATAGCCGCAAATAGGTTTTGGAGTTTCACCCAAATCACAGATGATGTGGACATGTTCTTATAGATTGAATTATAGCAGAATATTATTTTGATTAGAAAAGCTTATGTACTTAGGAATTGACTTTATTTGAAACTCTTTTTTTATATCATTTATGTCTGAAGACAAAAATACCAAATCTTTACTTATTGCCCATTCTGCCATTCTAAGCCTTTGAAATCGGTTCCAAAGTGTTTGCAGAAGGAAAATACCAGAGAGAAAGTATATATGTGAGGAGAACTCTGGGCTTTTTCTGCTTACCAGACCTCAGTCTCTATTTAACTAACACTGGAGAGGATGCATAAGTTCCTGGAGTCCAGTCTTCTCATTTATTAAGGGCAGATATCATACAGTCCTTGTCAGACTGCTGTGTTGAAGGCTGCATGTTTGTTTCCTGGCTGTCTGGCAGCTCAGACCAGAAATAACCACACAGAAACTATATTATTTAAAAACACTGCTTGGCCCATTAGTTCTAGCTTCTTACTGGTTAACTCCTACATCTTAATTTAACCCATTTCTAGTAATCTGCGTATTGCCACGTGGCTGTGGCTTACTGAGTAAAGTTCCCAGCATCTGTCTCTGGTGGGGCTACATGGCTTCTCCTGTGACTCTGCTCCTTCTTTCTCCCAGCATTTACTTTAGTTTTCCCCACCTAGCTAAGTTCTGTCCTGCTATAGGTCCAAAGCAGTTTCTTTATTCAGTAATGGTAATCGCAGCATAGAGAGGGGACTCCCGCATCACTGCTGTGAAGAACAAAATGGGCATAGCACATATACAGGAGCACATATACATATCCCATATAGCACATATACAAGAGATGCTCCCAGGGTCACAGGACTGCTCACATTCTCCTCAGAGCTCCAAAGGGCTTCTGTTCTTCAGATAAGCTCAGCTCCGATGGCTCTAGCCAAGTTTCTTAGCTCAGGAAATAAATACTGAGCAGAAAAATTGATGTTGAGTATTCTGTCCACAATAGGGTGTGCTTCACATCTACAAATGTTAAAGGTTAGCAACACTACGACTTAGTTTTCATTGTGAACATTAAACAGGGCACAAAGCATGAGGGAAGACTTTGCAGACATGAACAATAGATGGCACTGGTTGGTGTCACATATCTGAAAACTATTATTTATATATATATATTTTGATCAACTTTTAGTTACAGGCAGGAACTAAAACAAATCATTTCCATATCACTTTGTATAGCTAGCAGCTGAGGCCTGCTGACAGTCTTTGGTGAACTGAAAGTAAACCAAGGAAACAACACCAATAACAGCATCAATTAGAGACTTACCTAAAAAGCTAATACAAGCAATAAAAAAGAAAACGAGAAGGTACTGATTAATTCAAGTGAAAGCACAGACTAAAAGTGAAAAGATAATAACAGAAGATAAGCCATACCAACAGTATACTTAGGAAAACTGGATAATTCCAGACCAGATAGAGGTGAAGACAGGGGCAATGTCTAATGGGAAGAACTACTTGAAATGTCAAAATGATAAATAATGGGAAATCCCTAACATAATGTAGCTGAGTCTAATATTAGAGTTTCAAAATATGTGGGCCTTAGCAGGCCTGAGGCAGTGACCTCCACAGGAGCAGGAACAAGGGACCGCTGAGAGAGTAGGTCTGTAGTTAGTTCCTGGTCACCTGGCTAGCTTAGACCCAAAATAATCACACAGAAACTGTGTTATTTAAATAACTGCTTGGCCCATTAGCTCTAGCTTCATATTGGCTAACTCTTACATATTAATTTAACTCATCTTCATTAATCTGTGCATCACCACAAGGTTGTGGCCTAAAAGCAAAGTTTCAGTGTGTCTGTCTCTGAAGATTCTATGGCTTCTTTCTGACTCTACCTTCCTCCTCCCAGGCTATAGGCCAAGCCAGTTCTTTATTCATTACCAATAAAAACAACACATATGCAGAAGGACCTCCCACACCATTTGGGGAAAAGACAAATTTGTTTTTCCTTCCGAAATTGAAATTGTATCAAAAATTACATGTAACAAAATAGGTATCAAGCAGGAACTACAGTTAACCATATTTATATCTACTTTATCTTTAATCATAACTAAGGAAAACTATAACTATAACTATAAATTCTTCAATTCCATCAAAGACTCCATAAGGATATACTATTACCTAAGTTAACAGAAAGTGCATTGTAAGCTACTTCTGAAAGTCTAGAATCAACAGAGACATCTTGCTGCCTTGATAGTCACCCAAAATTCTTCTGTACCATTGGGGCATCCATCTTCAGCCTAAAGGCCCATAGTATCCAGCAGATTTTTCCATTAAGCAGGAAATTTCAAAGATAGTTCTGTCTATATTAGCAGTTTTCCAGTCACTTTCTTCTGTATCCTGCAGAATGTCTAGCAGAATCTTTCATGAAGCAGGAACCCTGAAGGATTGTTTCACCTTTAGGCAAGTTCAGCAGTCATTCCTCTGTGGGTCCTGCATGTCACAGTTAAACAGTCCAGGCAAGAGCAGTTTCTTGCCCAGATGGCTAGCAAACTCCATAAGGAGCCTTTTCGATGCCCATCTTCCTCTTGAAGTAGATTGGT
>LOEQ01002428.1:58164-71794 GCA_001685075.1 Bramus lutescens | reverse complement strand
ACAATTTGTGTGTTGTTATTTCGGGGTATAAGCTAGCCGTGCGGGAGCTGGGCTGGACGAAAAGCAGGGCCCGCTCCCCTTATTACTACAGGACATTACCGGCACAGGATTTACATAAAATCTGGCTTATCAACACCCTGTCATGGAAAGAAAATGGCAGTCAGGGATGCTTCCCTTCCCTGATGGTACATGGTTAATGGTTAGCAGGAGAGAGAGAGAGAGAGATGTTTTTGTCAGCAGTGTCGCCACTGGTAAAGTACCCATGCTCCTGTGAACTAAACGTCACCCATGCTGCTCCTCTGACAACCCTAAGGAATCTCACTGAATCGCACACAAAAGGACAAGGAAGTAACAGGGGTCTGGATGCAGAGACCAAGGGGAAAGTCGGAGTGGGAAAGGAACAAAACCAGGGTAAGGGAGGGTGAAAATGATCGAAATACATTCTATCTTGTATGAAAATGTCACAATGGAACGTTATTACACATGAAAGAAAGACACCTTAACAACAACAAAACCCTAAACCAATTCAACAACAAGCAACAACAGAAAGAGGCTATCTACTGAGACCCAGAAGGTTGAATGCGTTGTTTGAGACCTGTTATCTGGGGAAGGAGCTGGTGCAAGGACTCCCTCTGTCCTCTTCTGTGCCACATCAGCTGTCCGTGAGTCACACTAAGATTCGGTCTCCGTGGAGTCGTGGACAGCTTAAGGATGATGTGATAACACTGGCCCGTAAAAGTGTTTGACTGGATGTGGAACAAGTGGCCGGTCCAGTGACTGGCAGAGAATAGATAGTACATAAATGTGAACCATTACTCTTTACATCTCTAACAGTCTAGGGATTACCAGAAAGCCAACTGCACATCGAGCATCTGATTGGCAGCGATTTCATTGCGTTATCAGTAAGTGCAATTTCAAAACTGATATGGCCCTGCTGAAACCAAAGATATTCTACTTATGAAGTTCCACAGCGGACCACATGACTGCATGTGGGGGCTGTCCTCACAGCATCCTCTGTGGCTCAAATCCCCCCATGTAGCTGCCCTGTTTGCAAGTGTGACCCTTTCTTCACTGAGTCTCTGTGGCTGTTGGAATGGGGTCAAAGGAGTGACCCATGGTGAACAATGCCTTGGGGAACTGGGAGAGAAGCTCCAGGAACAAAGACAGAGGGCCTTTTACCTCGGGCATTTTCTTCCCTGGATTGTTCTTGAACATGGTTTTGTGTCTCCTGTGACAAACATTTACTTTTAATTTATAAGCCATGTTTCTTCTTGATGGATGTCCAAACACAGAACCCAATCTGGTCAGTGTACTCTGAATCTGGGTCTCACCTTTGTATTTTCCCCAATATAATCTATAGTACATACCAGGCAATTGTATTTAAATTGGTTTATCTTGAGAAAGTTCTGGGAAAGGGCTGCTCTGTCAATATTTAGTATGTGATTACTGACCTTTATTTACATGTTTTTCTGAACCTAAACAATCTTCTTTGGATCATTGCTTTCTTTGCTTCATCCATGTATAAAGTTCACTGGAAATGAAGTAAGGCTGTCTGCAGCATTAGACTGCAGTCTGCCCCATTCTTTCAGGTCCTCAGATCCCATGTCTGGCAGACAAGATCTGCATAGCTCAACTGAAAAGTTGACAGTGGCTTATTCTCCAATTGTCAACCCTTTGTCTCTGGAGCCTTTCTTAACTTCTCAGCAAGGTGTGACATTGGCTTTCCCCTGCTCTTAGAAGTAGCTGCTACAGGGTAGAACTGCAATTAATTGAAGACTGGGGGGGATGAAACCCTTGTAGCTACTGCACAGCCTTGAGCATCCTACATCAAGTATGTCACCTGAAACCCCAACAGCTGCCTTGAAGTAGGAGCTGCTGGCCTCTGAATTGTAGAGATAGAGAACTTGAGTCTCTGGGGCTGAGAAGTAGGAAGGCCCTGGTCTGCTTGAACCCTACCACAGTACTGGGATTTTGTTCTGCTCAGGAGGCGTGGACTGAAAACTGTAATTTCCTTTATGGCTTCGTGTGCTTTTTTCCTAATGTGAACATTTGACTATCTAATCAAACCCTTCTCTTCGTACAGGAAGAGGCTTCCAGATGTGAACTCCTTCAGCTTTACAACATTGCTTTGCTCTCTCCAGATTTCCTTGAATCTTTTTATCAAGGTGTATTTTATTACTTTCCTTCTTTTCACAAAAGAGACATTCCAGACATTCAGAGTTTATTTTCAGGCAAAATGAATGCTAGCGAACAACTCATCTTCCCCTTTTCCTTCTGGTTCATTCTGTGACCCAGTGCAGTACAAAGTCACTGTTTCCCTGCACTGGCTGGGAATGTCAGGGTGGAGGAAGATTCCTGGGCCCATTCCCACATCTATTCCTTCATCAATACTCTTTGTTACCTACTATTTTGTAACGAATTTAGCTCCCCAGGAAGGAGTTAAATCTGTTCCCTTCACTGATCTTGGTCTTAGAACCCTTGTCCTGGCTGTTTTCATACATCTCTTCCACAGTTCTTTTATAAAACCTGACTTTATAGAATAGCATTGATGTGTGCATGCTCTAGACACAAATCATTCCTTTGGTGTTTTTGGACAAAAGAATTTGCACACTGCTGAAAAGTGGGAAACACACCTTGAATTCCATTATCTGGCACAGAGCTGGGAAAGCTGACAGAGAAGGATAAATGTGAAAGAAATGAGGGCTGAGATCTATGTTCTCTCAGAGGCATCGAAATGCAAACCTCTAATGAGGCAGTGTTAGGTGGGGACTTTTGTGTGAGGGATAGGATTAGGCTGTGAAGGTTGAGCTTTCTTGAATGGAATTAGTGTTCTTATAAGAAAAGACCTGTGTGTTCTGTTGCTCCTTCTGTTATGAGAGGACATAGGAAGATGCCCATTCAGGACTCTGAACATCGTCGTCTTCACTAGCCATCATATCTGCCTGTACACTGAACGTCCCAGATTCTAGAACTGTGAAAAAGAAACATTTGTTGCTTAAAAGACCTAGCCTGGGGCTGAAGGGACAGCTCAACCATTAAGAGCACTTGCTGTTCTTTCAAAAGACCTGGATTTGGTTTCCAAAGCCCCATTGGTGGTTCACAACCATTTAGAACTCTGGTCCCAGAGAATCCGAAGCCTTCCTCTGATGTCCATGGGCACCAGACTTGTACGTGGTGCACATACACATGTGAAGGCAAGCACTCATACTCATCAACTTAAATTATGTAAATTAATTTAGAGATTCCTAAACCACGGAATTTTGCTTCAGCAATCTGAGCGAAGATCAGGGGGATGTACGCCAGTACTGTTTGACTTGCCCCACGGGAATGAGAACAGCGTCCAGTCATTCCACATACGGCACCCATGTTATGATTCCACTCAAGTCTAGCTTGGTGGACTAATGAGTTATTGGAGAATTTATAAGAGCTGTCTGAAGGTCACTTACAGGATCAGGGGTTCACCAAAGGGGAAGATGAGCTGAGAAGCCCACTCTAGGATGAGTGACAACTCACATTAGCTGCATCTCTGAGGCTCTCTGCTCAATTTTCAGGAAGCTCTATTTAAGAATTCTCATCTCTCCAGCATTGCTTATTGCTTCTATAATCTTGGGGAGGAGGCATTGTGAACTGTATTTGTTTTTTGAGTTTCCTGAGTCTTAGGAGCTTCCACCTCCTTGGGGTAGAAAAAGGTATATAACAATGGGACATGAGATTTGATATCTGGACAGTCGATCATGAGAGCTAGGAGCTGTGCAAGTGGCTCAGTGATAAACCACATGATGAACATGCACAAGGCCCTTCCGCCTGATGCTAAAAGCATTTGAGTTGGATTTTCAAGATTAACTTGTGGCTTTAGAGATGAGGAAACATCGTTGGAATGATTTAAGGACCTGGCTACAATTGGACAGCTAGAGAGTGGGACCGTGAAAGAAGACCAGCCTACGTTTCTCAGTTTAAGTTTTTTTCTGCCACATCACAATTTGTAGAGTCCTTAGCAGCACAGTTTTTGGCTTTGAAACTATTGCGGGAGACTTCAGTTCTTTCTAATCCCCTTCTGTCAAACTTTTCACTAAAGATCCACACTAAAGGAGAGGAAAATATATGGGACTGAGGATTTTGTCATATTCTGTTTTCATGTAAAGCCTACAAGGTAAGTTAGCAAGGGTTGAGCAAAAGCAATGGGCTTTATAATGTTGCTGTCTCTCTCTGTGTGTCTCTCTGTGTGTCTCTCTCTGTTGTCTTTTGAATCAGGATCTTGCTCTGTAGCTCTGGCTGGGCTGAAACTCACAAGTAACCCAGACGAGCCTTGGACTTGCAGTGACTGGGGCTACAGATGGTATTTACCATGTCCAGCTGAGAATGTATTTACCATGTCCAGCTGAGAATGTATTTTGTTTATGCACCTAAGAGGAGCAGTTCACATAGTCATAGGTACACTCTACATCTCTTTTTTGGCTTTTCATTTCTTTTCCATTGATAAAATATCTCTTCCCATCTGGAGAGAGCTTGAGCTTGGCTTCATATCCTTTAGCAGTAATAACACTCTGGGAAGAGAAGGGAGGAGAATGAGATGTCCCTGGAGAAATTGGTTTCTTAGCCACTGGCTGCCAGTTCTAGAGATAACTCTGTTTGTCTCCACAGTGATGGAGCAGAAGTCTGTAAGTGAATCCCCTGAGGGTTTGCTTGGATAACAAACCTTAAGCATTATGGATTCCAAGTGCACACTTACTTAATGCCAAAAATTTGAATAATATTTTCAGACAAGTAAGAGGAGACAGATATTTTCTAAATTAAAATGGGTGAAGATTAACTGTGGGTGAAATGCAGAGCCCAGCTTTATTTTCCAAGGGTTAAATTTTAATAAAAATATCTCTGCTATGTCATGTTTATTACTTGTGATATGTATCTGTGTTAATTACTTTCCATTTATGTGAAAGACAGCTTGAAATGTGCTAAAATGTGAAACGAGTGCATGTGGCTTTCCTTTGTTTGTGCCACAATTTTATGTCCTATTTTCCAAAAATACATTTCTTCCAGGAGGAAGTCAATCTATGCGGCCAGAGATGCTGAGAGTCTGAGCCACAGGCCTATTTAGAAAGTGTGGTGCGTCTGCCATCTGCTCTCCACACGCATCCCTTCCATGTCCTTCTTTTCCTAAAATTCTGGTTGTGGCTCAGGAGGGAATTTCAAGTCTTTCTTCCTTTTCTTTTTCCCCGTTTAAGCTTAGATCCCTTTAGGCTACCTGAGATCATATGAGGACTGTCAAATGAAGCTGTATGCACCCTATCCCGTTCCTAACTTTATACTTGATGTTTGATTTGTTACTTTTTGCCCTTCCATTGGCTCAGCAACATATATCTGCAACATATATCTTTTCTCTTTCTTCCCCTCTGGCCCAACACTTCTAATGGCTGCCACAGGCCTCCACTTGAGCTTGGGTACCACTGGGATGCTCCTCCAACTCCTCCTTTCAATGTAGGTCTTGTTGCCTATTGCTCGGCTCATCTCTGCTCCCTCCAGGACTTTGTTTAATCAACTATGAATCCATTTTAAACCACTGAATATTGGATCAACATGATCTTTTTTGTTGTCATTACAGAAAGCAATTGCCTCATTTTATTTGAATGTAGAAAGTAATATTCATGGTAAATGGTTTTTATAAAGATACATGAGTACTAATAGAATACAATTAGCTAATAGATTATAACCCATTTTGGTGACGAATTTAGGACAAGAAAGAGGGAAGAAAAAAGGCTATTAAAAAGACTTAAAAAAACTGCAAAAGCAATAATACTTTTTAAATAGTCAACTCTACTAGTCCCATGATAACTGTGTAGTAATTTTCCCTGATTGTCATAACAAGATACTATAGACAGGTATACTTAAGCAATAGAATTTTTTAAATGTAAGAACTGGAGATGCAGAGGCAAGAAGAAATTTAAGTCTACAAATTTAAGGCAAGCTTGGATTACATAACAAAAATCCATTCACAGAACAAGGAGGCTGAGGAGATGGCTCAGTAAGTTGGAGCTCTCGCTATGGGCATATAAGTGAATGAGTTTGAATCTTCAGAACTCATGGGAAAAAGCTGAGAGTCACCAGGAATGTGGAGACAGAATGACTGGTGGGGCTTGCTGAGTGCCAGCCAAGCTCCAGGTTGAATGAGAGAACCTGCCTCAAAGGAATAAGGCAGAGAGTGATATTCTGGTTTTCATGTATCCACAGGTACATGTATTCATACACATGTGACTGCACACATACACCACACATACACACACAGTCACACACAGATACACAGAAACACACGCAAATAAAAAGGAAAACAAATTAAATCAAATACACAAAACCCACTTAATAACAAGTCCTAAAATTTCTTTTCTAATGTAGTTTTTTTATTATTTTGAGATTATAACATAACTATATTAATCCCTCTCTTATTTCTTCCATCCAAGCCCTCTCATGTACCCTCCTTTGTTTGTTTTCTTTCATATCCATGGCCTATTTTTTCTGTATATATATATGTATATGTATGTGTATATATATATATATATATAGTACACCAATACAACCTCCTCAGTCTGTATAATGTTTCTTGCATGTATGTTTTTAGGGCTGAACTTACGGTATTGAACAAGCATTTGGTGTTCTCTTCCTTGGGGGAAGATCCCACTCTTGGCATTCCTTGGTGGCCTGTGGCTCTGTGTCTTAGATTGAGGCCTCTGTTGCTTTCCCCTCTCTGTGTTAGACATGTCTATTGCTCCCATCCTACTTCAGGTCAAGTTTAGAAAGTCATATTGGTGAGACTTTATGAGTATAGTTTCTGACATTTCTGGGGGGCAGAATCTCAAAGCAAACTCCCTGTTCCTCTGACCCTTAACAAACATTCCACTCCCTCTTCCACCATGAATTCTGTGCCTTACATTAGGAAATTGTTTTGTAGATGTATTAATTGGTATTAGGTTCCACAACACTGTATCTTGGTTAGTTGTATTTTTCTGCAAATAGTCTGCATTTATCTCTCTATGTTGCACAGAGAAGTTTCCTTGGTGTGGTGTGAGAAGTACACTCACCTACTTGTAAAATGACAAATATTTATAACATAGTTAGAGAGTAAGACGGTGTAGCAGCATGGTGGTGGTAGGTTCTCCTCCATGTTCCATGATTTATCTAGCCTTGGGTATTTGACTAGGTTTCCAACACCAGGCATAACTTCCCTTTCATTGATTAGGTTGTAAGTTCAGTTATAGAGTTGTTAGGTATCATCAAATTTTGTATGCTGCTATTACAGTCTTAGGGTTATCATGTCACGCTGGCTTTTACGTGTCATAGTTGGATAGGAGAAAAATTTCTTGGAAATTAATGAAAACAAAACCACAACACAACAAAACGTCTGGGACACAGTGAAGTAGTCCTATGAGGGAAATTTATAGCTCTAGGGGCCTCTATTAAAAAAAAGAGTGCTCTATTGCCAAAAAGAGCACAAACAGATGATTTAATGATACAACTAAAAATTTGGAAAAACAATTACAAACAAAATGCAATCCCATCAATAGCAAGAAATAATAAAAATTAGAGCAAAGATGAATGAAGTAGAAATAGGAAAAACAATACAAGAATCAATGAATCTAAGAAATGGTTCTTTGAGAAGATAAGATTGACAGACCAAAAAAGAAAGAGAGGACCCAAATTAGCATAATCAGAAAGTAACAAGGAAACATTATAATAGATACCCAAGAAATTCAGAATTAGAAAGGAGTACTTAAAAAAAAACTGTGCTTAATTTGGAAAACCTAAAGAAATAAATAAATTTCTACTTTCAGCTAAAACACAAAAAATAAACCAAGAAACCAATAACCTAAATAGACCCATAATAAATGAGTTTGAAACAATAATAAAAAAAGTTTGAGGCCAGATGAATTTTCAGCAGAATACCAGATATCCAAGGAAGATCTACAGTCAATCCTTCTTACACTATTAAAAAGAGATAAAAGCAGAAGCACCCCAAACTCCTTATATGAAGCCTGTATCACTACAATATGAGGAAAAGAAAAAACAAATAAACAAAGTCTATAGGCAAATATCCCTGGTGGATATAGATTAAAAGTGCTTAATAAAATTCTTACAAACTGAATTACAGACATATATCAAAAAACCTTATCTACCATCACCAAGTTGGCTTTACTCCTGAAATACAGGATTGATTCAACACACACGTCATTAAATGTAATTAACCACAGAAATGTACTGAAAGACAAAGATCACATGTTCATCTCAATAGACACAGAAAAAGCTAACATGCCTTTTTAGTAAAAGTCCCTGAGAAAGTACTAAAGAGATTCCCTCAACATAATGAAAGCTATATGTTAGAGAACCCTAGCCCACATCACAAAACAGCAAAATGGTTCAAGGATTGAAAAAAACTATTTTGTGAACAAAAGGAAAGTAAAACTTTTGAGGAAAACAAAAACTTGCTCTTGAAATTAGGACTGTCTGATGGCATCTCAAAACTCAATACTCAGATATCATTTATCCCATAATATATAAATCCTGTGATAAGAACAGCTAATTGGAAGCCTCATATGAGGAGAGGGCATTTTGCCCAGAATCTGTTTACCAGCCCGGGCTCCAGCTCATGGTCTCCAGGAGACTTCTCCATCCTTCTTGCTGAATGATTTAAGGGCCTGATCTCATACTTCTATCTTTTATCTCCTCTTTGCTATTGTGTTTTTTTTAAATCTTTGATTGCTCTCTACTTACTAAATTCATCCAAAATCCAGAACATCGATGTCATGGACCATGCTGTGTAGGGAATAAGGGAAGCGAGTCCTACGCCAGGGTGCCACAGAATACGTACTGACAGAGCTGTGAGAGATAGGGTTCGGTAAAACCAGGATCATCAGGGTGGCCTTATTCTAATGTAGCCGAGGTCCTGGTAAAAGGAGAAAACAGGGCCCGCAGACACCAAGGATACTGACACAAAGAGAAAGCCATATAAAGGCACAGCGCATGGCCGCGTACAAGCCAAAGGGGGCTAATTCTTCCAATGCCTCAATTCTATCCTTCAGCAAGACTGAGCGGAAAAACATAACAACTTTTCACTGGAACCAGAGGAGATTGCTACATTTCTGAAGGCTTCCCCTTTGGCAGAGCGTAGCAGAAGAAGCAAACAGCTCTGCTAGGACGTTCCCTTAGTGAGGCAGAGGAGAGCGCAGCTGTAATGGCTCTCTCTAGAAGAGAGCAGGATTGCTATATTCTATGGAGATACCATCTTCCACAGCACTCAGGTGTCAGGATACCTCTCCATCCAGGGCTAAGCTGTCCTACTGAGGCTCCAGCCCCCAGAGCTGTCCTACTGAGGCTCCAGCCCCCAGAGCTGTCCTATTGAGGCTCCAGTCCCCAGAGCTGTCCTATTGAGGCTCCAGCCCCCAGAGCTGTCCTATTGCGCCTCTAGGTATAGCCTGGCTTGCTGATAAGACAGGATATGGTTGCAGCTCCAGAGCTGTAAGGCTCACACTGGCTTACAGTCACCATCAGCTGAATTGCTACTGTAAGACAATGTCAGTGAAGCTGTAAAAGAAAAAGTCTAAGAAGGGCCCTTTCCACAGCGACAGGAAAGTGAAATTTTAATGTCTACTGGATATTGTAAGGACATGGAAAATTTTAAGAAACTTTGCTTGATCAGGAGCTGGTTAAGGTACTGGGTTCAAGAAACTTTGCAGCATCAAGAGTTAGCTGGAAACAGGAACCTTTNTGTAAGGACATGGAAAATTTTAAGAAACTTTGCTTGATCAGGAGCTGGTTAAGGTACTGGGTTCAAGAAACTTTGCAGCATCAAGAGTTAGCTGGAAACAGGAACCTTTGCAAAAGTGTAGACCAACTGTCCCTAGCAGCTAGACCCCTGTCACTGCCACTCCCAGCTTTGTGGTCTAGACAAGAGCAGAAATAACTGCTTGGGGGGAGGGTGGGGGGCATACACAGAAGCAGAAGTAGCAGCTTACAGGGGGAAGAGGGTGTGCAGAAGTAGTCCACACTTTGTATCTAGCAAAACCAACCCCCTTGACCCTGAGTAAACCTGGCTTGTGGTTTTTGCCTGTATATGTCAACCCCAAATGAGAAATGGGAGCTCTCCCTGCTGCTCTGCTTCGTATATAATGGACAGCTCCTAGGTAGCTGGAAAGAAATAAACCTTGCTTTTGCATTCTGGACTTGACTGGATTCCAGTGGTCTCTCTGCGGGGTCTCAACTTGGGCATGTTATAAACTGATGCAAGGTGAAAAAAATGCCCAAAATTTACAGTGATAGCAAGTCTTTTAAAAAAGATTTGTCACTTTTGCTGTTTGTGTATGAGTGTTTAGCCAGCACATGTGTATGTATATGCGTGTGAATGGGGCTCATAGAGGCCAGAAGAGGATGTATGATCCCCTGAAACTGGAGTTACAGAGGGTTGTGAGCTGCCAGATAGTGCTTGGAATCAAACCTGGGTCCTCTGTAAGAGCAACAAGTGTCCTTAAGCCCCAGAGTCATCTTTCCATCCCCACAAAAATTTTTAATATGAAAATAACAGCAAATTCATTTTCTCTCATAATTTTCTAGTCATTCAGTGAGTGAGAAAATGCATAAATGTTTTAAGCCCTTACTCCCTTACCTTGAATGATTAACAAGTCACAAAATAAAATGTAAACTCATGCTACAATAGAGCTGTCAATGACAGCAAGATGGATATGTATTATTCTCCAAAGTAAAGCAGGGGAATACCAAATGTGCTGCATTTAATGACTAGAGTCTGGGAAAACAGCCTTTCTATCTTTGAAAAAATTGTGCTAATTCTTTGAGAATTTCATATACAATAGCAATGTCCTTAGTTCATATTCAGCCTTCACTTCTCGCTACTCCTCCCAGATCCAACCTTTACCTTCTCATCTGCTTAAAAGTTTGTGTTCTTTAAAAAAATAATAACCTTCAGAGTTTAGCTTTTCTGCTCACATACTTATGGGTATGGGGATATCCACTGGGGTATAGTTGGCCTATCAGCAGCCACACCCTTCAAGAAAGCTCCCTCTTCTTCTCCAAGAAACCATCAACTGTCAATAGCTCCTCACCCAGGGCTAGAGGCTTGTGAGTCCCTCCTCTGTGCATGTTGGAATATTGAATGGCTTCATCTTGGGTTCATGAGTGCAGTGGTCTTGTCATTTTCAGAAGACACCCTCCAGTTCTTCCCAGTGCCTGGTTTTTACAATCTTTTTGCTCCCTTTTTTTTTTATCAACAATCCCTGAGACTTAGGGAGAAAGTCTGATATTGATGTGTGATATATGGCTGGGCACATTTCAGATACTTATTCTCTGCACATTAATCAATTGTAAGCTTCTATGTTATATTTTGTCCACTGCACAAAGAAACATCTCCGATGATGTCTGAGAGCTGCACTAGTCTCTGGTTGTATCAAGATAAACTTAGAGGGTAATTTGATACTCTATTTAGCAGAACAATATGAGTAGATTCATCCCTGAGACTTATGAGCTCCTCAACCATGGCTTTTTAGTTAGATTTACAGTACAAGACATGCACTTTATCTTGCAGAGAAAACCTTAAATCCAATAAAAAGGTGGTTGGTTACTATCATATCGTTCATACCACTATTGTGCTCAAGGACATATCTTACCATGCTGGTCATTATTGTAGCTTATAGGGTTTACTGCTGTACCACTGGGTAGGACTGTTGATAATTCATCTACATTTAAGGGAACTAAATAGCAGATTCTAGTAGTGTGAAAGTGAGCCGGTAGGGAGAAACATCCTTGCCAACACCAACTTGATTGTTCTATGTCCTATGACCAAAGTGTGTGGTGTCTTGAGCAATAGGGTCTTACTATGAATGAAGGTCTGGTGGGCAACCAAGAGCAAAGGCAATGATGGATCATTTGGTGAGTTTCTGGGATACCCCTTGGCCAAAACCTCAAGAGGGAGTTGAGGTAGTCCTTGCAGGTATCCAAGCAGGGAGGCGAGCCACGTGAAGAGCTAAGAATAAAAACCTGGAGTAGATTGACTTTGTCTACCACCCGACTTTAGGGAGTCTAATAACAGGTGGTTTGTTTCTAGTGTTCTTAAGTCCAGTGTAATTCAGAAAAAAGTTTCCTGGTGTAATGCAATCCCTGTTGTACAAGAAGCATAATTACATTGAAATTCAACTCAGGGTACATGTCACTTCTTCCAAAAAGATGAGTTCTAGAGATACAATAGGTATCCTAGCTTAAGAGCCTAAGGATCTGGCCTGGTCTTAGTCTTTCATATAACAAAGAGATGATTTGGGTTGTTAGTTATCTTTGGTCTTTGTTATTGGAGCCTGGGCGAGCTTCTGGCTATAAGAGTCATTTATATTACTAGCCACCTCTGGTCATGGCCCAACTCATGGGCCAACGGATGGATAATGCAGATCACCAGGCTATTAGTTACTTTCAATTCTGACATTTCTGGATGGAAGAGCAGGTTTTTCATCTTTTCCATTGGGAAGACAAGGTCACATGCTTAACATTCCTGGTTTCTCTGGAAATTGTGAGCTCTAGAACCTTAGTACTAGGCTCCCAATAGGGAGATAACCAACACCTGGCTCTGGGCCTTTTATTTGGCAACCTCTGACTTCTGGGAGGAACATTCTTCTCTGTGTTAGACAACTCCAGGAAAATTCTTTGATATGGGCCTGGAGAGATGGCTCAGCAGTGTGGATCCAAGTCTGGTTCCCAGAACCCATGTTACTCTAGGTCCAGGGGATCTGACATACTCATGTCCATACACCCACAAACATATTCATAATTAAAAATAAAACCTAAAATCCTCTTTTATATGAATATACACAGGTAGATAAATACATATATGAAGCTTATAAAAGTTTCTGCATGTTTTCTCAAATGTTCTTAGTGTCAGTTATGCCTTTCCTCTTCCTCTGCTCTACCTTCCTTCTTTCCACCGAAATTATCCTCCCGTTATTTCCACTTTCTGTCTTCATATTATCTGTGTTCTTTTATACTCCTTCCTTAATGAGTGTTCTTCTCTCTTCCCATAAATGATCCAGCTCTGCTTTCCTGGATACACGGGTACTTCAAACCAAACACAAATCTCAAGCTGGGATCCACCCATGAGTAAGAACACACAATCATTGCTTTTCTAAGTCTGTGTTATCACTCTCAGTACAATGTGTTCCAGTTTCATCAATTTTCTTGCAAATTTCATGATTTTGGTTTTCTTCAGAATCTTTTTTTTTTTAGGAGAATTCCACTGTGTGTTGGTAACACATTCATTATCTGTTCATTAGGGTCATGTTTTCATGTCCTAGGTGTTGTGACTCGAGAAGGTGTGAACAGATGAGCAAGTGTCTTTGAGGTGGGAATAGATTCCTTTAGCCTATGTGCAGGAGTTATATCTTGGTCATATGGTAGAGCTATTCTAGAGTTTGCAGGGACACCCACACTGATTCCCATAGCTGTGGCACTAGTTTGTGTTCTTACCATCTTTGCATGAAGGGTTTCCTTTCCCAGAACCTTTGACCTTTGTCAGTATTTTTGTTTTTGTCCTTTCTCTCTTTCTTTCTTTCTTTCTTTCTTTCTTTCTTTCTTTCTTTCTTTCTTTCTTTCTTTC
>LOEQ01002428.1:44749-58150 GCA_001685075.1 Bramus lutescens | reverse complement strand
TCTTTCTTTCTTTCTTTCTTTCTTTCTTTCTTTCCTTCTTTCTCTCTCTCTCTTCCTTCCTTTCCTCCCTTCTGTCCTTCCTTCTTTTTTCTCTATCTTCTTTTGTTTTCCTTTCCTTTTCTTTTCTTTTTGAGACAGCATTTCTCTATACAACCCTGGTTGTCAACTCACTGTGTAGAACAGGCTGGCCTCAAACTCGGAGAAATCTGCCTGTCTCTGCCTCTAAGTGCTGGGATTAAAGGTGTGGACCACCACCATCACCTAGCTTCAGTTGTTTTCTTAATGTTAGCCATGGTGATATTAATTCCCATTGCATTTCTCTGATGGCTAAGGATGGTGAACACTCTTAAGGATATTTCTTATCTATTTTTTATTTCTTCTTCTGAGAACTTTGTTTTGTTACATAGTCGGTTTTTTTTTAATTGGTGGTCTACTCTAGATGTTTAGTTTTTTGGGGAGTTCTTTGCATTCTAGACACTAATCCTCTGTCAGATGTACTGCTAGAAAAGTTTTTGCCCACTCTGTAGGCTGCCTCTTCTGTCAGCGAACAGTTTCCTTTGGAGTAAAGAAGATTTTTAACTCCATGGTGTTCCAACTGTTGATTATTGCTTCTGTTGTCTGGCAGCAGAGTCCCAATCAAAGAATCCTTCTTTAAGCCTGTGTCTGAAATGTCCTCTCCTCGCTTACAGAAATTCCAGAATAGTCTTTGTCTTTCTTAGCTCCAGTCCTGTGTACAGCAAATTGGCACCACTTCAGAGACTCTTTCACATAACCTTAAAAATGATGGATCCAGGGCCCTGATTCATTTCTGTGGAATTCCAGGCACAAGTGCAGAGTTTGGTCTGTCCACCTCATTCTATTACATGGGGTATCAGGGCCTAAGCCTCCTTGTCTCTAGACTTCCAGATCCATCTTGTCTACAACTTTCTCTTTAATACAGCATTGACTAGACGTAGTAGTGCATGCCTGTAATCTCAGTACTTGGGAAGTTGGGGCTAGTGGATTGCAAATATCAAGATCAGTCAGGACTATACAGCTAGTTCAATGACTGGGCAGTTTATTGAGATCCGTTCTCAAAATAACATCTGCCAAAAGGACTGAGAATGTAGCGATACAGTACAGTACTTTCCTGTCATAGGCAAGGCCCTGGGTCCAGTACCTAGAACTGCACAAGAGAACAAAATGTTAGACCTATGGTTTTTGCACAGAAGCAGTGTCTTCTAAGGTAATGACATCAACTCAGTTCTACCACTAACCTCGAATATGTTCCTCCTTGTTCCTCAGATCACGCTCAGTAAGATAGTCACAGTTCTGAACCCAGGTGCAGCTTTTATATGCTGTACAATAGTTAAGTGTGGAAAACAAGATGAAAAATTCCACAGCACACAGGTTTTCCTGCAGCTGTGAACTTGTCAATACACTGACTGAATGCCCCAAACAATGGCGGCTGATTAATGAGAGCTGCTAACGAAGGTCTTTCTAAAAAGGAGAGAGAGAGACAGAGGGAGACAGAAGAGACAGACAGACTGACAGGGAGAAAGAGAAAGAGGGAGAGAGAGAGAGAGAGAGAGAGAGAGAGAGAGAGAGAGAGAGAGAGAGCTGCTTGCATAGAAACTTATGCCTAAGTAGGTAGCATAAGTAGCATACTCTTATTGCATTACTAACATGGTGTCCTGGTGATGAAATAACCACAGGGAGCTGTGATTGCTGCACAAATGGGATTTTTTTTTAAATAAAGGTGAAAAGTGTGCACAGTAGATGGCGTACTCCTGGCCTCAGCTGATGTGATGTTGGTGTTGGACTGCCAGCACGTGTACGCCTGCAGAGATTAGATCCAGCCCTTGGAACCAGCAACCAGAACCTCAACATTTATGAAGAGTGCGGGTTTTGGGAGGAATGATTATGTCTTGTTTTGTTGCCCAAGTATTTCCAGTTATCGACAAGTGTGTCCAGTCCAGTGGGACAGAATCATGAATAGGTATGTGTGATGATCCTCTCTTGCGCAAATTGCCTAGTATTCCTAGGAAAATCAGTGCCTCTACATGAAAGCACTGGGGAAACCATGTGTAGGAGGAATTTTCAAGTATCGTTCTTTTTTCTTTTTATTATTAAATTTATTTTTTTAAAACAATCTTTTCTCATTTTACATACCTATCCCAGTTTCCACTCCCTCCCCTCCTCCCGCTCCCCTTCTCTTCCCCCTCCCCCAGCCTGCTATCCACTCCTCAGAGAGGGTAAGGCTTCCCAAGTGGAGTCAACAAAGTCTTTTGCATCACTTTGAGGCAGGACTGAGGCCCTCCCCCTCTATTTAGGTTGAGCAAGGTATTCCTCCTAAAAGAATGGGCTCCAAAACACCAGTTCAAGCACTAGGGATAAATCTTGGCCCCACTGCCAGTGGTCCCACAGACTGCGCAAGCCACCCAACTATCACCCAGTGATAGATTCAGTGGGCATAGTTTGGTCCTGTGCAGGTTCCCCAACTATCAGTCCAGAGTCAGTGAGTTCTCACTAGCTCAGGCCAGCTGTTTGTGTGGGATTCCCCATTATGGTCATGAACCCTTCGCTTCTTCCTCTCTTGGATGGATCTCCAGAAGCTCGGCCCAGTGCTTAGCTATGGATCTCTGTGTCTGCTTCTATCAGCGGCTGAATGAAGGTTCTATGACAATTAAGGCAGTCATCAATCTAATTATAGGGGAAGGGCAGTTCAGGCTCCCTCTCCACTATTGCCTAAGGTCTTAACTGGGGTCATCTTTGTGGACGCCTGGGAATTTCCCTAGTGCCAGATTTCTCACTAGCCTTATAATGGCTCCCTCAATCAAGATCTCATCTCTGTCCTTCCCCCATCTACACCATCTTGCTCTCTCATGTTGTTTCCCCCCTTCTCCTCCCCCTCCCCTTCTGCCCTCCCTTCTCTTCCCCCACCACTCCCAATTTTCTCAGGAGACCTTGTCTAATTTCCCTTTTCTGGTTGGATCCATGTATGTCTCTCTTAGGGTTCTCCTTGTTACTTAGCTTCTCTAGGTTGAGATTGTATTTCAGCCAAGTAGTGATAGCACACACCTTTAATCCCAGAACTCGGGAGGCAGACACAGGTGGATCTCTGCGACTTTGAGGCCAGCCTGTTTTATGGAGCGAGTTCTAGGAAAGCCAGAGCTGTTATATAGAGAAACCCTGTTTTGAAAAACCAAAAAGAAAAAAGAGTGAGGTACTTGTGATTTAATTACATTTCTCCCTTTCCTTTCTTCCCTTCAAACTCTCCCTGCATCTTCAAATTAATGCCCTTTTTTCATTAATTGTTATAGGATGCATATATGTATACACATATATATTCCTAAATGTAACCTGTTGAGTTCATGTATTAATTGTATGTATGTTTTCAGGGCTGACCACATGACACTGGACAATCTTCCCTAGGGAGGACCACACCTACTCCCAGCTTTACTCAGTTGCTTATAGCTCAGGTTCTTTGTATAGGGTTGAGGCCTTATGTTTTCCCCACGCAGGTTTAAATGTTGGTTGGTGTCCTTGCTCGGCTCACATTTGGGCAGTCATGTTGATGAGGACTTTAATGGCATAGCTTCTGATATCTCTAGGAGACATAACCTCATAGCAAAGTCCCTGCTCCTCTGGCTCTTACAGTCTGTCCACAGCTGTTTCTGCAATGTTTCCTGAGCTGTAGCTATAGGAGTGCTCTGTAGATATATCTGTAGGCTCCACAACTCAGCAGATGGATTGACTATGGTTTTCCATCGTGGTCTTCATTGCTGGCAAAGAGGGTAAAAACTACACTTATCTGGATGAAGGCAAATGTTTACAGGTTGTTCTTAGGAATTATGTTCATTTGGTAAATTAGTGGCTGTAGATTGTCCTCAAATAATTACTATTTTACTAGTCAAGTTAGTTTATGCAGCAACATGGACAGCTCACACCCTGAGCTCTGACACACTTTAGGCTCTTATGGAATCCGCTGGTGCTGTGGGGAGCCTGAAAATTTCATCCCATGGCCATGACTAGAACAACAGCTCCGAGTTGATCAGAGTGAAACCTGTGCCCATTTTTTCTTTACTTAGACTTTTACTTCTTACTTCTTGAAGACCCTGTAGGGAATATTTCATATCAGGTACAAATGCCAAATTAAGGAGAAAGGAACACTCTTTCTTTAAATTAGTCTAGTGGAATAATTATATAAAAGAACCCCCGTCTCTTCTCTCTCTCTCTCTCTCTCTCTCTCTCTCTCTCTCTCTGTTTATGTGTATGAGCAGCGCATGTTGGATTCAGTGTGTCATAAAATAGGAAACAAATGTGGGGAGGGGAGGGAGGTAGCGGTTGGGTCTGGAGCAGTTATGAAGTGGAGTGCAGGGTGAATATGATTAAACAAATTGTACACATTTATACAATTTTCAAGGAATTACTTACAAAATTGTATTTAAAGAACAATTTTTTTTAAGAGTGTTGGATGAATGAAAGAGGAGTGGCAAAGAGCCAAGAAGAGTCTAGGCATGGTCAGAACAGAGCTGAGAAGCCAGACACCCTCTTTGATTCCTCCTCAGCCCCTTAGCCTTGGGATCTGCTTTAGAGAATATGATCCACTCAGAGCTAAGGAAACATTGGCTCATTTTGGAGGGTTGAGATCCTTCCTTAATTTTCATAGAGCCTGAAGAGGAGAGCAGACCACCAATATTTGACAACTGAGGGATGCAAGAAACCTAGAATATAGCTCATAACAAGGTTGAGCAGAGACATAAAATGAATGAGAAACAGCCACAGAGAGAGTTTCTGAGCCTTAAACCAAACAATGTCTGGAGAGCATGTTTAACAGCATGGAATAAGAAATGGTGAAGGACAAAGGATGGAATGGGAGTCAGGGGAAGGCCACCATGCTCACTCAACAGGGAAGGACTTCAGGAACCTCCAGAGATGAAAGTCAAGGCCTGTCTATGTACAGTAAATGTAAATTAGAATACTTTAGGGAAAAAATAGAACAATGGTTTTCTTTTTTTGCTTTTTTAAATTTCATTTTGCATTCTATCTACAGTTTTCCCCCCAACCTCCCCTCCTGCCCCCTCACTCCCTTTCCCCAGCCTACCCCATCCATTCTTCCCAACAGGTATAGGCATCCATGGGAAGTCAACAAAGTCTGGCACATTAAGTAGAGACAGCACCAAGCCCCTTCCCCCCTGCATTAAGGCTGAGCGTGGCATTCCTCCATAGGAAAAGGCCCAATAAAGTAGTTCATGCACTGGGGATAGATCTTGGTCCTATGGCCAGGTAACTCACAGATAGTTCAAGCTTCACCACTGTCTCCCTCCCATGGAGGCTCCACAACTGTCAGTCAAGAGTTCCTGAGTTTCCATGAGCTTGGTTCAGCTGTTTCTGCAGATTTCTCCGTCATCTTGACCTCCCTAGCTCACACATTCCTTCCCCTGTCTCTTTAATTGGATTCCCAGAGCTCAGTCCGGTGGTTGGCTATGGATCTCTGCATCTGGGTCTGTCAGTTGCTGGATGAAGGCTCTATGAGGATAGTTGGAGTACTCACCAATCTGATTATAGGGGAAGGCCAGTTTGGGCTCCTTCTCCACTATTGCTAGGAGTTTTAGGTGGAATCATTTTGGTGGATTCTTGGGAATTTCACTAGCACCAGGTTTCTCTCTAGCTCCTAATGGTTCCCTCTATCAAGATCTCTGTTTCATTGCTCTCCCTCTCTGTCCCTCTCCCCGCTTGAACATCCTGTTCCTTCATGTTATTGTCTTCCATCCCTTTTATTACCCCCCATCTCCCTTTATAAGCGGGGCTTATAAAGAAGGCAGTTCCTTAGGGGTATGTCTTAATTGGATATACGGGGACTCTATCCCTCCTGTATACTGGTCACCATGAGGTTCGCCATTTTTTCTTACCGTGTCTTTCCACGATGAAGTTTCTGCTTTCCCTGCTCCTGAAAGCAATGGTATCAGCCAGTCAACCACAGACAGAAATCTCTGAAACCTTCCACCAACATTTCTTTCCCTGGTTCAGGTACAGCTGACAGAAAGAACGTCTTCGTTGGGAAGAATGGTGCCCAACATTCTTGAAATTGCCTCTAATGCCATCACTGCATACCAAGAGAAGTGTCTGACATCCACCCCCTTGTATGGCTTCTACTGGACACACTTCCCATACTCATTAGAAATTATTAACAATTTCCTTGTCAAACATGTAGGTAGGTTTATTTTATTCTGATAGGAACTGGCTGCCTCTCTCTATCACCTGAGCACCATGCAATTAAATGCTGCAACAATTAAATGTGGGTGAGAGGCCACAGTAGTGATATTTCATTTGTATTTTAATAAATAAAGCTTGCCTGACGACCATAAAGCAAAACAGCCACCCTAGTCCGCCATGCAGGTCAGGAAGTGGTGGCACTTCCAGCAGCCACACTAGTTCACCATAAGAAGCCAGATGGTGGTGGTGCACCACTTCAGTCTCAGCACGAAGGAGGAATATAAGGAAGGATGAGACAGGAACTCGCTCTCTTTTCAATCTAAAGAGTTCATAGAGAGAAGAGCTCTAGTGACGGAGCTGCTTTGCTTTTTGGATCTTTAGGTTGAACCCCAGTATCTATCTTTCAGTTTTTATTATTTGTGCCACAATTGGCACCCTGTATTTGGGGTAAACATTTACGAAAAAGCAGTTCTTTATTCTCTCCTGGCAGGCACTCCCTGACCTCCGCTCTTGGGCTGTTACCAATCTAGGTAGCTGCTTGGAAATCCAGTAAGACTTTCACTGTTCTATGCGGCAGCATTAAGCCTCACATCTTTATCAACATCGTCGCCAGATTTGGTAAGACAATTGGAAATTCTTAAAGTTAAAAGGAAGAATTTTCACCACATTTTAAAATGGAAAAAATCATTAAAATGGAAAGATTTGGGTCTTTGTATGATAATATGCTAGACAGTTTGAAAATGGAATGATTAAATGAGAGGATATCTAATTTATATGGGATTTATGTAATGCCAATTGTAAACATTATTAGCGTTATCATTTTTGTCTTATCACTAAAAAGTTGGTTAATCTGAGTGCTAAAATACAGTTCTTAGAAAAACCTAATAAAGTAGATCACAGAGATATTCAAAACCAGACAGAGGAATTTAAAGGAGAACCAATTTCAGTATTGTATTATAAGAACAGGGTCTGTACAGTTAGCTGCACATCACACCCATGGGGACGCAGTGGTTCTGAAATGTCCTCGTTATGAGTCATTGCCCAGGTCATACTCCTGAATATAAGTCAGCAGCAGCTGCCTCCTGGGCCTTCCGCATTTTTCCCTAAGGAAAGACTAAAATTGTTCCCTGGGTTTGGGAGGAGGGTGTTAGTTATGACTTATGTAGATTTAATCATTCTAAAAACACAGGTTACCTATCAATGTTGGAAAATAGGGCCTTGACTTTACCTCCTTATTCTCATGGAACTAGAGGAAAATGATTTAATTTATTAGTGTCTAAACTAGTTTGGGAAAGAGAACCCTCTTGGAAACAGAAGTGTGCTGGCACCTGTTCCCAATCAAGCATGACTGTGGTTACCCTGGAACCTGTGAACATGTTGCCTTATTTTGCAAAGAGGATGTTGCAGGTCTGGTTAAGGATTTGGGGATTTTTCCGGAAGGATGCAATCATAAGAGTTTTTATAAGAAGTCTGCAGGAAACCAGAGTCGGTGAAGAGGTACACGGATGGGGTCAAGGGGTGGGATGATGTACGGGAGACGACAGTCAGCTTCCAGATGCTGGCAGAGGGAGGGGACCAGTTTCTCTATGGCAGCCTCCAGAATGATCCAGTGCTTATACTTATCCAGTCTTTGGATCTGTATAACTTCAGATAATAAATTTAAAGTGTTTGAAGTCATCAGGAATATGGTAATTTGGTCTAGATGCCACAGGAAATGATTATGGAAACTGCTTACAACAGCATCTGTCTCCAGCACATCTGGCGATCTCCTAAGCCGCCATATAATTTCTCACATCTATCTGATATTTTGTGTTACTTTTCATTGAATGAAATTCTTGGGGGTAAAGCACAGGAAAATAATCATCCACAAATAAGTGGGCTTGGGCTTTGCTTTAAAGGCTAACGTAACATGGAAATGGGACATGCCCAGGAAGAGTGGGAAAGAATTCTTTCTCTGGCCCAGGTCTGTTTTCAGCCCAGCAGCAGTTTCTCCAACTATGATGTGCACACTCCCGCTGCCCCTGGGAAAGTGATGCTTGATTACAAGTTTCACTCCTGAAGTCGTCAGGAGCTACTTGGAGTGATTGCTGATGTAATTAACCAGAGGGGGCAGTTTGGATCTCCAAAACAATTGTGTTTTCTTCAGCTATTTTGGTTGCAAACGACATAGATTCAATCAAAGTTACTTTATAGAATTAAATTTTTTACTGTAAATGGAAGAGGTTTGTAAACATAGACATAATTTTGATTCATAGTATTGGGGAAAAAACTAAATAAATATCTTTTTTTTTGTAAGTGAAATACATTTGACCCCCACTTTGTGGAGTTGCTGAGCTGTTGATAATTTGTCATGTTTGGGGCCTTCCCTTCCCCAGGGTTCTATGACGTCAGGTGTGTTCTAAGAGTACAAGCTGCACTGTGCACAATTGCCTCTCCTTGATTCAAACTGGTGTTCTGCTGGCCACAACCCACATACAAGAGAGATCTCACTCATTTCATTGTCTCCCCTCCACCTCATTCAATCAGTATTATATGGATTGATTGATCTCCATGGGGAAATCTCTGTGGAATGGTGAAAGGCAGGCTGGGCACTGATTTTATTGTGAGAGCCTTGGATCTGAAACCTAAATTTGAATACTTCTCATGTTCTTGTGTAGTCCAAGATGGGAACCCAGGGCCACACACACTACGGCAATCTTCCCTGTTTTCCCTGGAGGGTAATTTCTGCAGCTCCCCAGTGAATGGTTGAGATTGGGAATGGCTTCTAAACCTTGTACTTACTATTTATTTTCTTGTATGGGCTAAGAGTAGGGTATATTCTTAGGAAAGAAAAGAATGTAAAAAAAAAAACCCTACTTATTTTTAGACTCTCAATGAAGTATCTAAGCCAAGGACAGAATTAACCATTGCATGTCCAAAATGCCAAACAGAATATAGGAAGAATATTTTACGAGCTCATATTGACTGAACCGAGATGACTAGGAATCTGAATCTTCCAAGTATTGGAAAATCAGGAAAAGTTTACAAGAAACCAAGAACTAATTATCTGTGAGACAAGACCCGTGTTTTGGTAAGAAAACAACTTCATCATCGTTTCAGCATTTCTTTCAGTTTTGTCTGAAGTATGAGGTAGGAAGATTCTACATCTCGACCCTTTTAGTGCTCACAATTGGAGAAACAGTAGCTTTATCAAGTTAATAAGCAAAATAATCCATATCTAAATGGCAAAATAGATGTGGGTTAGTGTGGTTGAAATTATTGAGTTTGGAGAACTTTGTTCTGGTGCAAAGCTGAGGCCTTGGCAACACAGTCCTGTATAGTTATAGTAGTGTTTAATTTCTTAATTTGGGAAAATGCATAATATCAGAAGGAATTTAGGCAAATGAAAAGGTCCAGAAGGGCATTTGAGAGTGTGTCAATACAGGAGGTGCACACCCGCTGAAATACGCAGGACACAGGTTTCTAGAGAAACACTACAATAACTACACAGGACTATGTTCCAGGTCACAGAAACTCAACATAAAAGCAAAATAACCGAAAGCATTTTAGATGGGATTTGAAAGGAAGGATTTAGTGACATGTTCTCTTAGTTAGAGTTTCTATTGCTGTGAAGAGACACCATGCCAATAACACTTATAAAGGAAAACATTTAATTAGGGTGGCTTAGTTGTTAGACGTTTAGTCCGCTGTTGTCCTGGTGGGACACATGGTAGCAGGCAGGCAGATACAGTGCTAGAGAAGGAGCTGAGAGTTCTACATCTTGATCAACAGGTGTCAGGAAGAGCCTGGCGTGTCACACTAGGACTGGCTTGAGCTTCTGAGACCTCAAAGCCCACTCCCAGTGACACACCTCCTCCAACAAGGCTCTGCCTCCTAATAGTGCCCCTCCCTATGGCCCATGAGGGGCATTTTTATTCAAAGCACCATGTGTGCCTAGAGTTTAGATCTTAGCTTCTTTTTACCACTTTTCTCATAGACATCCTCTTCATTATTGTCTAATATATTGTATTCATCTAAATAAGTTCACAGTTTGACCAACTTTCAAATGCTTTTCTTTAAAAATTATTTATTTCCTGTGCATGTTTATGTCTCTACATCTTGTTTATTCTCCCAGTAACATCCAGGTTTTTATGAACTGAATGTTTCTATATTCTTAAAATTCATATGACAAAGCCATACTTCCTACTGTAATAGTATTTGAAGGTGGACCTATGGGATATAAATAGATTTATATGAGGTCATGAGGGTAGACCTCTTTCCCTTCAGTGGGATTAAAGTCCTTATAAGAAGGGAAGAGGACCAATGTTCTTTTTCTTCTCCAGGGAAGGCAGCAACTAAAAGATAGTGTCTGCAAATAAAGGAAAAGGTCCTTGATCTCAGACTTGACGGCCTCTCAAGCTCTGTGAAGTCAGAGTCTGCAATTTAAATTATCCAGCTGCTGGCATTTTGTGACAGCAGGTTTTGTCTTAGGGATTTGAGGAGTTTATTAGCCCCTCCTGATATATGGAATGTGAGGGAAAATGTTAGGCTGTTGTCCTGCAGGTAGGCGAGGACCATCCACAATCACCACAGAGGAGTAAAGAGGTAAACATTGTAAATATTTTTGCATAAAAACATGAGCAGGTTCTAGAAATAGCATGTCAAAACCACAGCAGTTTTCTTGAAATGAGTTATGTGACTATACGGGTATTATAGTTATGGTTGTCTCATATGTTTATATGATGGATTATTTATATGCTATTAATGCCATAATTTTATTATGTACACTTAAAAGTTATCATACTTATTACATAAATAAGCTTCCATATGAGAACATCTGTTTTGTTAGTCTCACATTTTATTAAACATTAATTTTATGAACTTATAGCATTATTTCCTTGTTACTTCAATGCCATTCTTTAGGGTTTGGAGAACTTAAGTCTATATATATAAACTCCTCATTCACCCTGTCTGTCTCTTGACTCACAAGGTTCGGGGTCAGCTGTGTTGAGCTACTGTGTACATTTGAGGCAGATGTATTGATTTCAATAGTTCCGAAATCCATCTTAAGAATGAAGACAGGCAATCAAAGAACAATTATTAAATAGTCAGTAATTCTGGTCTCCCAGAGAGTGACCTGGCTGCGGTCCCCTTTGGATTATGCAGAGTTTACTACTTAATGTTATCAGTTTGTGTTGATAAATGAACTCCACCCAGTATTTTCCTTTCTGATTTAAACACTTGTCCCTGAAGAGATGATCTATGGGAAAGGCAGGCTTTCCAGTTGCAATTTTCCTGTAGATGCAATTTTAACAGAATCTCTAGTTTGTGCAAAAATGATGTATGCCAACCACAGAGTAAGCCTTCAGGGCTGGATGGAGAACTTAAAGTAGGAAAATCACCTTCAGACATAATTTGTTACTGATGCACTGGGAAGAGAGTCTTTGAAATCATGTGAACAATTCTCAAGGAGGTAATATGAATATTATTGGTCTAATTAATGATGACATTTATTATTATCAAGATAGGAGTGTGGTATGGTGTATAGAGATTAGAAAAGAAAGAATGACAAATAAGAATTGTTCAGTATTTCTTGAATTTAACATAGTTTCAGTGCTTTCAGAAGAAATATTTTCTCTCATCTGGGAATAAAAATTAATCATGAAGCAGTAGTTCTTCCTGATAGGACCATCTTTTGGTTTGGAAATTGAAAGCTTGGTGTATGATAGAGCTCCCCTGGAACAAGTAGACAAAATCAACAGAGAGCCATTTAGGGGGAGAGCTCCGAGGGACTGCCTGGGGAGCAGGGCAAGTTTCATGTGGTGGCTGCGGAGGGACAGTTTACAAGGGCCAGAGCCTGTGCTATCGGCTCTGCGATCCCTGGGTTTTCAACCGTAGTAGTTTTATCTCTGAATTTGTGTGTTGTGAACAAAGTCCGAAAGGACATCAGAGCTAAAGGCTGCAAGCTGCCTCTTCAGTCCTTTCTGTATCGTGTCTTTCTGCACGTCCATTTCTTTGCCTCTGGCACATCCATCAAAACAAGAACAAATAACGAAGAGGCATTCCTACCAGCATTTAAAAATTTTAATTTAAACACAGCCACACGATTTCCCTGTTCCCTCTCTTCCATTCAAACCCCTTCTCAAATTCATGGCTCTCTCTCTCTCTCTCTCTCTCTCTGTGTAACAATAATAATATATATGTATGTATATTAATAAATATATAAATGCAACCTTCAGTGTCTGTTTAATGCTGTGTGGACCGCTTGGTATTGGGCAAGCATCTAGGGGCTCTTCCATAAGGAAAAAGAGTTTACTTTCAGTAGACAACTAATAACCAGTCAGATAAGCAGTACTTACAAAGAATAAGAATGTCTCAAATATATTTATCTGAAGTTCAAACCTAGGAAAGAGTCCATATTTTATCAAGATGCAGGGCAGTCTGCATCAAGGACAGGAAAGATCTAGACTGAGAGGACTTGACCTTGACGAGTCCAAGACTGAAGTAGTTACAGTTGGGTGGGAACCAACCCATCACCCACCTCTCCTTTGTGGATCTCTCACTCCTGGAGGACAGCTTGGGGGCACAGTGGCCCTATGTGGGACTGTGGATTGCTGGGCTCAAGACCAGAGCCCAGAGCTGTAGGTCAGCTGAGCTTGGGCTCTTGACCAGGGAAACTGTTATATAAAGTTACAGATAAAGCTATCTGGCTGCTCCTGACATCGTTTAAGAAAGGTCTGTGGTGTGCTTAGGGTTTTTTGAGATGCAGAAACTCAACAGTGGCAGAGATCACAGCCTTTCCTTTGATCCTACATGAACTCTGACCTTCTTACAAGTTCCAGGACCCCAAGAGTCATCTGAGGGGAAACAGCCAATGTGAATGGGTTAGGATGCGGTGTGAATGCTCCATGTTGGGTGGTGTGACTCTCTTTGGCCAGTCACATGCTGTGATGAAGGACTACTGCACAGACTGTACAGTGAACTGTATCCTGACCATGAGAGTGAGCGCTAAGGGTTGGAAGCCACCTGATGTCCATGAGGAATTGCTTCCTTTTTCCACAGTAATTGGATTCCCCTGTGTTTAGTTAGTATGACTCTCTTAGGACTTAAAAAACAAACGAGACTTCTGAACTGCTTCAAAACTATTTTTTTGTTTGTTTGTTTGTTTTCTCGAGACAGGGTTTCTCTGTAGCTTTGGTGCCTGTCCTGGAACTAGCTCTTGTA
>LOEQ01002428.1:0-21079 GCA_001685075.1 Bramus lutescens | reverse complement strand
TATATAAAATGTGGGAGGTCATTCTGTCTATATGTTGATTTTATTGGTTAATGAATAAAGAAAACTGGCTTGGTCTGTAGCATGGGAGGAGGAAGGGGGAGTTAGGAGAAGCCATGAATCTGCTGCCTGAGATAGATGCTGGGAACTTTAGCTGGTAAGCCACAGCCACATGACGATATACAGAATAACAGAGATGGGTTAGTTTAGGATATGAGTTTAGCCAGAAATACGCTTAAGCTATTGGCCAAACAGTATTGCAAATAATATGATTTTCTGAGTGGTTATTTTGTTGCTGGGCAGCCAGGATGAACAAGTGGCTCCTCCCCCAACATATGTGTGTGTGTGTGTGTATATATATATATGTATATATAATATATGTGTGTGTTTGTGTGTGTGTTAAAATGAAGTGTATATGTGTGTGTTTCTGTGTGTATATGCATAATGTGTGTATGTGCCAGCTCTTCTTCACTTTAGATGAATAAGGGACAGACTTCTGTTAAAGTGACCCATTTTGTGTATGTGTGTATATCAGTGGGTATGTATATATATATATATATATATGTATGTATCCATGGCATGTATGTGTCTGTGTGTGTATATGCAAAATATGTGCCTGAATGAGAGCCCATGTGCCATGGTATATGTAGAGGTTGGAGTATAACTTTGTAGAGTTGGTTCTTTCCTTTCACCTTTACACGAATTCCAAGAAAGGAGCTCAAATACCTTCACTCATTGACCCATCTCAAGGGCTGGTCTGCTTCTAATAAGTTTAAAAGTTTTATCCTTAGTGTGTGTGTGTACACACGAGTGTGCCCATGTTTACTCATGCCTGTGTGCATGAGTGTGTATGCATACGAGCAACTGCGTGTGTGCACACTCACCACATGCGTGCTCAGGTGCTTGTAGAGGTCAGAAGAAGGCTTTGGAGCCACTGGAACTGGAGTTAAAGTAGTTGTTAGCTGCTTAATGTGAGTACTGGGATCTGAACTCTGGTTCCCAAGGTAACAGAGCAAGTACTCCTGATGCTGATCTGAACTCTGGTTGTCATGGTAACAGAGAAACTACTACTGGTGCTGATCTGAACTCTGGTTCCCACAGTAACAGAGCAAGTACTCCTGGTGCTGAGTGTGTTTCAAGACTACCCAAGCCCATTTCTAACTTTTATCGATGGACATTTCCACATATGCCATTCCCTCTTACGTTACCAATTCACTCAAACTTACAGAGTGCTCTGTAAACTTGTAGGACTCATACTGTTTTTAGAACAGAGACAATTCTTCAAAAATAGATCAAAGAGAAAGAATTACATGAGATGTAAGACTAATATGTAGGAAAAGGAAATAGACATCATAGTTTGGAAAGTACATTGTTTGTGGGAAATTTTTCTCATTTAAAGTCAAGCAATTTAGTTTCCTTTTTAAGTTTCAGTGGTTACAAACATTTCTTTCTAGTTTTTGTATTGGTTCTAGGAGAATATTCTTTAAAGCTTCTAACAAATACAGTCAGTGAAATAAGCATTTAAAAAACAAAGCTGTGCATAGTGCGATATATCTGGAATCCCAGTGATTTGCTGCTCCGAAGGCTAAGTGAGGCAGGAAGGTCTCAAGTTTCAACTTGGCCAACACAGTAAGATATTTCAAAACAGAAATGGAAAAAGAAAAATAGTGATATAGTTTAATCCTAAACATGTCTCAGGTTTGCTTATTTATGGCTTTGGGTTCTACTGTCTTGAAAATAAGACTGTGTTCGTGGCCCCTAACCATCACCTATAGTAACTGTACTCTCTTCTTCTAGACTTGGAAAGAATGAGGAACAGACTTCTATTAAAATGACCACAGTGTACTTTATTTAATGATTTTGGTACCTTGTGTTGCAATAAAATAAAAAAAAATCTACAAAATCCAAATATATAAAATTTCAAGTTTTCTCTTTTTAAAGTTTTACAAGAAAAAAATCAGATAACCCAGGAGATTTATTCATTATGAAGCACTACTTTCCACTTCATGTCATCACAAATCGCAACTTGCTTAACTGACCAAAATAACTATAGTACCGCAGTAGATCAAATACTCCACGCACTGTGCTTTGAGCTAGAGCACTTGGGGCCACTGCCTAGGGCAGTAGCTCCTGCCGAGAAAGACACACGTACAATCTGAATGCTAAAGGAATGTCTTGCCTACGCGAGGTTGGAACATGTATATCTCTATATATATTTACAGGAAGGAATTTAATAACTCATTTAACTCTTTTTTTTTGTTTTCCAAATAAAATTCCAAATACATTTGTACAATGTTTACAAAGTAAGAGCACAGGACCGGCAGGTTTGCATCCGAGGCCAGGCACCGCGCTGTCCAGGGGAAGTGTCTTCACGTTGCCTGCACACACCTTATTTCTGAAATGGAGAGAGAAACACAAAAATGGCGACTGTGGATCAGAATACTATGTAAGCTGAAGTCGGGAGCTGAGAACCCAGTGGTTGTTCTCTTCAGGTTGTTCTTCATCTGCCAGCATTGATTTTTTTTCCAGAGATAAATTTAGAAAAAAATAAATGGACAGAGAAAAAAACCCACAACATATTTAAGGCAAATTAAGTAAATATATACAACCTCTCTTTATGCTGGGTGGAAGTGGTTTTTGTTTTTAATTCCAAACTATGCTTAGAAAGAAACCAAAAACAGTAGAACTGACGGATGTCGAGCTGCTTATGCCTTTTTAAAACTTCTGAAAATTGTTTCACACCAAATAACATTTTTATATTTTCAATGAAATAATTTAATAATGGCGAAGTGAATGGTGTTTCTAAATCAAACATCAGTAGCTGAGGTAGTTAAATGTGAAACTTACAGGACAAAATCATGAGCAAATGAAGAGCCTATGTCAGGAGTCCAAACCCTTGTCATTTGGAAGCAGGTTCACCTCGTACAATGGCTTCATACACAGCGAAGCGGTTGTCCTCATGGATACCCTTGGTTCAGCCAGACTGTCAGCATGACATGTGCTTTCCCAAGCCCTTGCTTGGATGTAAATACAGCGGAAGCAAGCTTCCCAGTCTTCTCATTTGTAGCTAACTCTTTCATAATACGTCCATTGAAGTCATCATACAAAATAACATTATTTATCATTACTGGAAATTTCAACCCTAACTGCAAAAGAATGAGAGAGAGAGTGGTAACCAAAAGGAAGGATAGTATTCCCTCACATTAGCTCTAAATTCAGGGTACTGCTTGGCTTCAAAGAGGACAGACATCTTGGTTTCCTATTGACTCTCTTCCTTCTGAGAACAGGAAGCCATATTCCCATCCATCACTGGGTCCTTTTGAGGCTACTGAGCTATCTGGCTATGGAGAAGAAAAGCAGGATTTCTTTTCTTTTTTTCTTTCTTCTCTTCTCTTCTCTTCTCTTCTCTCATCCTCTCTCTCTCTCAGAGAGAGAGAGAGAGAGAGAGAGAGAGAGAGACAGATTCCCATTCAGGTCAACCATGTCCTCTTCCATTTTGCCCCACTGATGAGAGAAAGTGAAGCTTAAATAAACAGTTGACCAAAGAGTGGATGAGAAAGTTTTATGAAAGTAATATATTAGTGATAGAGTTGATACAAATAAATTGGGAGATTTTTTCTCTTAAGCAGACGGGAATTTATCTCTGTGTGTCCAGGTTTATCACTTGTTCATTGAAAAGAATGTTAGCCAGATGCAGCCATAGAACTTGGTAGTTGTACTTACAAACAATCAGATATGTGGCGCTTGCTGAATGATGGGCCTGAACTGAGTAATCACATGCATCTGTGCTAAAGGACACGTTGGCACTGTGCTTTTCTCTGCTGGTGAAAACCCTAAGCCATTGCTTCGCAGAGCTGTCCAGCCCTGGCATGCTTAGGTTCTGTGTTGCACTTTGTGATAAAACCTCTCCATCACATGATCTCTCCACTGCCTCCTGCTAATCCCAGAAAACCCACCTGAAATTCAACCGAATAGTTGACTTCAGGTTTCTGTATAAAACTGAAAACTGATCTTTATTTTCATGATAGAAAGGATATACTTTTGCATTTTTGGGTAGAAAAATATTGATATTGGAAGGGGATAGAAATTTAGGAATATCCAAATTACCTTTGACTCATGCCTGGTACTTACATGACCAGTCTTTGCTAACAGTTTATTCTGGCAGTGCAGATAGTTTGAAGGTATCACATAATTTTCTATGACATAATCATGCTTCAGAAAGCTTAATGTCATGCATTAGAAATGTTTAACCAATTTGAAAATTTAAATCTTTGATTAAGTCCAATGGAAAATAAATTTTAGAGTCCAGAAGAGATTATATCGGATGTCAACATAGTATATAATTCAAGTGAAATATGATTTTGAATTTACTCCTCAAGGGAAAATTTGGAAACTATTTCAATTTTTAAGACAATAAAATTTATTTTGTAGATGAGTATAATTGTTATACAAGGGTACCAAAAGGAGCCACATCCTTAAAATATTACCCCCATTTCTAGCATAGTTCCATGGGTAAATTCTTACTTCACAGTATTGCCCCTATGACTCAAAACTTGCAAATGTTTATAGCCCCAACTCATATTATATACATTTAGTTCTGATTAAGTTTAGTCATTAAAGCAAGGGGACACATTGCTTTGGTAGAGGTGTACAGGATTTCACTGGGGCTGTTTTTCCTACATCTTCCTGCCTTTTTAAATCTTTCATAGAACTCACTTCTGTGTATTGCATTTATGCAGGTCCACTCATTTCAATATATTGCTAAAGCTATTGTACAAGCACTTCTCTGAAATGTTTGAAATACATTTCGAACATGAAGCCAAATCAGCTCAAGAGTTCTAAACAAGAAGGGGGCTCCATGTTCTTCTGCGGCAAAGGTGTTGTGTTAGGAATGAAACACAAACCCAGTTAAATCATTCCAAATCAAATCTTAATAATATAGTCATCCAGGACTCAGTTCTAGAATTTCAGTTGGCATCACCAGTACTGCGTTAGACTGTACCTGATTCTAAAAAATGGGGGCAGCCATGCAACTCCCGAGGTATCAGAAAGGGCCAGGTTTTCTAGATGTATTTATGAACACTTAGTACAATTCGATGTGATTAAGAAGAAAGAGGTCTGTCTACCTGAAGACACTCCAGGTCTATATGAGAGCTGCTTGTTCTCATTAAGGCTTATAATTTCTACCTAGACCTCTAAGGGAAGTTTCTTGTGTTAACTGGAACAGCTGCTATTTCTCAGACAATTGCAGTACCCACCCTTCTTAGCTCTGTGGCGCACACGGTTCTCCACGCTCCTTAGCGAGAAGCATGGTACTCTCTAACCCAAGTCTTTGCCAGCTCTCACATTCTTTACAACACCCTATGAGGTAGGTAAACAAATATCCTCATTCTTTTATATGGGATCAATGAGGCCAAAATAAGTGTTGAGGTAAAGAGCTAGAGTAGAGGTTAGTACCCAGGCGTGGACAGACTCCTGCTTTCTTTCCTGCTGTCTCTGCCACAAGCCTTCATGCCTGTACCCATGCTATAGTGTAAAAAGATATGGTTTCATTTAATATCTTTAAACATGTGTGAAACAGTCATAATATTCAACACAGCGATTTCTGCTTTTCTACTAATCTATAAATTTCACATCAACCTCCTCATAATTGAAGAGCATAAAGGAAACAGCTTTTCTGTGTGCGACTTCCAGTCAATTGTTCGTTTTCTGTTGTATATCACCTGTAACACACAGGTACAGAGACTGATGACTCAAAATCCCAAGAGAAAAAGGAAAGCCAAAACCTCCAGGGTGCATGTAAGCAATATTTGAGGGGTGGGGGTTGTGGGCACCTCAGCTGTGGCCACAGCTGTGTTCAGGGTAGGGTACAAAACAGCATAGTAGTGGTGGACAAACATGGCTTAGTGGTGAGGTTAGGTGTTCAGGAAATTACATCTAAGGAAAGGAGAGACTCGAGAAAGAATTTCGTCATCTGCTCATGATGATGTTCTTGACTGTGGACGTAGGATTTCACACAATCAAAACCCTCCCTAGGTCCTTGGGAACCTTTGCACTGCTTTTGGAAATCTTTCAAGATGTTTTCATAGCCAGATTCCTCTTCAAGATCTTTGTTCACCTACAACAAGGGCCTCAGAGTACACTGTGCCGCTGAAGAGCTCTTAAAGGGAAATAGGTCAGACAGGTTGTGTGTTCTGCTGCCAAACTTCAGGTCAGACAGTGAAGCAAGCACTCGACTTGAGGACATTCGCATCTTCACCACCCAGCAGCTCACAAGAAGCAGGATCAATTCCCCAGGGTTACCAGGAATCAACACACCTGGGGCAGTGTCAAAGCCCGAAGCCCTCCTTCTGGAAGGCAGCTTTCCTTCGCGGTCAGCATGTCTGTTTCCTGCTCCTGGAGAAACATAGCAGGGAATGACTAGGGAAACCTCACAGTACAATATTCACAGTAAGCAGCGGGCACTTGTGAACTGGAATGACGGTAGCAAACTGAATCCCAAAGTTAGACAACTTGTTTGATTTGGGGAAATAACTTTTCTCCTACAACTGAAGTCATAACATTCACCATGAAGTAATTCTATCAAACAATTTGAACAATTTTAGCTTTAAGATATTATAAGTGACATGTAAAACAAAAAGTTGTATTTGAACAATAAAAAGTTAAAGATTTTGTATTTTCCTTAAACCATTCTGTTTAGTAGATTTTGTAAATGTTTAAGATTTACAAACAGCAGTTTAACGATAAAATAACAAAACATAGTTCTAGCAAAGGCTAAATGAAGTTTCCTTGTGTAGGAAAGCCGCCGCAAGGTCTCCAAGAGCAGCCATGTTCAGGAAGTCCTCATGCAGTTGTGTTTAAAACAGCCGACACCCAGCCACCCGGCCTCTTCCACCCACACACCTTCAGAAAGAAAATAAAAGTAGACCACAATTGCTCTGCACGATTTATTTCTCTTTGCACAGCAAAGAGAATCGTTAGCAGCAGAATGTCTCCAACAAAAGATTCCTACGCCAGAAAGTTAAGTTCCACTGGCCACACCTGAGCAGTTTGTCTGTGTGCAAGCCAGACAACAGGATGGGAAACCATGGCCTTGGAACACCTGGACTGTTGCAGAGAGTTTCCAGCTGTGTGCTACGACAAAACCACAGGTGCTGCTTGAGCCGCCGACTTCTTGATTACTCCTAGGGGTATTTGCATTCACATGGACAGTCTTATAAAGAATGCTACAGTGTCTACTTTGGTTTGGTGAAAATTGCTCAGTAATCATCTGGAAAATTCAAAGAACCCAGTCATGAGGAACAGTCAGACCTTTGGGGTGATCAACAGTCTAGTGTATTTTGTCTCAGTGGGAAAATTGCATAACTGTCCTTTTGTTTTCTTTTGTTGTTCTGAAAATGATTTGCACAGACTTAGGAGTCTTGGAATAGGTGCACAGATCAGGTGGCTTACTGATGGAATCAAGATCCAAACTGTGTTGCGAGAAGGATGATACTGGCTGAACTGGGTTGTGTGTGTTTGAACACTGACCTGTTGTGACCAACATATTTACAATGGGATGATGAGTAAGGCCATGGTAACCCTGAATCTCATTGTTATTAACAGAGGGATAATTAAATACTTTATGTTTAATAAGTAAGAGCGATTTATAATCTTTTGTTTTATAATTCACCAGAAGCTCTTGATGTGCAGAGCATTACAGGATCACTAATCAAAGAAAACCACCAGAGCTAAGGTTTTCTTAGAAAGAGCCAGTCCTGATATGGAGCTTCCTATATGACCTCCATCTTCCCTCATTAGCCAGGCCTTGTCCCTTTATAAGGGGACATGTGCATTGCCACAATTACAGAATGGCAGAAATTAGTTTACGTGGCTACTTTGTGAAAAAACTTATAAGAGATGGACGGGTTTTTCTTGGCTCTGTATCTTCTTAGAAATCTTCTATCCTGGTACCCAACTCTATTATGGTCACACGTACTCCTGAGCCTTATTAGGGAGCACTGTTGTTGTTCCTATGTCCCCACAGTTAACCAGCTCACAGTACATTACACAGTAGGGTGTAGGTTTAGAAAACGAGCATTTTTTAACATGTTAGTTCTGGTTGTCTGGCCTGTGAAGGTAACCTTTCTACCATTCAATTTTAATGGTTACAACCAGAGATCACTCTCAAAAACACTTGCCTTGGTACCAGCGTGGATTCCCAGGAGTGCTCTCAGAAGCTCTGGGAACATCCTGCTAGAACCACCAAGGTGCTTCTATGGGGACACAGCGATTTCCCACTCCATCTTCTTCTTCCAAAGCGCTTAATGGCCGCACTTGACGACTTTTACTCTCTTATCTAGATCTACCTTCTAAAACTGAAGCCAAAAGAGTATAAGGAAAGTTTAACAAGGCCACACGCACGTCACACTCTTGCATACTCTATAATTGAACTCTGACAACTTCATTTTCACCTTTATTTGAAAAAGAGAAATGAAAGAAATCAATGGTTGTAAATTCTCCGTCCACCTGTCTTCTTATAAATGAAAATGCAGGCATTAACGCCAGTTGGTCATCTTTCAGGTCATAACCGAGATCTGAGAAGCCGTAGGCTAGTTGATTCCTTGTTGAAAGGGATACTGGCTTGGAACTGGTAGTGGTACCACTTAGGAAGGCAGGCATCAAATTACTCTGTAACTACCCCTTTAAGTTTAAACTGCAGATTTCACCTCTGAAACTGAATTATCAACGAAAGCTTTACACATTGGTTATTATCATGCTGACATGGAACAAATCAAATGTGGCGATGGTACTCAAGATCAGTTATTAAAAGATGACAGACTCTTTTCATTTCCAAGTGGGCTGCCATCCCCTTGAAGCAAGTCCCTTTGACCCATACCCATCTCTCTGAGCTATACAAGCCCCCAGGAATTCCTTGGCTTATTTTCTTTTTAAAGCAATTCTTACTAGAAAAGGTAAAGAAAGAGGATGGATACCCATGGACACTGACGGCATTTGTGGTGAGAGACCAGGTAGCATGATTTCCTCAGCTCTGCTTCTCAGGAGTCGTTCTCTTTAGGTGTGGACACGTCAGGGCGCAGCACTGAGCAAGCGCTCCTCTGCCATCTGCTGATTCGTGTTCTCTCCTAGTAGTTTGATTACAATATTACAAGTCAAGAATTTCCAAGCGTTAAGTGTCTGTTGGATTAATGAACCGCAATTCATCTCCAGTAAAACTTGACAAGTTCCAAGGTGTTTCTGTAAAAAAAAAGAAGGGGACCCAAGCATGAATAGTCTGAGCTGTGTGGCAGCTTTGGCTGTGTCTGAGGGTCCTGGCTCGTTCCACTCCTTAATTCTCTTCACAGAGCTCCTTGGCTCTAATTCTGACCAAGGACAATGCTTCCCCTCAAGCCTTTGGAACCCACTTTGGAGACCTATCCCTTATTATGCACAGCACTTTTAAAGGGTTAGCAAGGGAAGCTGAGTCCCTCAGTGTTGTGAAAGCAAGTTCTAATTCTTTCGCCAGCTGGCTAGTGTCCTCTGGTTACGGGGCAGGGCCCCATTTTTTTCCTGTTTTTGAGCAGAATAGAAAAAATAATGGGGGCTCCACAGAAAACCACAGGTCAATGTTTAATTGCTGTGTGAACTTCATGATACTCAACACACTCAAATCAAGTGCCGGCTTTCCAGCCACAATGAGTTGCAGTGCGAGTGTGCGTTAGGACACTTTGCAAGTTTGGGATAAAAACAGGAATTTCTTCCAGTGATGGAAGCTCAAAATGTATTTTCCATGCACTTAGGGGTATCTTAGAACTTACTGATAATGAACTAATTTGAAATAATTAGGTGTTGATTGGATACAACTCCATACCAGAATGCCACTACAGTAGTTAAATTAAATTAGCTTAAACCCAACATCTCCATTTGTTCCCATTTGCAACACTTGAAGTAAGAATGTGATTAATTCCATTTTAATGCAAATTAAGCAGCAGAGAGGAAAGGGCAAACCGGTTTAATTTTGTAGATTGAAGTATAATAAAAATAGAAGGCCTTGCATTTTCTGAAACTCTAATAACAGAGTAGGTGGCAGGTTTCAGTACTAGCACAAAAGAAAATTTTGTGTTGTACCGTGGTGCTAATATTTGCTTATTATTTTAATTAATTAATTTGATGTTAAATGAGATCTTTGTTCTGCAAGCATCTCATCCACAACTATACGCTTCTATTGTGTGTCTAAATGTCTAAAAAGTGATGACCTGGGGTTGAATGTAATGATGGTGGCTTGAAGCTCTGTGGTCAGGATATAGTATCATTGTTCCCTTCTATCCCTTTTAGCACTGATGTAGGGCTCACGGTTATGTAGCTGCCGCATGTCTGTCGCTGTGTGCCAATTGCTTATTGGTAGTTAGAGGAAAATCCTAGAAAAGTTCCTATTTCTTTACTGTTCACTGTAGAGTTAAGTATAGATGGTGGTAAGGGCAGCATCAGTGTGGTGTGCTAGAACAGAAAAGGGTAAGAGATGAGGCCTGGGAACCAGCTGAGCAGCAGAAAACCTGCTGTCAGTTGCTAGGACAAATGCGGCTTTGTACCTGTTTGCTCTCTAGGGGCTGTGGTCACAAGAGTCAGGCTTACTGAGTAAATGGCCAAGGGAATCAATAAAAGTCTTCTATGTGACCCTGATTGCAAAGCTTTCCTGACCCCAGGTGTTTTATCTATAAAACAATGGGGATTTCCTTTAATATTCTATTAAAATTACTGAGCTCTGATTTAACATAATATCTCCAAGACCTGTTTAACTTAAAGCAGTAGGCTAGATGTTGCTTTGGATTTGCCACTGAAACCGAACATTGGGAGAATTTTAAAAACCAACAGTATATTGGGAAATGGTTTGGTTTATTATCTGCTACTTTCTCAGTGTCTGATCAAGCTACACACACAGTTCCTATGTAATGCATGTTTCAATGTACTGGCATCTATGGGCAGATCAGCCCTCTCCCTTCTAGCTCACTGCCTCTAAACTGGGGTGGGGTGGGGAGAACATGCCAAATGTTTTAGAATTCAGCAACTATTTGATAAACACTGGTATATTCTCTGAATCTAATTCTTCAGTCTAAGATGATGTTTCTAGATTAGTGCTTTAAAAATCCTTTTAAATTCTTGTCACATAAGATAGCAAACAAAATTTAATAAAAATAAGGCAATGGGAAAAAATTACCTCATAGCATGAAAATGATGTCATCTCAGAGTCTCTCTCTTTCACTAAGTAGATTTGATAACTTATTTTTAAGTCTGCCTAATTGGATAATGATGTGAGACATATGTAGACTATGAGGAAAGAAGTCCCAGGTTATTTTATATTTCCAATTTTTTTTTTTTTTNTTTAGTGCAAATCGGAGTCATGGACTGGGGACTACAGCTTAAGTGGAAAAACAACACTGATCCACACATAAGGAGTCAGAGTTGAAGAAGTATTCAGGTTCCTGTGATAGAGACTTCCATCTCTTACCATCGGTAGTTCTTTGAGGTTTGCATTTTGGTAGACTTCCTTGAGTTTTATGAAATGTTCCTTGAAAAACTTGGGACATGATTCTGGTTTTCTACTTGACTCGAATTAAAGGTAGGCTTGGTGTGGTTGCCACAATTCTTAAAAATCTTTTAGTTGGTGGTAGAAGTTGGGCCTAACTTTTATTTCTAGGTTTTCCTAGCCTAGTTGTGGTGCCTTTGGCAAGCCACTTATCGTCTCTGGGCTGAAGCTTTGTCATACAAAAATGCTATCATTCACTTGTGGTTGTGAGGTGTTGGTGCGACCTCAGAGGTAAGGGTTGTCAGCACAGCACCAGCACACAGTAAATTCTTCAAAATAATACTCTCATATGGTATGGGAATCAAGCAGCAAGGAAAGCTACAGGCAAACAAACTAGCCAAAGCAGCATTAACTTTGTTTCTGTGCTTGTGTTTGTCAGTATAATATGCAGACCTTTTGCCCAGTTGTTTAGACGAGTCAGAGATAGCAAACATCCTTGAGTAGCCAAGCCTGGGCCATCCGGTTTTTTAAGCTTTGCATTTCTGGGCAGGGTTACTGCCTGCAATAAACAAGAGTCTAATTATTGCTTCCTTGTGGAATCTAGGGAATATTTCAGGTAGAGGGTGAGGTTGTTGAATGCCTTGCCCACCCTCCGGAGAGTTTCTGAGCCCCTCATTTCTGTGGGCACACATGGCTGCTTGCCATTTCTTCCATTTGGCTCTCTGCGGTGGGAGCTGCTTGTGAGTAGCCTAATTGCTACAATTAGCAAAATTAAATGACTCATTACGTTTTTATCCAATTCCATCCACATGCAGCAGTTTTCCTTTCAAATGGGTAATGATCCCGTCGAGGCTGTCCGTCACAAGGAAGAATCCAGAATCTTGCAGTGGACCTGTTTTCTGAATAGCAGCTGGACAAGACCTGTTGGCAGAGAGCTCTGTCATTACCTGATGCTAATATAGGTGTCTGAGAGAGGAGAAAGGATGTCATCTATTTAGGTCATCTCCCGTTTGGATATACAGGTTGGGGAAAGAGACTCAGCAATAGGAACTAAAGTGAAACCACGAATTCCTAGTCACATAGAAGCATCAAATGTTGGGTAGCAGAGGGCTGCCACGAGTCAAAGCTGGCAGACGTGACAACTTTGTTTATAAAAGTGACACTGGATTACTAGTCAAAGGAGTGGGAAATGATTTGGGTCCATCACTAAATTAATAACAAGGTCCACCTCAGCCCTGCTGTGTTGTCAGCTTCTAGTTTCCCCATTCACCCAGAGGCAGATTCTGATAGACAGTTGGAACTATTTTAATTCTCCTTGAAAACCTAAAAATGCAGGCATCTAATCCAAGCTTTATATAGAAACAGTCATGGCTAATGACAAAGATATGTGGGGAATGCAAGGGAGCACATATTTAGTCTGGAAAGTGGTTCATCAGAAACAAATTCTCTGGAGTCTTATCTAAACATTTGTCAGAACTTGCCTCCCCCCAGTAGCATCAGCTGCATTTGAAAGTGACTGCACAGCCATGCTCAACCCTGTGTGAATATACGGGCTTTCCTTGGCTTAGTCCAACGGGTTCCAGGAACTTTGCAGTGACACAGAAGTTCTCAATCAAGCCACTTAAATGATGAGAAACTTTAGGAGGGTAAAGTTCACCCAAGCTAAGAAACAAGGATTGCATGTCTTATAGGCCTGGACTGTAAGGACAGTTGGTTTCAAAAAAAGAATGCACAGAAGATTCTTGTCTAAAAGGTTACATGTCAATAACATACCATTCCCTAGGCATTGAAGAACAGAATGTACTTTATTCTTGTTATCTATATGTTAGCAGTAAGGGATTTCAAAGAGTCATGGAGATTTAGGCTACTCCATGAATTTCTAAATTTGTGTGTGTGTGTGTGTGTGTGTGTGTGTGTGTATTTGTGTGTGTATACTAATATGATATGAGTGTCTGTCTGTCTTTCTGTCTGTGTCTGTGTATATATCACATGTGTGTGGAAGGACATGTGTGCTATGGTGTGTATGTGGAGGTCAAAGGACAACTTTGTAGAGTAACTTCTTTCAAATTTACATGGGTTTTAGGGTTCAAACTCAGGTCAGGTTTACACCATTGCACACTGACAAGTTTTATTACTGAGTCATCTTATAGGCACAAAACTCCAAAAATCTATAATCTATCATCTATCTATCTATCTATCTATCTATCTATCTATCTTCTATCTATCCATCCATCTATCTACTTAATGTATATGTGTGTAGGCAATCACATGCCATGATGTGTGTGTGGAGGGTAACTTGACAGTTAGCTCTCCCTTCTACCATGTGGGTTCTGGGGGACTGAACCCATACTGTCAGGATTAGTGGCACCTTGGTCTGCTAAACCACATGGTTAGCCCATATTCACTTATGCATAAAATAAACTGTGTGCCTAGAGATTCACTGTTTTTCATTTATCCTCAGAGTTCAGTTATCTTCCAATTACCTGTGTAACTTGCCTGTTGCTGACACTTGAGTTACAGACTCTTAAGCTCTTAGTAAGGGAATTTATTTCATTTGCTATGTCAATGGGATTCATCACAGATGAGCTGTCCCAGAGGGTCTGAAAAGGTGGTTGCTCGACTGGACAAGACACAGGGAAACAAGATGATGTAAGTATCTAGGGAATGCACAGGACATCGTTCTTGGGAAGCAGAGAGGCATGGGAAACTGCTTTTCTTCCACACGAATGAACTCTCAGCACGGTTAAGATGTATATCTGTGTGTTCTTTTAGTATGGATTAATTCAGAAATGCTAGTTAGAGAGAATTTTTTTTCTCTTTAGAAAACATCACCATCCCATGCAAACAATGACTGCCATGAGATAGTAAGATTATCCTTTTAAGTGAATCGAAGGAGATTCTGGCCGAGGCAGTATTATCAGCCTCAGACTGAGTCCCTCATTTCCATTTGGATGCTAGCCATTGCTCACTCTTTCTGGTTATTTTCCAGCTACTCTGTGCAGAGCTTCATGTTAGAGGAGAATAACATTTTAGAAAGAATGAAAATTGCTCATTTGTGAACTGATGCTGCCTCACTGCATCCCGCCTCTTAACTCTGGAGCCTGAGTTTATGTTCTACAGCAGTCTGAGCTCAGTGTCTGCTTTCTGAACCAACAGAACGAGATTAAGTCCTGCTGGAGTGATATTATGACAGTTGCTTGCTTTTCTTACATTGGAGACCCACAACTGTAGCATGGCAGATAACTTGTTTCCTCAACAAGACTCCATCATTCACTGAAACGTCTTGATCCTCCCACAAGTCAGACCCAAGAATATTTACAGTATTTGAGGAATGACTGGAAATTCAAGCTTTTTACATCTGTCTGGCTACCTATACTGCCACTGAGACAAAGTCCAGCACATTTCATTCTATTTATACCACAGCTCTTTTAACCCTTAGCATGCTGCATGTGAGATGAAGTTGAGAAGGAACTTAGAACTTACGTGATCCAAGAGCGGGTGCTCCCAATTGGCTTGTTTGGCTGGACACTATTGTGACGTTAACGGTTGTTCACTCACGGAATCAGAGCTGTAGATCCCTTGGGAAAGGCAGACTCCAAAGCTCATCAGTGAAAAGTTGTCTTAGAACTAATGAAGTTGATAGCGCATGGTTCTGCACACCAGTGGAGTACTGCCCAAAATGACCGTGATTTCTTTCTACACTGGAATGGGATATGTCCACCATTTGCCTAGAAGATGAGGGTCTTCTTGAAGCTTTACTGGCAGCAAGGAAATTTTCTTCATTCCAACAAAAGATTAGTGAATTGTAGTGGAAATCTTGCTTGAAGGGTCAAATCATTGAGTATTAGGAAATTTGTCTGATAAAAATTGTCTGTCTTAAAAAATTGCTTTGAGCCCTCTGTCCCTTCCTGTGGATGTTACTTTGGTGACCACAGTCTTTGGATGACTCATTTATTATGGGTGGTGGCTCTGGATCTTGACTATTTTAAGTGAATAGTTAAACTGACTTTCTTCCTTTTTTATTTTTAATGACTTGACTAATCTTTAATATATCAGTTGGGTTTGTATAAAACCAGGGAAGGAAGTTTAAGACATCTTCCACTGTGGTCAGATTGTTCTAATGGATGGATGAAAGAAATCACTTCCATCTTTGATTTCCTGGGAGACACTGATCAGTCTTCACAAGCCCTTTCTAATTAGGCCACTTCCCTCTTTACTCGATGCTCTGATAGCACCCTGGTCAGATTCCTGGGCCGTCAAATTGCAAAAAGGAAGGTGATCTCTCCAAGTGTTTTCAATCTGCTGAGGCAGGCTGATGGATCCATAGACTGGATTCTGACATCCCAAGTGAATATGACATTTAATGTATTTTAAATAATTCCAAGTCTATAAAAAAGCAACAATGCCTATATGTACACCCTATATTTTTATTACAAAAATATTGAAATAATCCATGAGTTATTCCACTCTGCACCAACTATAAAAAAATACTATCAAAGTTTGACTGGCACTTTTAATGCAACGCAAAGCACCATGACCAAGGACACTGAGAACAGAAAGTGAGAATGTTTACTTGCTGTACGGAGGTATTTAAAACTCAGAAGCTTGTGGTAAGAGCGAGACTTTACAGATGATTTGAGTACACATCTTAGCTGATGGAGTGGTGCGCCCTCAAGCAGTCCAGGCCGTTTCCTTATAGCATCCACACTGCATCTGTGTGCTCACGCCTGCTAAAAGGTTTCCCAAAGTCTCGAGGAGACACGTCACTTTGACCTTGGGTGGGAGAGGGTAAGTCTGTACAGAGTGGACAACCTGATCATTCTTCTCTTGTCTGCTTTGGGATGCCACTTACTCTCTGTTCTGGGGGATTCCATAGCAGTTCTGTGGACTGGACGAAGTTTGACACTAGAAGGACATGGCACGTAGTTTCCAGAATCATACCAGCTCGCCATGCTCACTCTGTACCTGGAAACAGCCCTCCCTCTCCTGCGGCTCTGTGGGTGCATTCTGATACCAACTGCACACACCTGAGAATCTGACTTTCCTGCCCCTCCCCCAACTGCTCTTTGCATATAAACTGTATTTTTGCAATTGAATACTGAATCGTGACTATAATTTAATTTACATCATGGATTTGAGCTACTTGGTCTCATCCAAAGCCACACATGGGCTGCATAGGATTTCTGTCATAAAAGATGCCCTCAACTGCAAAACCTAGAGTAAGAAACAAATCCTGAAATGTGTAGAAAGAGAACCATTCGATCAATGCTAGTATATGTGTAAACACTTGAGTTTGCCATCCCCTGCACAGGCTTTGCCACATATGCTACTGGTTTGCAATGAGAAAATGGTTTATGAAATCTTTCTAAGCACTATTGCTTCCTTCCCAGAGTCTGTTGTGAACTTTGCATCAAGGAAATCACCTAAGCTCTTTTTTTTTGAGATTTAATTTGATTTTACATGTCTGAGTATTTTGCCTGCATATATGTCTGTGCACCATGTGTGTGCAGTGCTGGAGGAGGCCAACAATGGGCACTGGAGCTCCTGGAACTGGAGTTGCAGGCAGTTATGGTGGGTGCTGAGAACCAAACCTGGCCCCTTTGGAAGAGCAGTCAGTGCTCTTAACTACTGGGTCATCTCTCCAGCTTCACTTCAACTCTTGATGGAGCGCTGATGGTGCTGGTGGTCATGGTGGTGGTGGAGGTGTGTGTGTGTACGCATGAACATATTTATGCAAAAATCAGTAAACTCCATCAAAATACCTTAATGATTAGAGGCAACATGTTTTTCATAATAACGGTACCCCCCGGTGAATGTGCTCCAAGCCTGTGCTGGAGGAATTTGGTAACAACAGTCATATTAGGCTGGCATTGCCCCTTTAGGTGGAGTAAGAGACTCTCAGCACTGCTGGCTTGAATAGGACACCAGCCACAGGCAGTCAGCTAATGGACGATCAAACCATACCATGACAATGTTTGGACTAAGAACACATAGCTCGTTGCCCTACTCTTTGATGAAGGGTCACTATTGCCACAGCCCTGCTGTCTTCTCTTCATGGGGACCTTGTGGCTTCTTCCATTTTATAAAGTGGTTTCATACTCCAGCCTCTCCTGGATAAGGGCATCGTCCTTGTACTGCAGCCTTGGAGGAGATGGGGAACATTCAAATGCTAAAATGGCCTTTCTCAGGCTCCGGTCCAACACGTGTCTCTCCCACGCTGGGTACCTATTTCTGAACAGGTCAATTTTAATGACTGATTCTTCAATCCGTGGCGGTCGAGATGACGGGGTGGGCGGTGCGGTTGGTCTCACCTGAAACACAGGGACGCATCCATCCCGCTCTGAAAATTTCTGGTCGCGGTCGCCAGCAACACTGCGGTTGTTGGAGATGGACCGTAGTGTGCTTGTGGCCACTTCTGGAGGCAGAGAGAAGGCAGTAGCAGGGTCGTCACAAGCACAACTTGGTGACTGCCCAAATCTGGGCCCATTGGGATGGAAGAAGGCATAGTACATCAGCATAAAAACAACGCCTGTTAAAAAGCTGCTGAAAACCACGCACAGTGCCGGGATGGCAAAGGCATCCGCAATCTGGGGAGCTTTGTAGAGGTACCAGAGGGCACTCAAGGCTGTGTTTTCCAAAAGGATTACAAAATAGTAAATGAACAGCCTGCAGCGTGTCCTGCCTTCCTTGACATTGAACCAACTGAAGATGTAGATGATGCCCACTACCATGTCAAACACAATCTCTTCCCATTTGGTGATGCAGAATTCTGTCTCACAGTGGACAATCCAGAAGGTCATGATGCACCAGTGGAGCACGATGAATATCCCAAAGTAGAGCTGGAACACTGAGGCGAAGAGGGCGAACGTGATGACCCTGGCTGCGATGGTGAAGAAGTGCCAGCAGAACTGGATGATGACAGCCATGTAGCTGATGGGCTTTTTGTCATCTCGGGAGTCCCGGAGAGCCTTCTGATAGGAGGCTAGGGCCCAAGCCAAGGACACAAGGGAGGCTGCCGCTGTGAAACCTGCAAAGGCAAACAGGAAGACAGCAGTCAAAAGTGAGAGGCAGTGACGGTAGAGGAAGTCAAGGCACGTGGGCCTGGAGTCCTGGGACGGGCTAGCTAGACTGCATTGGACGCTGTGAATGTCTTTCAGTTTTAACTGGACTAAACAACCATATGGAAGTCCTAGAAGTCCTCTATGAAGTGACAGTATTCCGAAAAGGTCTGAGTTAATGGGACCACAAAGCCGGCACAAGGTCTGAGATTGGGAAATGTGGCCGAACTAGCTTTTATTGCGCTTGTGTAAGCTGACCAAGGACCCTGCTTTATTTAGTGGGGAAACCGCCATGTGCCGTTGCTTCAGCTTCAAAAAGTCTTGCCTTCATATGTGACTGATGCCTGCTATTGAAACCAATATCCTTGTTTAAAAGTGTCGATGCCTTTCAGCTTGGAGAGTCTGTCTTTGTTTAAGAGGGACAGTGGCGGAAGAAGCCAGACATACTAACAGCTGGTTTCCTTTCCTACCTCCAAGCAAGAATGATATGTAGCCCATTCCCAAAGGTGGCGTACTCCTTCTTTATGATAGAGAATTGTCCATGGAACACGTTTGTTCTTATTTCTTGTGACACCCGGGGTGCTGCTCCTCTGAACGTCACCCAGTATTCTCCCCAAAGGTTTCGTACCTGCCTACTGCCTTATCCTTGAAGGAAGAAATGTCCGCTCCCTGGTGCTTTTTCATAAAGTAATAATTGCTCAGAAATCACTTCTGTGACTTTATCATCAGCTCTGCCTGGCTGATAGTCAGCAGGAGCTTTCCTTTGCTTTTCTACACTCTAGTTCTGCCCAGTGTCTCTCAAAGTTCACGTGTATGGTCCAGATGCAGACACTGTTAACCTTCAAACACGAACCTCCCTGGAGAGACTTCTTTGGGAGAATTGTGTTTTGTCAGTCTGTGTGGCAGCTGGCTTGCTTCAGGAACAATGGCAATTTTTTTTTTAAGGCTAAGGTCTCATGGCTTGGAAAGTTCAACTGACTTTTCCCTTCCCAGACCTCTCACCAATCATAGATGGGCTGCATCATGGCTTATTTTTTCCTTCTTTGGAAACAGATGGAATCGATACTTTTCTCTGAAAAGTATTTTGTTGAAGAAACCTTGCTTTCTCCCACTAATGAGAAATGGATTTTAAAGAGCAGTTATGAAGGAAAGGAATAAAACTGACTGGAAACAAAGCCAAGCAAACAACAACTGAGTTCCGACAACCACTTCTTACCAATCTTCTTTGAACGCCCCCAAGTATTCATAAATAATAGTTCCCAGCAGGCACTTCTCACCTTGCCCCCAAGGACTCAAGCAGGAAACCTGTTCATTTTTGTGGGTACGGGGACCTTCAGATGATTTTCTAGCCAGCATTGCTAATGCTGGAAGTCTTCCTCAGCTCTGCATGGCCAGAGATCACCACACAAAGGAGTTTATAATAATTCAATTCCTGCACTTTGGAAAATGTCACTTACAGAAAATTCAGGAATAAAAACTGAAGAAAGAGTATACAAAACAAGCAAGCAAACAAAGAAACAAGTATCAAACAAGCAAACCAGAGAGAGAGGATGGGAAACCAAAGGTGACAAGATCATCTATGTGATGAATTTGATCACATTACCACGACTTTATGATCAAAGACGGTGCCATTTTAATCTCAACGTCTGTACTGCACAGCCTAGGAGCTGCTCATCTTCTCTCTGCATCTGCACTTTATGCAGAATTAAAGCCTGCATCACCCTTTTCTGGAGATGGTCCCACACTGGCTAGTCCTGAGTTTCAATCCTCATGCCTCATTCCTGACCACTGGGGTGACTGTGTGCTGCCAGCAGCCTCTTGAGTAGGTCGTACTCTGTCTTGAAGGTGATTCCTGTTGCTGGGCCGCAAAGCCTCTGCTCTTTCTGCATGCTGCCTTCCTTCGGAAAGCCCCAAGTGGAGAACACCTGGGAAAGACAGTTGTTTCCTGCCAGGTTTCCCCAAAGACGGCTTTGATTTGACCAGGGAAGCTGTTACCAAAGTAACAGTAGCTTCTTCTGTTTTTTGTATTGAGAATCTTTAATCCAAGAAAGGAAAAAATCCTAAAGTCTCCTAAATCCCAAAGTTTTGTGTGCTTACATGACATTGCAGGTAGAAAGTTCCCTACCTGGCCTCATGGGATGGCTTACAGTCAAAATGCAGTCACACTAAAAATACTGTGCAGAGTGACTTTTTGAGAGCATGTGCAAGTTTATGTGAAACAAATGAACATATGTTTGACCTAAATCTTGTATTTAAGAATGTATAAACAGAGCAAAACAGTTATTCTGAATTCTTGCACTGTCATTCAAAATTTGAAATACTTCTGATTCTAAAATTTTTAGATAAAGTCTCAACTTGTAGAAGCTGAAGAACACATCGTCATAAAGGTACCTGTTACCAAATGCAGAAGATTAGAAAATTAATTGCTTCCAAACTTCCCTGTAATCTTTAAGAGCAAGTCTACCCATCTGACACATTGGGGATTGAAGATGACAGGCTGGAAGTACAAAAAAAAAAAAAA
>LOEQ01002427.1:319073-333125 GCA_001685075.1 Bramus lutescens | reverse complement strand
AAAAGAGCCAACTCTCCTCTGATTGTCATCTGAAGCCAAGGGAGGAGAAGAGGCACCAAGAACATGATAGAAGATGCTTTAAAAAGTGCTGCTCCTACTTTTAACAATGCTTTAACTAGATATACTTTTGTTTTGAAGTTCAAAGAATGCATCAAACAAAAGGTTAAGTAACCCTTTTAGTGTGCCTAAAGGCAATAAACCTCTGTTTATGAATCCTTGTGTAGGACACAATAGTGACAACTTTAAATCCCGGAAATCATTTCAAGCTAATGAAGCCAGAGTAATTGGACCAATCCCCGTGGGAATGAGCTGACTCCAGCAGGAACATCTAAACTGCCCTGCATGACTTTTTTCTTATATTTCTTTCGAGTGAATGAGATTGAAGGTTTACAGAATGGCTTCTGCCTGCAAAGTGGCTAAAATACAATAAAGAAGATAGAGTCCTACCGTTCAGACATGGAAAACAAGCATCTTGACAACTGCAAGTGAACTAATCAATTCTGTAAAACACATATTTAACAAAGGAACAGGTGTAATTTTAATAAGAATTCTTTTTGGGTCTGCTCTGCGTTACTTTCAAACACTCCAAATTTTAATCTAATAAGTACAAAATAAATATTTACTGTGATCTTATACTTTTACACAAAATGATTTAAATTACTTAGAGTTGTAATAAGATTTTAATAAATCCTGAAAATTGTGTAGGCTTATAAAGTCATTATTATCAATAAAATTATTTCAATCAGTTTATATAATATTTTATATGCTATAAACATACAACTAAGGTAATTATTAACATAATTTTAGAGTTTTTAAATGATATTTTCAGAATGTATATCTCACACTGAAACTGAAGATTAAAAATAAGTCATAAAAATAAAAAAAAACAATAGACGTATTGAAACATATTGTAGCATGATCTAAAGCTTACTGTTTTCAAGTGACAAAAATGTGAAGAGTGGTCATAACAAAGAAACTTAAACATAATAGAGAAAAGTAAAGACAGGGAAATGACAAGATGACTTTATGACTTACCACAGAAATACAGTAATCAGGCAGTACAGCATGGTGAGAGGATAGACAAAGAGACCAAGGGCACAGAACAGAGAGCCTGGAAACAGACTCACACAGAGATGGTCAACTGATCATCGACAGAGGTAGACAGGTACAGAAGCAACAGAATAGAGCAAAGGGAGTCTTTGCAATGGATAAGCTTTAACAATTGACTACTGTATGAAAACAAATCTCAACAAAGACTTTATAACATTCATAAAAATTATCTCAAAACAGATTAACTCAATGTAAAATGTAAAGCCAGCTAGCTAAACTATTAACACTTAGAGAATAACTGTGGAGAAGATTTTGTTGTCCTTTGGTGTCCCTGTATTTGGAAATACCATTTTAGATACAACCAAAGACATGAACCACTAGTGAAATAATTGGAAATCCTGCTGGACTACTCACTAGCAAAGGAATGAAAACAAAAGTCATATAACAGATAACATATTTACACATCTCTGACCAAAGGCTCAGATGCAGTTCTCTACAGATTCCCCTCCTGCCATCTGGTTGTTTGTGGGCCATGTGTCTGCTCCATCATAAATGGCAGTCTCTGCTTCTGGCTAACAGCTGAGGTTTATAGCTTGACTTCCCTGTAGTTATTCTTTTAAACTTTAATAAAAACACTTGTTCAACTTGTTCATCTTCGAAGCAAAAAAAAAAAAAAAGGAGTGAACTGATAGCTGAAACAGACTAAATAAACTCTAAACATTTAACAATATGAAGGAAATGGGTGGATTTCCACATCAGAGCATGGTAATGTGTGCTTGTAATCCCAAAGTTTGTGAAGGTAAAGCAGGAATATTATTGCAAACTTGAAGTTTGTCTGGATTACATAGTGACTTCAAGGGTACTTTCAGTTGCATAATGAATGCCTGTCTCAAACGTAAACTAAACAAAAAGAATCAATAGATGAATCTGATTAGAATTTTGCTAATGATCTTGATAGATCACCTTACCAAAAAGATACAGAGATAGCAAACAGTCCTGGGAAAAGATGCTCCATGACATGAAGAAGTCAGCATGTTCAAGGACACTGAAAATAGCAAATACTGATGAAGCTGTAGCATAAGGTCAATTCTCTGGTTAGAAATAATGCAAAAAGTTCCTGGCCCTGTAATACACACTATACTAGTTTATTACAAAATAAAATATACATTTCCCACACGATCAGTAATGTTATTTTATTTGCTCAAAACACCTGAAAAATTATACCGATACAAATATATTTGTATACATATATATGTATATGTATATATATACACTGCTATTTGTGGGAACTTTATAATTACTGAAAGTTGTGAGAACTTTATGCCTTTCAAATATATTTTGGTAAATGAAGATAAGGTAATATTTTCAACATTAAAAATAAATGAACTTTCAAAGTCAAGAAAATTCATGAAGAAATTTTGAGTACCTTTGACTACTTAAAAGAAACTGTTCTGGTAAAAATGCATATTGTTCAATTCCAACTTGAAAGATCCCAGAAATGTTAAACCTTTATGGACCATAAAAGGATGAACAGTTGCCGCATCTTGCCTGTAGAAAGAACAAAACCAGCGCAAAGGACAATTCCGACTGTCAACACTTGCGGTGCTACAGTGGAGGTTACAATTGTTCATACACTTATTGGAACTGACAATTGCAGAAGCTAAACCTTCTGTGGACATCCTAGGCTGATCGACTGCAAGGCTTGTCCTGTTCTGTAGAGGGAGGTTAATGATGAAGGGAGCTACATTTGGGTGGTCCAGAAGTTGGGAGACTAACCTTTGTACTTTTGACTCAGTGTATGGCAAATATAAAGCTAATCTGAAAATATATTTCAAATTTTGGAAAATTGCCTGAGGGAGTTCATAATAATTTGTACTGTATTTTGAAATGATATCATTATTTTTACTTATATAAATCCATATTTCAATGCAAGAAAAATTTTAATGATTCATGGTATTATTAAACCATCCACAGAGATATTTATATACTGGATTATAACTTAATGAAATCGGAAGTTGAAATGTTGGCAAAGTCTCAAAATACAAATGAATGAATGTTAGTTTATGGCAGCAGAATTCTCTACCTAGTTATAAAATAAAAGAAGCAAGATATCAGAAGGGTTTTAACTAAAACTTTATTCAATTATTTTTATTAGAATAATTTAGTTTGTTTACATTTAAGTTTTGTTTGCTATTTTGGTGTGTCACAGTCTTCAGGCATACCAGACTGCCCTTAAACCCATAATCCATAAATATTTGGACTGCAGGAACCTACTACTATGCTTTGATTTTAAATGATTATTTCATTTTGTCTATAACCTCATTAAATGAGGTGCCCATAGTCGGTGCTATTTGATAAACAGAAATAACTATGAAAATTACATTATCATGTGCTAGGCACTCAGTATTCTAGATACATGATTAAGAAAAATATTTTGCTATAATAAAGAACCAGCAGTAGGTTGGAATTAGAGTTGCACACACATTCAATTAACATAATTTTTGTTAAGAAATTGAGTTTTTCTTTTACTTATTAATTTTTGTGACTAAATTCCCTCTGTGATGGTAGGCATGAATTTTATAAAATATCCAGGTAAAATCTTTATTTTAAAATAATTTAAAGTAACACTAAAGAAAGTTAAATTTAATATTATTTGTTATTATTAAAAGCAAATGTACAACTAAGTGGGTAACAAAATAACTTCTTAAAATAAAATTGAAAAAAATCCTTCATTTTCTCTCAGTTGTCATATAACCAAATGATATATAATAGTCATAACAAAATCAATTTAATAATAATCCCCATCCAAATAGTGATGTGGGATTCACCTCTGAATGCTGTGAATATGTTTTATTACCATTGGTTAATAAAGAAGCTGCTTTGGGCCTATAGCATGGCACCATATATCCAGGCAGGAAATCTGATTTATAGAGAGAGTAGGCAGAGTCAATGAGACACCTTGTAGCCACCAGAGCAGAAAGACATGAACCTCGTGGTAAAATATAAAATAATAGAAATGATTAAATTAAGATTTAAGAGCTAGCTAGAAATATGCTTAAGTGATTGGCCAAGCAGTGTTGCAATTAATATAGTTTCTGTGTGATTATTTCAGGTCTGGTCAGCAGGGAATGAATGAGCAGTCTCTACCTACAAAATAGGTTTAATTTAAAATAAAAGTAAGCAAGTACTTTATGAAATTAAAAAACGCAAATTATCAGGTCAAATATACTATTTATGGGTTTATTTTTATGTGTCAGAAAATCAACTCTAAATAGAAAAGGAATAGACTGATTTAAAAATGAAGACATTAATCTATACGTTACAATCAATAGATATATGATCACAAAAGAGTACCAGGTTCAAAAATGCAGACTTGTTTTTCTAAATCTTCTGTTAGTATAGTTCTGATGAAAATGAATTTTGAGGAGTTCTGGTTCTTATATATTATTGCTAAAAAAGAAGAAAAATAATAAAACTTCTGCTACTGAAGATATTTTAAGTTATTATGTCTAAAAGATGCTATCATTTTTCAAAGCCAACATGACTGTTAGAAAAGGACAGCTCTCTTGGTTTCAAGGGAATGTCTACGGTGATGGGAAGGACTGCTCAGTTAGAAACACTGTGATGGGAGAAATCCTTGGCCATCTGAACAGAAAGACTGTAAGGAGGAAGAAACTGTCTCCAGTGTAGGAGGAAGAAGTCTTAGGTTATCAAGGAGGGCTTCTGCTACGTTTGGCTCTCACACAATCATTCCTTTTAACAGAATTATCTCTTTCTGGTGAGTACAAATTTGAATTCTCCAACTACTTTGTTGATCACAGTTACCAAGCAACTCAAAACCTACTCTATAATACACGATCATCCCTAATCAATTTAAAGAGAATGGGGCAGAAGTTCTGGGGGGGGAGGTCCCAAACATCAACTCTCATTCTCTTGCTGGTATTGCTTTAAACCTAACACACATTGGAAGACTCTTTTTCAAAGCCTAGTGAAATATTACATAAACTCTCATACTAATCTGTGATAAATGGACTTTTATTGGCCAAACCTGTGCATCTATCTTCCTTAATAACTCTTCTTTCATGGAAAGCTACTTTTGTCACTGAAACCATAGCAGCTGGTTGACTATGTCACAGTGTAGAAGATGGTCACATCCCTAATTGAAGGATGCAGTGCCATACACAGAAAATAAGAAATCCCGAGGTCTAGTTTCAACTTTGCCACTTCATAGCAAAGAGCATTCATGCCCATCTCTTGAATCCCATTGACTCTCATGGTCCTTGCTTACAAAATGTGTATTTAAAACTATTTTCCTATTTGGGGATACTTTTAGAAATGAAATATTTAAGGTCAATGTCCCACTGCCAGCTGCAAAAAGTGTCTAGAAATTACTTCGCACTACTAGTGGTAGCTAATGTAATTGTAAAATAATTTAGAATTGTAGTGATTATGAGCAGTAATAGCCCTAATTCTATGTTAGTGAAATCAAAAGTTCTGCAAACATCTAGGAAAACAACAAATGGCCTCAGTTCTATAAATGGAATGCATGCATGCTAGTGAAGATATATGAGCACAGGGGATAGTGTCTGAGAAGGTTACTCTATGTATTAAAGAAGATGGTCCTCCATACCCAGAAGCTTGGCCAAGCACTGTGCTGGATGTGTCTATGACGGTAAATTTGATGGGGTTAGTAAAACAAGGATTGTTTTTCTTTCAATGACTTGAAGAACTCATTTTATAATTATACTTGTGCAAATGTAATCATTACAACAGCACACTCACCTGACAAAACAAAATTCAGACACTTTTTCCTTTCTCCCCCCCTCTCTTTCTCCTTTTATCCCTCCCTCTTCTATTTTCCTTTGAACAATACGACCACAGTACGTGTTTATACTAATAATAGTCTCTCAATGCTTCACAACTCAGTAATTAGTAACAAAAACATTTGGGAAGCTAAGTGGTAAGTAAAACTCAAATGGATACTAGAACTGTTTTAGAGAAAACAGGCAAAAGATATGCTAGAATTTCCTTCTATAACACTGTCTAAAAAGAATATTTTTTTGAAGTTAAGGGTAAAGAGGTGGTCCAGAACTCATACTGCTCCGGGCACTTGTGTTGTGGGCTCACAAGTATGCATAAATGCATAATTCCAGCTCTAAGGGATATTATGCCCTCCTCTAGACTCCACATGTTCCTGAAATCCACAGCCACAGACTTACATATTTACACAAACAAAAACAGAAATAATGGAATAATAATAAAAAACAAAATTTAGCTTGCATTTCTAAAGCAATCAAACAAGAAATTAATAATATTTGGGATGATGGTTCATTTGGTAAAGTACCTAGTTCACGAGTACAAGGACCTGAGTTTGGATCTATAGCACACATACAAAATTCTGGGTGTGATTGGATGTGTCTATAGTCTCATTACTGCCTTAGGGAGATATAAACAAATCTACAGAGTTCTTTGTTCCATTGGCCTGTCTTACTAGACAAATCAGTGACCATCACATTCTCTGAATGACCCTAACTCAAAAACGATTCTGGAAAATCAGATGAAGATACCCAATATCAACCTCTGGCCCAAATAGGCCAGATCACATATACATGCATATCATTGTGTGTAATATATACCCTTAGGTGCATGTACTCACTGAAAACACGCACACACATGCACAAATACACGAATCCATACTTACACAGATGAGTGATGGAGAGACGGATAGCCAGGGGGTGGGGAAGAGAGAACAAGAAGAACAAGGACAATACTGGCGATTTCTTCATTTGATGTAAATAGAGAGTTTCTTAACCCTATCTTTGATATTATGCTGCCTAGTTTGCTTTTAACTTTTTGTTCGGGGGGGGGGTGGATCAGCTCTATGCTCATACCCAACAACTAGGAATTACTAAAGGAGTCTCAGCTGACTTCTTTTCTATGCAGAAAATCACACTCTAAACAGGTTTTACAGGTTAAAACAACAACAACAACAACAAAACAAAACAAAACAAAAGACAGGATTTTTTCCAGCTTATGTCAGTGACTATTCCTAATAGAGACCATTCTTCCCATTGAGTGCTCTGTCTTTAAAATCCACTGTTTTCCTGTATGTTTAATTCTTACCACTGTGACTTCTTGAGAGATGTATTTACTTTTAATATTCTTAGATAATTATATACAAAATAAGTATAAAATTGTTAAGTATAGGAAAACAGTCTCTAGCTCTCTTTAAATTTTCATGCAATCTTTTAGAAGCTGATCCAAGAATTATTAGGGTCTTATATTAAATCACACTGTTTTCTCCACCAGAGAATTTGGGGGTTTAATAACTAAATATCTCTATAATTACACACGAATCCTACACAGAAGGACATGTATGTTTATGGTGGTATGGCCTAGATCATGGGACTCCCATTTAAAAGGTTTGTTTGATATGATGATAGTTATAATGTAATTATGACAATGTGGTTACTTTCTTGCTATTCAATTTAGTAAATATTTACAAGCCTCTAGATACTTTATGCTTCTGTATGCCAGAAGTGGAATCCAATTTTAGCAATTACAAGTTAGTACATTTAAGTCGGTTTATCTGTTTGGTTTGAAAACCATTATGCAACTATGAGATTTAAGACTTTCAGAGCCCCTTTTTATAGAAATATTGCCCTAGGGTTTATGTCAAAGAGAAATTCTCTAAAACAATTGATTCTTCAATCATTAAGAGTTATTGAGTTATTCTGAGAGTGAATTTACCTGGTTTCAGATAATTATGAAGTGAAATTTTAATATGTTCTCCAACAATTGATGGTTATGAAATCCAACAACTGTCCCACCACAAAGAAAGAGACAATAAAGCAAGTTAAAAGCATCAGGGTTCATGGCTCAGTGTTTATTGTAAAGTTAAGGAAACCTACGTTCAAATCCCCAGAAGTCCTGTGAATAACAAGGTGTGACCTCAGTGCTGGCACTGAGGAGAGAAAGGAGGAGCAGGCTTCTAGGCTAGCTCAGGTTCAGAGAGAGAGACTGTCTCAAGGGTCTAAGACAGAGAGTGATGGAGTAAGACATACTGTTCACCTCTGGCCTTCACCTCTACACATGGCATATATATATATGGTTCAATACAATGCACACATATAAACACACATACACATACACACACACCTCACTCATTATACACATAGATGAGTATATAAAATAAATACAAAGTTCATGAAATATAAACTAAATCTATAAATATATAAAATTTTGCATGTAGACTTTGTGATGGGGAAGCTCAGCCAATCACATTTGGCTAGGGCGTGGCCTGCTGGAGCCGGGYAACATAAACTTGGAGATCCAGGTGCACGCGCTCTCTTCTTTTGATTTCTCCCTTTCACGCGCTGGACCGTGGTTACGTGAGTTCATTGTTTTCCAATTATTAAACTAAATCTGTTATATTGAACTGGTCTGGTTGATCCTAATTTACCGGTAAACCACGCCCCTTCAACTTTGAATCATAATATCACTACTTATAAACCAATTATTGTTTTGACTCAAAAGTAAAAGAACAAATAAGTAAGTTTATCTTCTCTGAGTAAAATCAGTTTTTTTTAATATTTTCCCCCTTAGGAAACAAATTGTCTTAAAGTCTAAAATAAATTTTAATTAAAAATAGGTGGAAATGTTTTGTACTTTGATGTACCTATAATGATGCTTTTGCAAACAAAATGCTGTAATAAATGGAGATTTTGACTGCCTTAGGATTCTTTTTTATCTACCACTGCACAAATATGCTGCCAAGTTGCAACTACACAGGATTGGAGCGAAATAAAAAACCTCCAATTGCCATTAGCAATTATGAAAAATTATTAGTCTGTCTAGAGGAAACTAATAGATACGATTAGAGAAATTAAGTTTTCTTTATCTCATGAAAATCAATGGCCTGGATGTATCTCCAACAGATAATGAATTAGGTACACATGAGTTGAAGATTAAATAAGCCTTGCTATGTGTTCAATTCGATGATGTCTGGCCTCAGACTATTCCAACCAATACTGTATCACAGGAAACTATCTTTATATTTTAAAAACATAGTTATTTGGACACTATATGAATGCATAAGGGCAACATCAGTATTTTATAGGCTCATGTTTCATAAACTGTATGCTAACAGAAGAGTTACTTAACTTATGCATATTTGCAACATATACATGTGTACTAATAAAGCTCTATCATTATGGTGCATTGTAGATCATCACATGTATATAACACAAAACAGAACAAGAGTGTATTAGGAAGATTTATGAATAACTGCAGCTTCAGGATATCACAAAGAGAAGGTCTGGTACTAGTCCCATTTCTACATAGAGATCTAACTTAAATTCAATAAGAACCTAAATCTATTAAAATTTCATGTACCTGTCCTATATGATTAATACATATATGCCCTAGTATATTTAATTCAGATTGGATTTAATTGAAAATCTTTTATGGTATGCATATTTCATGTTGGAGAAGACATATACTAAAATGTCCCTATAAAACAGTTCACATTATGAGCAGAATTTCTGTGAGAGAATGGGCAAAGAGTACATCTTGCACCCCAGTTGAAGGTACAACTACAGAAGATTGATACTGCAGGGAGCTGCATGGCTCCATATGTAAGGTGGTTTCAAGTGGGCTTCCGGTAAGCTTTTTAGGCAGCATACTCATTCTAGTGCTACCACTCCAGGAAAGAGGGAGGCCTGCCAGGCATCGATGGTGACAAAAGTTTCATATTGAGCCACTTAAGGACTGTTTCCCAGATATTATGAGTCATCGGGTGTAATAGGATAAGACCTCTGTATCAACTTATAACTCCTAAGTAAGAAGATGTTTGCACAAATACCCAAGCACTAAATATAATGGAAGCAAAGGAAGGAAAAGATAAAAGAAATATTTTTAGTGCAGAGTGTACTGTTTGGAAGCCTGAAACTAGCTAGGGAAAATTGTATTTCTGTGACATAGTGATCTGTGGGTCTAGCTGGGACAATGGGGGGAGCTCCCACGTCTGTCATGCGGTGGCATGTGTGAGGGAAAGATGCCCTCTCCCCTCACCCGTTGGCACCTGCAGCCACTGAGAGAGGTGGCCCTGATAACTTTAAACTAAGCATAGATTCAGATCACTTCTCTATTCTTGTTTTCCCAAGTAACCTGCTGTTTCCCAGTCGTCTCAGGTAACTTCCATAGGTTATTTGATCTGTTTTGTTTGGTTTTTCTTTTAAATTTGGTTTTGATTTGGGGATAGGTTGCAAGGGCAGAAAGAAAATTCAAGAGACTGGATCAGAATGCATGATATGAAATCTGCAAAGAATCATTAAGTTAAAAAAAGTTATCTGTGGAAGTTCCATAATTTTATCACAGTCCCCTTGCCCAGCCCAAGGGAGAAAGTGCAGTATGCCTTTCCTATTTGGTGTCATTTGAATACCAGAAGCAAAACTGCTTTTGATTGCTTCAATGAGTACAATGTAATAAACAGATAAAAAACAGACCAGAATACAGGCCAGAGCAGAGAGCAATAGCAGACAACATTTTCCTACGCAAATGTTATATGGTACTTTGAAGACATTTGAGGATCTAGTTGTCACAAAGTCTTATTTGCTAACACGGATGAATCAGTCTTTACTGAATCAGTGGAGGAGAATCATACTCCTGCACAATGGGAAATAGTCTGACCTCAATGGGAGACAGCAACAACTGTCAATAACTACCACACAGACACCAGCAACATCATCAAAACTCCCCATAAACACCATGCTGAGAAACTAATAGTGTTTGCTGGGGAACATTTTGCATCTCCCCAGCACTGGAGGTATTATTTTCAATGCCACTGGCCAGTGTTTGCTAGGATGATGGCTTTCCATCATCTCCAATCACTTAGAAAGTTTATCCAAGATAGTGTTGGAAAATATTATTCACATGAGGCCTCTGGTAAGCTTTCTGAAAATTCCATTCAGTAGAACAAAACTGAGAGAAGAGAATGTGAACAACTCAATATCCCCTAGACCTCAGGTACAAGCATAATTTTATCTTCCATAATATTTAGCAGAATATTTCAGAGTGAATGGCTAACTAGAAAAGTAGGACTAAATTCACAATATAGCTTTCCATGGCTGTCTGCAATAATATAATTATCTATGCCTATCAAGCTCATTTGAATGACAATGACCCTTCTAGACTCATGGTACTTGATACCCAGAAGGTGGAAGAATTGGGAATAATGGCCTTATTGGAGGAGTTGTGTCACTGGGGATTGGGCCTTTAAGGCTCTGATACCTACACAGCTCCCAGTTAATTCTTGGTGCTGCATGCTTGTGGACCACATGGAAGATCTGAGCTACTACTAAAGCACCTCGCCTGTCTGCCTGCTGCCATGTTTTACACAACGATAGTCCTGGGCTCTAATGCACTAGAACCAAGATCCTGAAATAAGATGCTTTCTCTTATAAGTTAACTTTGCTATGGGTTTTTCATGACAGTAGAATAGTAACTGAGACAGAATTATTACCAGAGCATGGTTTAGTGCTGTGACAGGCAAGACCATGATAGTTGCAGGAGAAATGTGACTTTGGACTAGAAAAACAAACAAACATAATAAAACAACAACAAAAAAAAACAGCAACAAAAAAATCCAACCAACCAACCAAACAAACAAACAGAAAAAAAAAANAAACTGAACACAATACAAGCCATTCCAGAAAGCCATGAAAGATAGTAATGCTGAGAACCATGTATACTGTTCAGACCCTATTAAAAAGGTTTCAGAAGGGAATTAGCAGCTGGTCTAGAGAACATTCACATGATTTCTGGAAAGAAAATGGTTGCCTTTTATCTTTGTCCTAAGTATATGCCAGAAGTGATTTGTACTAATTTTGTTGGCAGAGGAAATTTCAAGATAGCCTAATATTGACTCAGTTATTAGCGTTTGTACTTGCGCAGGCCTATAATGAAAAAGAGTAAGCAGGGAAAAAAGAAATACAAGGTGCATGGTTTGAAAAGAAAGAGCACCGAAGAAAAAAATTGATGTTGGAGTCATGTTTTGTGCCTAAAAGAGATAAGCAGAAGTAGAAAAAAGGGAGTGATGCCCTCAGAGTGAGACTCCACCTGGGTCATCCTGCAACCTGTGGAAAGAGAAGGCTTAAGGAATTATCTTTTACCAAAGAGTAACATCAAATCACAGCTTATAAACGTGGAATTAAAGGAGGAGGCAGGTACCACCCTGAGCAGTCGAAAGAATTTGGCAGCATCAACACATGTTGCTTTAGAGTCATAAAGGATACAGAAGTAATAGATGGGGCTATGGCAATTTCCTCTGCTCTTAAGGAAAGACCCCCAAGCCAGGCATGTGGCAGGAGAGTCCTTGCATGGAGGCCATAATTCCTAACTTTATTTTGAAATATAGCCTTAGACTCACAGGTAATGTGTTGTCATTCCTTATCAAAACATTTCTCTGTAAACAGAGATGACTGACGAAAACAATAATGTATCATAATGCAGAGATCAATGGATCTTGTGGAGTTTATCCCCAAAACTACACTGCTTCTTCAATTAATACACAAGGGATATTAAACACAAAAAGAGTGGATGGGAAGATTATCAGAGCCAGAGGACTAGGAAGTCTGCTGTGAGATTGTGGCTCCTGGAAGTGACAGGGTAGCTAGGCTCATGATACCTCAGCAGTATGGCTGCCCAAACAAGATTTGATCCGTTAACAATATCAAAATAAATGCTAACACAGAAGGGGGAAATCTCATGGAATTCCATCACTAGAAAAGAAAGTATAGGCAATAAGTTACTGCTGAGAGATGAAGAATTAGCCTCTCCTAGGGGCGAGCTCCCTAGCTGCTTCTCTAGTACAAAGTGGTCAGCCCTGAACTTATATACACACAAGCCACAGTAAATAGACTCAAAAGGTTGTACAAATGTATTTAGGAATATGTACATATATACATACCTACATACATACAAATAATTACAAAATATCCGTCAATTTGAGTGGGATGGGAACATGGGAGAGGTTGTAGACAGGCAACGTGGGAGCATTTGGAGGAAGGACAGGAAATGTGGGAATTGTTGTAAGTATACTTTTATTTAAACATTTTCATAAAAGTTCCATATTCAAATCAAAATTTAGGTAAATCCCACATATAAGTCCCTCATGTGCAATGTACAAGATGAGAACATGAGTTTGCATCCCAATGACCTGTATAAAATCTTTGTATGGGAGTGTATGCTTGTTGCCCTAGAACTGGGGGAAGTAACATGGCAAAAACAGACAGATTCCCAGATACCACTGGCATGTGAGACTTGTTAATTGTTCAGCTTGGGATCTGAGAAAGACACTGCTTCCAAAAACACAGTGGTATGGCACATTACAAGAAAACAATTGACTTCCACTTCTGCCTTGTAAATGCAGTGCAGTAGCTACCCTACACACAAACATGCATGGCAAATACCCTACACACAAACATGTATGGCAGATACCCTACACACAAACATGCAAGGCAGCTACCCTACACACAAACATGCACAGCAGATACCCTACACAAAAACATGCAAGGCAGATACCCTATACACAAACATGTATGGCAGATACCCTACACGCAAACATGCATGGCAGATACCCTACACACAAACATGTATGGCAGATACCCTACACACAAACATGCACGGCAGATACCCTACACACAAACATGCATGACAGATACCCTACACACAAACATGCATGGCAAATACCCTACACACAAACATGCATGACAGATACCCTACACACAAACGAGCATGGCAGATACCCTACAAACAAACATGTATGGCAGATACCCTACACACAAACATGCACAGCAGATACCCTACACACAAACATGCATGGCAGATACCCTACACACAAACATGCATGGCAGATACCCTACACACAAACATGCATGGCAGCTACCCTACACACAAACATGCATAGCAGCTACCCTACACACAAACATAAATGGCAGCTAA
>LOEQ01002427.1:307629-318975 GCA_001685075.1 Bramus lutescens | reverse complement strand
TTACACACAAACATGCATAGCAGCTACCCTACACACATACATGCAAGGCAGCTACCCTATCCACATACACGTATAGCACCCACTACATGCATACATGCATGTTCAATATAAACATGTGAACAGCACAAATATATAAACACAATTTTCTTGAAATAGTGGTGCTACTTAAGGAACAGAAATAGAGAAAAGCCCAATGACATTTGCAGCATGAAGGCATTTTTCTTTGTTGGTACCCACCCTATCCACCCCGAATATCAAAGGGATGGTGCCTTTATTCCCTTCCAGGGAGAAAAAAAAAGGAAGAAAGGATCACATTAATGCAGATATGTTTCTCTAAGAGCCTCCAGATGTCCTTAAGACATTCCTCTTGAAGTTACTTCACTTACCAAAATTCATCTTCAAAGGACTTATTGAACTATGTAAGGGCTCCCAGAGCCCTGGTATGTAGGCGATGGCAAAGAATCAGTACCAACTCTCCACGTTAGTAATCAGTTTTACAGCTTCTGTTAATTGTTTACTCATACTCCTTATAAGTCACTATGGACTACTTAGTTATGTAGGGAGACGTTTTTATTTCACAGTATAAAGATGGCCAGTTTTACCACTAACTTTGAGAGAACTAAATTTTATTTTTCTATTTTTAGCTTTGAGGAATGTTTTATGATATTACTGATGGGCAGTGGTGTCCTCCAGGAGACTACATATAAGAACTACTTGGATTTTTTCAACACTAAATCCAGAAAGAGAAGAGAAAAAGGGAGGGAGGAAAAGGAAAGATGAATTTGTGTGTGTGTGTGTGTATGTCTTTGTAGGAAAATACAGATGACTCAGCAGTTGTAAAATCTTGGATGTTTATAGATAAGGATGAAACACATGTTTAGAGTTCAATAACTCTGAAGAAAGAGAAAAATCTTTGAAAACTATCATCACCTCTCTGGACCAAAATTTCATGCATCCCTTAATCGTGAGAACTTGAGAAAGCAAAAGTCTTGGTTCCATGGATCCTCATCTCTAAAGTTTTGTCATTCTTCACACTTAATTGGAAACATCAGTTCACCAAGTAGACAAGTATATACAAGTATTCAAAAAATGGCAGTAGAGATGTTGGTAATGACCAGTGCACTAATATTTTTTAAACCCAGGCCTGACTAGATATCTTCAATTCTTGTCTGAGTATGCTCTTATCACCAGTAATTTTGAGAATCATCTCATGAGAGACAAGATTAGACGCATTAGTACCCATCCATAAACTTTCTGGTCAGAGGACTCAGGGTCCCATAATTCAGAAATTTGATGGGATGAAGCCCTATATATCAGGATAGGGACTCACTTTACAAAATTTCTTTGTAAAATATGTTACAGAAGATAGTGCAACCTAAAATAGCTGCATTTCAGCTAGTGTAAACAAGCTTAGATTAACTATATCCAGAATGCACTGTTTTAAACTTTTCTCTGTTTTGTAAATCTCTGACAAATTCCTAATTTTATGTGTGTATATATACATTCCTTAAATAAATCCTACTCTCATACATTTAAATATATAAAATTCATAAATCAATTGACTATGGAGACATGTATACATTCTATACATGTAGAATTAAAAATGCTACCATACACAAGGCAACCCGTGCACTGTCTGTAATGAATCATTAATCATACTGATGTTGCATAACAAACTTCATTTAATCTTTCTGCTTGAAGCATAACTTTCCTCTTCAAGGACAAGACTCTCACATCCCTTTTCTCTCATGCTGTGCTTTAAAAAGCACAGACGCAATATTCACTGGGCTCTTGTGTTGAAGTTTGACTCCCTCGTTTACTGGCTGTCTGATGTTAGTAAGTCGCCGGAAGTCTGCAAAGCACAGCTTCCTACTTGAAGAGCTGTGTGAAGATCAAAGGGGGAAACACATCTTCAGTGCCAAGCATCTTCCCAGCTCTTAATTTATGGTGATCATTGCTGTATTCTTGTTTGCTTACTCTTCACGATATTGTCCATGATAATAACCACCTTGACTTTTGGAATTTTGTCCACTGACTGGGAATCACAAAATGTGAACTCCAAGGTAGAGGCACTGTAATCAGACAGAGTTCTTCAACTTGTGATCACTTCATTGGGATATAACCTACAGACTGCCAAAAGTTTTCAGCAGTAATTAAAGTTCTCTGTCAGTTTATTTTACTGTTCATACTGTCAGCTAAGTGTGCCTGTTCTAAGCACACAGTTTCCTTATAAACCAGACAAGGAAGGGACAACAAGACGTTGGGAAGATTCAAAGTGTAAGCAGGGACTTGAATTGTTGTGATTGGTTTTGAGAATCCGGAGTCACAAAAGGAATGCTGGTAACTTCAGGAAGTCAACAAAAACCCATAGTGAAGCATCAGCAAGAAAACAATAGACTCAGTTCTACAACTGCGAGATGGTAGATTTTCTCAGGTGCTGGAATGAGAATGCTGTCTGCCAGGACAATAGACATCAGCCAGGCTAGTTCAAACCTTTTCAAAGCATACGTGGTCCACATCAGCAATTCTAATTCTGGGAGACAAAGAAACGGGGAAGTTGGCTTCGGGGCAAACCTGGATTCTAGAAAGAAACTTTTAGTCTTTAAATATGGAGATGTAATAAGAGGCTCCTGGAGTTTTGATTAATATATCTTCTTGCTTTTTTTTTTAAAGAGTCATTTACACTAGGCTGGAATTGACTGTGTAGTTCAGGTTGACCTCAGACTTGCAGCAATCCTTCTGCTTTAGCTTCTGAAGGGTTTTCACCAAAGGTGTGAACAACTCAATCCTGCTAATCAATAGAATTCTAATCTAATAAACAGGAGTTACTTTAAACTGCTTAGTGTGTAATGGATTATACTGTAATAGAACTGTTTATGATTCTGGTAGGTTCTACATGATAGCACCTATTTTTGAGGTGTTTCATTAATGTCTCTCTATAACAATTTTACTCTACTTACTAGATCTTTGTTTTTGCTTATTGTGACAAGCTTACTTTGAACTATCTGAGGTGGTTGCCACTCATGAAAATGAAAGGTAGCAGAAATTGAAATAACTACTATGCGCTTTATCTGGATAATCAGATTTTAAATAACCCGAGTCAAAGACACCATTTAACAACTGTTGTATGGTTCATGCTCTCTTTCTAATAAATCTGATTATATGCAAGTAAATTTCAACTTCTACATTATTTTTATAATGCAATATTAAAAATATTTTGACCTTCATGTCACAAAATAGGAAAGCCAATTTTTCTAACTTCAATTTGAAGTTATTTTTTTTATTTTTTTTGAAGTATCCCACATCACATTCAACTCTATTAAGGTGTTTGAAGCACTCTTAGAGAAATAGTTTAATACCTTGTATGTGCATGACACTAAAGAAATACAAAACTATATGATGTTAATGTGTGTTTTTTCACCATCTTTGCAAAATCTAGATAATATTTTTGCAGGATTTAAGTAGTTACATGTGTCCCTTTGGCTGGGAACCTTCATTTATTTACCATCTAATGCTAACAGAATCACTTTGAATGATCTTTTTAATATTAAGGTGTCAGAAATTATTCATATTTCCAAAGAGAATTTAAAATTCTTTTTCTAAAATAATCAAAACTCTATCTATTATCCAGGTATTAGAAAAATGATTTAAAAAATAAGACTAAAATTCTGCAGCTCTAGTCCAATCTGCAACATCAATGGGAGGCAGTCATTAACACCCTCTAGATGATAGCCCTCAGCACTCATTGGGACCCTTGTTTCAATCTCAACAGAAACGCATAGCTGCAGAGCACACACTGCTTCTCCCACTGAGCTGGAGGATACAGAAGATTTAGAATTTACTTTGTGATTGAAAGGCTAATGCAGCAGTGCCACCTAGTTGTCCAAAAATATCGTGCTGCTTATTCATTCTTAGAAGGAGCCTCTGATAAGGATGAATGCAAAGTTTTGATTTTATTTCCCATTGACACAATCCCTATATTTATTGCAACAAGTATTTATGTTACACAAAGGAAGCAGACCATGAATTCAAAGTTTTGTTTAAGGGAGAAAAGACTCCTGTTTCTATTCTCTCTCCAGGAGGGCTGCAAATTTTGCATACCAATTGTCAATACTTTCCTTTAATTTTGTTAGCATCTGCATTATTGTACACATCTGTCCCATCAACATATATTAGTTACATATATCCGAATGCCCCAGAAATTTAAACTTCACAAAGAAAGATGTGCTTTCTATTAAAACTGAAGCAAACTGTAGGATCTTCAGAAGGTAAAGAAATAATATATTTGCCTCACACTGCATGAGACTTAAATGTTAGTTGTATTAAAAAGGACATATACAGTTGATGGTCTGCATCTTTCAGAGAGGCTATGGACTAGGAAGAGGCAGAAGGAGTTGGATGCCCTTCAACAAACCGACCTGTGAGTCAAAACTGATGTGGCATGGTGCTTAAAGTCAGAAAGACCTCACTTCTGTCAGGCCTGCATGAGCTGTTTAGCCACAGAGACAATTCTGGGAGTTACTGTCAAGCCGTCTAGAGCAAGCATGTCTGAATTAGTGCCTCAGGCAAATAATGATGCTACCTTCAAACAAGATCATGATGGAGGACCCCAGGGTTTACAAATGTCACAAGACAAGTAAGGGCTAAAATGCAAAAGTAAGAGTTAATTAACAAGTCCTCATCTGTATGGTCATATGTATTCCTGTTTATCCAATTTCAGGATTCAGAGACAAAGACTATAGCAAATTTATCCTAGTCTCAAAGATTCACGTCGATAGAGTCCTCCTCTGAATAGATGTTTCTTTTCAGTCTTCCGGCTTCCATTTCTATCCTGAATGGGATGGTTAGGGATCTTCTGATCTGGACCAGTCACTAGCCCACAGTGCTGATTGATGTGAGAGTGACTGTGGTTGCAAGGCACACTCTGTGCAATAGGCAGTATCGGGCAAAGCCCTCAAGAAACATCCTTCAACAGGAAGGATATGTGGGTGGCTTCCTCTCCTCTAGGGAAATCATAGTAAGAGTATTTCTATACACAGAGTAATAATTGTCCACATCAGAGCCAGAAATAGATCAGCCCTACCATAGTAAGGAAACACCTCAATCCTTTCTTTTGATTCTTTTCCCTATAAAACACTGAATTGGCTCTAAGCACTTTGGAGACACACTTTAGGTTATTTGATCTCTCTAATTATTAGATCTAATTATTATATCTCTCTATTATTAGGTTATTAGAACTCTCTTCTTCCCACATAATTAGTCTCTTGGTAAATCTCCTTTTCTCGTTTTCTGGTTTCTGAGCCCCAGGTCTCTTTGATTGGTTTTCTAAGATGGGGAGATGGGCATAGTCCATTCTGATTTCCTGAAGTTGTATTTTGTCCTAACTCCAATAATGGGCTGTGGCAATGATCAGTGCTTACCCTTCAGCCACAGATCTTTCTAAACAGTTTCCTTACCGAAGCAACCCCCTGTGTACATATAAATTCTGACTAACTACCCTTAAGGCAGCTCAAAAGGAAAGTCTTAGAATGCACAGAAGAAAGCCAAAATGTTGCCCCTCAGCCAGCACCAGCTTAAATTTACACAAAGTTAGCATAATTTCTTTCCTTCATTCTTTGTTGTTTGCTTTCTTTCCTTTGGTTCTTTTTTCTCTCATACCCACTTATTTATCCAAATGAAAATGCGTAGCCATAGCATTCAAATCTCTCCTTAAATACTAAATAATAAAACTTAAATACTTGGAAAACAATTCTAATCATAATCATCTTAAATCAAAGAAACTCTAAAATCATTTTTCTCATCAGAGCGCACACTAATAACATGGAACAAATGTAAAAATAGTAGAGAATTCAAGCTGCGAATGACTAAACCAAAGGCAACAAAAGACAAAAGAAGTAAAGAGTAATTTTGTACCTTTAAGACCCAAAGCCTACATAATTTATTAAAAGTATATTTGCAAATTATGTAATTTAATATACCATTTGAATCCATCTTGACAATTCACTCAGATGCTTTTCCAGCTTTCACACCTCCCTTCTGAAAGCATTATAAGCCAACTCCGCAGAAGTTAAAGGGCCACCCTTGTGCCTTCTACCCTGTTAGTCTTCTCTCTTGTAAAGACACAATTTTCACTTCTTGAAAGATGAAGCAATGGGTTCCATCTATAAAGTGGGAGGAAAGCTCTCCTTAGACTGAGAATTATTTATCTTGAACTTCTAGAACTGTGAGATATACATTCCTATTAACTTGTCCAGGCTAAAGTATTCTCATTACAATAAAAAACAGAACGAGACGCAGGATCTGTGGCAGACATTGCTTATTGACAAACAAGCCTGCTACCTCTTCTTCCTGACTTGAATTTCCCTTGGTCCTTTGCAGTAAGGTGCCAAATAGTTTATAAACAGAAGTAATGAGTAGCACTCTACAATGCTGACCTATTTAAATAAAATTCTTATATATTCTTCTCTACTTTGATCTTGAGAAAGCATGAGGAATCTTGAAGAAAATCAAACATTGAACATAATTGTAGAGCAATATAGAAGGATCTTGAATTCCAATACCAAGATATGGAAGAAAATTTTTCTTTAGTTAGGAAGAGTGGTGGAAAAGCATACAGGGGTTGGGGAAAGGTGTTTATATTTTGTGAAGTCACTAGAATGTGTAAATTTATCTTTTCTGGGGGTTATCGATGACTGAAGCCATGTAGATATCAGTAACCTAAAGTGCCAAGATGAATAAAGAATCGATTTTGCAAAAAATTAAATGAGAAGATTGGAAAGATAAAGAATCAAGCTTCAGAAGGGCAAACGTGATAAGCCTGTGGCTGAAGTCACATGGAATGAAGAATAAAGGCTGCTCCAGATGAAAAGAATGGAAAAAGTTGGTGGTTGTGTATGTGGACTCATTTTATCCCCTTGCACAATAAAACAATGAGGGGACAGATTAGAACAAGGATCTAGGAAAAAGGTGAAAGATTTCAGAGAGCCTAAAAAAAAAAAGGAGGCTTGAAAATGCAATTGTTTTGCCATAAGGAATTTAGGATTATTTTTTTTTTCAATTTCAGTGAAGAATTGCATCAGAATTTTGGTGGGGATTGTTTTGAGTCTGGAAATTGATTTTGGTATGATGCCTTCCTTCACAACATTAATCCAATCAACCTGTGAGCATGGGAGATCTTTCTATGTTAGCATTTTCTGCAATTTCTTTTTCCAGTGCCTTGAAGTTGTTATTATAAAACCTTCCACTTCCTTTCTTAACCTTATTCCAAGATTCTTTTGAGTGTTTTTTAAAGGATTTCTTTCTCTGATATCTTTCTCAGTATTTTCGCCTACATAATAAGGCTACTGATTTTTGTGTGTTAATTTTGAATCCTGATATTTTGAAGAATATATTGATCATCTATAGGAGTATACTTTTTAATGGACTAGTTAGGCTCTTTTATGTAGAATCATCATCACAAAATAAAGTTAATTGATTTTGTCTTTTCCTATTTGTATCTCTACTCTTGCCCTCAGTTGCCACGTTACTCTAGCTAAGACCTTCCTCCATATATTGAAGAGAAATGGACAGAGTGAATGATCTTGTCTTTCTTCTGATTTCAGTAAAAGCACTTTGCTATTTTCTATGTTTAACATGCTCTTGGCTATGGGTTTGTCATATAGTGCCATTGTTCTGTTGAGATATGACCATCCACCAGTACACCTTAAACAGCCCAGCTAAAAAGCTGCTGGAGGCACCCAATCTTCTAGGAAGCTAGTGTAAAATTGATAAATTTAATACAATTGAGAGACCAGATCAAAGTTCATGTACCTATCCTCTGCCCCTTATTCTTGAAAAAGAGAGCAAAAATACACACTACAGAAATTATAACTCCTTCTACAAATGGTGCTATTCAAACTGGATTTCTACAGGCAGTAGAATAAATTCTAACCTGTAGGAAACTCAACAGGGATCAAAAAAACCTCAACAATGATCTGATTTATTGCACGTTATTGCCATTTTCTTGGTTACCTTGTAAAAGCTGGTGGTAAGGCGTGGTTGCTGAAGACACCATATACTTGAGCTATAAAACATGGAAAAATCAAGCAGGTATTTGGAAACATCATCTCTACTGGTAACTTTTAATAGTCTGGGAAGATGTTATGCATTCTGCTGCAGAAGGAAAGACATTATGAATCTCATCCTTCTCTGAACCATGTGGGGCACAATAACAACCTGCCTATTTAGATAGGCCGACTAGTAGCATGAATATGATGGCCTTAATCAATCACATTTTGTGGCTCTAAAACCCATCCCATAAGACGGAACCCATACCTAGTAGTCTTAATAGAACCTATATCTACATAAGCCACAGATTCTAGGGGAAAGTTATTACTATTATTCTGCTAAATGGAAATAAAGTTAAAATAATTCCTAATGTTTTATTGCTGTACATATAGATCTATACATCTCTCATCCTTCATTTAGAGAAACTTCATGTTATATAAAGTAATTAACATTGAGACCTTGACTGGAGACCCATGTACAGGAAAAAAAATTAAACTAGAGAGCATTCAGGCCTAAAGAGATATCTATATCTTCCTTTCCACCAAATTCTCTGGGTGTTTCATGGAAGATGGCATGCAATGCTTGTAAGAGCCAGTGTTGGAGACCTTGGGTACAATGTGGTTCAACAGGGTTGAATCAAGCACTTTCAGACACAAGGATGCCCTTAATCCCAGCAGTTGGGAGACAGACACAGATGGATCTCTGTGAGTCTGAGGCCAGCCTGCTCTACAGAGCAAGTTCCAAAATAGGCTCCAAAGCTACAGAGAAACCTTGTCTCTAAAAAACAGGAAAAAAAGAAAGAAAATAGACACAACCAAGAAGTTTCTCACGTGAATTTCAAGTTCCTATGCAATGCGTAAGACCTTTGCAAGCAAAATCCGCAAAAAAAAAAAAAAGGGTAGAGCAGGGGAGGTAAACAAGCACTCATAGGAAAGTTGAGGAGCTACAGGCATTTGATTGCTGCTGAAGATGGAATTTCCTTTAATGAAACCCTAGTAGTTCAACCATATCAAAGAAGGCCCCACACCCAACTGTAGTTGGACAAAACAAACGTGACTAGATGAACAAGAAGAAGGAAAGGGGACAAAGAACTCCAAGTTGGATGGATTTCAACGGAGCTGGAGTTGGGGGCTATCATGATTTTATCATATATATTATAGAAAATTGTCAAAGAATTAATGAGGATATATTTTTTTTAAAAAAATTAAATTTTAGAGCTCAAACAAGGAGGTGTTCAAAACGTGTTTAGATAGATTGTGTTAAGATCATGAGAGAAGTGCCAACAATCATAGGAATGTGTAGTTCCACCAAGTCCTTTATTCCAATGACCGTGGCTTGACTGATATATGAGGTGAAACAGTAAGAAAGAGATGTAGGAGAGAGAAGGGTTGAGAATATTTGAGACTGTCTTAAGAAAGGACACGTTTTGCTAAGAGCTTGCTTCCTAATACATAGGCACTCCATGGGATGAGCCATGCAGAGAAGATTAATCCTACATCTCCATTTCTTGGGAAACTAAAGCAAAAGGATTTTTGGACCTTAAAAATTTAAGGACACCAAGATCTATACAATGATTTTGAAGCTAGCATGGTCCTCAATGTGAAAACTTATCTCAAAACAAAATATTAATGGTAAAGGAGATGAATTTGTTTGCTTTCTAAGGGAATTCATCAGCAAATAAACTATAAGCCTAAACCACAAAGAGTCTGTGACACTTAGATATCAAGCTTAGTTTTAGGCCATCCGGATTCAGATGAAAGGAGTAATGGATACTAGAACCTGAGAGGAGGATTTAGAGTCCAAAATAGTTGTCTATGGAGAATAAAAGCCAGGAATAACTCCTGGGAATTATAAAGATGACTCCTGAGAATGTAGCATCAGGGTGTAATCAAGACCTCCCTCACAGAGGACAAAAGAACCTCTCTGTGGCATCACAGATTTCATCATTGCCTTGGGTGAGGGACTGTGCCTTTACCACTGTCCTGCTTTCCATGTCTTTGGAAGGGGAATATCTCTGTTCTTATCCTTTCATCTTTTCTGCCAGTATTCCTAATCAGAAAAGACTGGTAACTCATCTTCTTCACAGGTGTCTGAAATTTAAGTTGATAGAAATGGTAAACTCAGCATTGAAGGTAGAGAAAGTCAGTATCTGTAGAGATTGGTACTAGGATCCTCAATGAAAAACAAAGTAGGAAATGGTGAAGTTCCTTATACAATATGGCAGAGTTTGAGAATAAAACTCAGTGTATCTTCTTAGACACTTTAAATCATCCAGATTGTTTATAATGCCTAATATAAATCTGCAAAAACAGCTATTAGTAAAACATCACATTCAAAAAATATGTATATGGGTTCAGTACAAATTCAATTTTGTGTCTTATTATTTTTATGGATAGTTAGTTGACCCAGAAATATACAATATCCAAGAATATAAAGACAAAAAGACAAATGTCACATGTTCTCTCACACTGAAGTTTCAGAGTTATGGATCTTCAGATCTAAGTGTAGTTAGTATTCACCCTATCAAGAAAACTTTTCTTTGTTACAGGTTGCAACTATTACAAAATAGAGTTGCGAAGCCCAGATGCAGGGGATGTATCTACAAAATCGTCTGGCACCAAAGGCTTAGGGATTAAAGAGGAAGTAGAAAGAGTGGAAGAGCAAGAGGATCCGGGAATTTGCTGTGAGGTTGTGTCTCCTAGTAAAGCCAGAATACCCGTAAAGTATCACTATCATGGTTACCCAAATGTGAGCTAAATAAGGACACCAACGAACATGACAAAGTGACCAGGGAAAAGCCCATGAAGTCTCAACTCTACATAAAGAAACGCAGGCAACTGAGGAAAGCTGGGAGCAGCAGATATGGGAAGGGCACAGATTGGTTGTTCAGGGCTAGTAAGTACTGAAAACCATACTTATATAATACATACTTACATGCAACATTGGAACATATATACAAGTAACATATGTACAAGTAACATTATAGCATACACATAAATAATATTATAGAATCAAGAGGTTGTATTTATGAATACATTATATATGTATATATACATATACGTGATGACAATTAGTGGAAAAAAGAAGGCATGAATTTGAAAGAGAATGGGGATGGGAAAACAAGCATCTTTGGAAGACAAGGAAAAGAAAAAATGTTATAATTAAAACTATACAATGGAAGAAGGAAAGCATCTTCAACAAATGGTGCTGGCAGAACTGGATGTCAACCTGTAGAAGAATGAAAATAGATCCATATCTATCAGCATGCACAAAACTGAAGTCCAAATGGATTAAAGACCT
>LOEQ01002427.1:294784-306252 GCA_001685075.1 Bramus lutescens | reverse complement strand
GTTTGGATGCTCACCTTCCTAGACCTGGATGGAGGAGGGAGGACCTCGGACTTCTCACAGGGCAGGGAACCCTGACTGCTCTTTGGACTGGAGAGTGATGGGGAGGGGGAGCGGGAGAAGGGGAGGGAAATGGGAGGAGGGGAGGTGGTGGAAATTTTTAATTAAAAAAATCTCCATAATCTTTTATAATAATAATTTTTTCAAAACTAATATTACCCAAAGTTATTGCTTTGAATCATCAAATATTATTTTCTGAAAATATGTGTGAAATAAAGGATACTCTCATAAGCAACAACAATAAAATATGTGAAAACTGCAGTGGACCAAACAGAAAGAGCTTAGTGTCTTTCCCTAGCTACTGAATGCTGGTTTGGTATCTGTTAATAGTGACTTTTTTAAATTACAAATGGAAGGCAGTTCATGAAGTGTTGTGTCAAATTTGAAAAAGAAATTGTTATGTCTAATAAATTATATAGTGAACTTTTACCTTTTCTCTGGCTATTTCTTCCCTTTAACATGTTGGGGTATTATTTTGTGGTTTTGCTTTGTTTTTTTTTCTAATAAAGAGACACTATGGCATAATAAAATGACAATAATTAACTTATTATTCAGGAGTAAAGTCCTAGCAGAATATCCGAACTCACTACATGGCTTAGCTTCTGAATCCTCACCAAAACATTAAAAGTACAAACCTGCCAATGACAAAACCTTCATAATATTCAGTATCATGTGAGAGAGAGAGAGACAGAAAGATAGAGAAGTATGAAGGAGTGTACATGTGCCATGAACCACATGTAGAGGTCAGAGGACATGTTTGTTGAATCCGTTCTCTCCTTCAAAATTTAGACCAGTTTTAGGTGCACAACTCCAGCCCTCAGGCTTCCACAGCAAAAGGAAAGTGCTTTTTGCCTCTGATACTTTTATTATTACTTTATAAATGTATACCTATCCTAATACTGCATGCTTCAATGGAGTAGAGTGCTAACAAGATGCTCAGAGGATAATAAATCCTTATTGTACAGTCTCCCATGACTTTAAACACATGATGCTTTTTGCTATAACCATTTCTTGAATAAGCATTTAGAGCAGGTCAACAACAGCATGTCAATTCTTTTTACTTATTACTTCTCACATTTGTGCTTTTTTTTTCATTCCTGCCAAAGAAAATATGTAACTTGCGTCTTTATCATCATAATGTGAAAACAGGAGCAAATAAAGTCTGTGACTTTTGTGTTTTACTTGCTGTTTTCTTCAAGTTTGACTATTTCTTAAAAAAAAAACATTTTGCCCACAATTTTTATAAACAATAGCTAGAAGTAAGTTTTTATTTCCCTACTGATACAAGCAGCAACTGAAACTGCTTGACATCTGCAGTCATGGTGTATATTAAACTTTTCAATACTTACTCTCTAGAAAAACACCTCAACTAAAATGAAATAACGAGTCCAAGTTCCTGAATCTACTATTTGTTTGCAGACTTTAACTGTGAAATTGTCAAAATCATTTGAGTGTATATTAAAAATCTTCTCATGAGTCCAGGCTAGCCTTATACTGTCTATTTAACTATGGATGATTTTGAATTCCTTGTTCTCTTACCTCAACGTCATGAGTGTGAGGAAGTATTATGTCTGCTTGAGCTTTACTTGATTGTGATGACTTAAATACGAAAGTGCAACCAACATTTTCTGAGCATGTGAACAACTAACTTCAGGAGAAATAAAAGATAATGGGCAAATTGCAAAGTAAGATATTTGAGCATCAGTTCTGATGCTTTAGAAATGAAGACCCCCCCCCACACACAAACCTGATGTGTTAGGGCTGGTTCAACAGTTGGTGACACTATCTGAGAGGTAACTGAACCATGAGGACAGGAACTAGTTCCAGTGGATTATCCGGGGTTGGGCATTTCTGACTAAAGCTGCTACTGTACAGAATGGGTAGACGACCTTAATCCTTAAGAATTCATTTATTGGTAGAACACCACTCCTCCCTACCCAGTTATACTTCTGGGTTCTTGATCTACGCAGCTGAGGGATCTGATTCATTCTTTCCTCCCCCTTCCCATTCAACCATCAGAACCTGTAGCATGTGCACACTGATGACTCTCAGCTGCGTTTCTCTACCGTCTACTCTCCTAAAACAACCTCCCAACTAACTGCCTACATTAGTCTCTAAGTCTCGTCTGAATCTAAAATTGGTTTTCTAAGCCTTTCTGCTCCCTGTAAATGTCTTGACCTATTTCCCCAAGCCCAATAACGTCTCTGTTTGATCTCTGATATTCCAACTTCCATACTGGACCCACAGCATAATTCTTCCCAAGACAATGTTGCTGTGCTTTAATGAGCTTCTTCTGTTAAGGTCCTTAGTGCTTCTGTCTTGGCATAACCTTGAAGTTCCTTCTCTTTCCTGTGGGATTTAGTTTGATCAGGAAATAATATTGTTAGCATACAAAAAATCCTTCAGTTATAGCAAATCTTGTATGGATGAAAAACTCACTAGGATTTGCTTTTGAGAAGTGACATAGGACGAAAAGCGAAAAATAATATATCCAGTGTTCATTCTTCATGCTTTTATCTTCCTGCCTGCTTCAGCAAAAATATCAGCAACTGAGTTTAGCCAGGAATCTAATATAGCCTTAAAATTTTTAAATGTATTAATATGTATAATAGAAACGTGTCAGAATAATAATATAAAGATCAAATATTGGAATGAGCAGATAATGAAGATTAATGGAATCATCATATTAAGAATATCACAATGAGAATAAATTATGCAATTATCAGAAACTGAAGTACAGAAACAGAGATCCCAGGAAAATGTATAGAGCAAACGTGGACAAAAGAAAATGCAAAAAGAAACTACTAGCTTTTGCTTCTGGGGAGGCAGGAAAGGACAGAATGAACAAGCACGGTCCCTTGATTTTTCCATTTAGCTCTACTATATTTGCTCATGTATGAAGGCATTATATTTCAGCTGAACTAAATAATAGAAATTGTGGATACTATCTCACTTAATTTCTATTTTTCAAGAAATTGTTTTTTAAAGGGCACCCTTTTTATTAAACATCCTGTGCTCAGTGATCTTGTAGCATCTGTGTTTTCTCACCTTTATGAACAGAGAAATTTCTGAACTAAGAATATGGCCTGTCCACTGAAGATAGTGTGGAGACATTCATTCTAACCTCCTTTTTCTTTACTCCCTTAGTGTGACTATTAAAATCTTTTTTACAATAGACACCAAAGATAAGGCATTGTCACTACGACCAGTGCATAGTTCCCATTGACCACTTGTTTGGCTCTAAACCAGTCACTCTGTTTTATCACAGATCTTAGGAGGATATTTTTGCTGCTGCTCCTGATAAAATGGCCAAAGCAGAATCTGCTGCTTAATACATGGTTGTTTCCAGCCTTCCCGTTGCAGAATGAAACCACTGAGGTCTCAGAGAAGCTACTCTTCATCTTTCTTACTGCTTGGGTCACCTGTAAGAGATCAACAAACCGTAGATATTGCTGAACCTAAGTGTCATGATTCTGAAGAACAGATTCCGAGTTGACAGAGGACACTCTAAAAGTGAGGACAGTAACAGAGTTCTCAGGGAGAAAGCTGCTTCACAAAAAGTGGCTTCTCTTTTCTGGTCAATGTATTTCAACAAGGAAGAATGTACAGACAAAAGACAAAGTAAGGCCTAGTTCCTACTCTCCTGCTTCTGTGACCAAGCCTCAGAAAAGTTTGAGGGTAGGGGATGGATGGGTCTCAGGGCCAAAGGAAGCATTGGCCACAAAGGACCCCATCAGATTTAAAGTAAAGCAGAATAACCTTTGCTTCTATTTTATCTAGAACACTCATTTTCTTGTCTTTATTTAATACATGTAATTTCAACCTGGCCATACATTCCTGCCATTCAATTAGATGATTCCTCTGGTTGAAGAACATGACTGGTTGCCAGAGAATCTGATGGGTGAAGTAGCAGATTACACTGTACTGCTTTATTGTGCTCTCACCAGCCAGAAAACATGATGCCTGCCTGGAACAAACCTGGTACAAAACTTGCTAAGTCTGCAATCCTAGGCATCAGTTTTCTCCTCTCTTGTGTCCTCCTGTAGTATCCTTTAATGTCAAAATCAAAAGAGATGGAGAAACTATGTTGGCAGGTCATAACAAGAAACATTTATGCAAATACATGTGTGGTGCTTGTAATAAACAAGCCTATTTATAAAATGAAGGGAAAGGTTCATAAGACGGTTTGCAAATGATTAATTCTCTCCTGTTTATTTCTTGTTTGATGATCAGTTTTCCTAGCAACATTACCTGTATACCGTTAAAATTTTACAGATGCATAACATTGGATAACATGTCCTGAAAACTTATGTGGCAGCCTCAAAGTTCAAGTTAGATAATAAAATTGATCATTTTGCAGAGGTAAGAGTTAGTTCAATAATGATATATCACAGTGGGCAGAGATATCGTATTTGTTCTATTGCTCAAACTCATGATACAGTGCTTCTAAAACTCTTAAAATTTTAATAATTAGTGTGAGAGAAACTTTTGATTTTATAATCCCTGGCCTTATCCCAGTATCTGAGATAAGAGGAAAAATAATCTCAGGATCAGTAATGATTGGTGGCTGAGCTTCCAGAATGAGAATTGAAACATGTAAGATGGCCGCAGTTTTCAGTAATATTTCCCAATTTCTAAAGGGAGCAGAATTCTGGAAGGGTAGGGAAGAAGCAAGGATCAATTATTGTAATCAGTCATGATATATAATCAATCTACATAAGATAAGGGGCATAAAAATCCTCAATGAAAGGATTCATAGATCATTTCAATTGCTGCATACATAGATGAGCTAGGATGGTGTGGCATGAATAGCCTGGGAACTTTTCATTATTTTTTGTGTGTCTTATTTGCATCTTCATTTAGCTCCTCATTGTCATCCTTTATGAGAAGATGGGCAAAGCAAATGAAGTGTTTTCTTAAATTATGAATCAGTGTCATCAGTATTTAGAATAAAACATCTGGTAACCATGGGCACTCAGTATTTGAAACTGGAGGCTGAAGTTCAAAGAGGGGAATCTGAGTCCTCGAGCTGCCAACCCTGACTGTTTGATATCAGAAGTAAGTGGTGTGTCTAGGACATTAGGAGAACTAGAACCCAGAGACAACTGCAGAAAGGCTTGGTGTGAAGCCCACATTCTGAGTCTCACAAGTGTCTGGAGCAGAGGAAAAGCTCCTCCTTTTGGAGAGTTCTTGTCCCTGGGAATTATGGGAACCTCACTGAACCTGTATGAAGATTTGATGAAACACATATCCCCTGAGAAGAATTGCATAGAGACTTGAGAAAAACTGAAAGTAAATTAAAATCACAGTCACATTGATAGAAATCCACACAGTCTGTGTTGAAACTATGTGAAGAAGAGTTAGCACAAACACATTCACAAAGTCACACAGGTAATAAATAGCATCGCTAATGCATTGAGTATACAACTTCCCTAGCTAAACTTCTCAAGATGTTATCTATTAGGTATATATTTCTGTATGGGATTATTTTTTTAAGTAAAAAATATATCTATCTCAAAATGTTAATTCAATGCTTATTAATAAGTTTTAAATCTTATTTACAGCGAAATAATATATCAACATGCATTTCTGCCTAATCAGAATATATATGTGTGTTCATATATATGAACACTTATATATGTGGAATTCTGTTATCTCTCACACACAAATACACACACACACATATATGATGAATTCTGATATCAATATATCAACAATAAGACACAAGAGGATTGTTGATTTTCAAATAAAGAACCCAGAATAATTATATTATTTCTTCTTTTCCTAAGTTATGTAGAAAAACTGAATAGCTCACCTTGGGCATCACACACATACAATTACTAGAATCTTATATGAACAATCAACAACACAATCATCTTACATAACTTTTATAAAGTTTTTGCACATACCAACATTTTACATAAATATAGTGTTCTTTCTAACTTTTTTTACTAATTTTAAAATTAAAATAGTTTTTAGTGAATTCACACGTCTGTATCTTTGGAGGGAAACTTCAAATAAAAGGTGTCAAAAATCTATTTCCCTCTCTCTATTCTGTTCACAACTAAGAAACAAATCATGGGTCCATGAACTGTATTACATGAGGTGTTAGACTTCATTCAGGCACAAAATTTTCATTAACACCAAAGGTTGTGTAGTGTAAAAGAATTCTTCCAAATGAGTGTTTCTTTTTGTATGTGTGGGTTGTGAGAAAACCGAGGTCTTCATCAGAAACGTCTCTGTCCGTAAGTCTTGCTTAGACCTACCATGTCAGGTTCCCATCTGCACAGAAACCATCTAAGTGGGCAAACTGTCAGTGGGATTCACGAGCATCACAGTCCAGGTGATTAATAAGAGGAGATGGCTAAGGTCACAGAAACTCAAAAATTTATTTGACCCTCTCAAAACTTTTGGTGTTCTGGGAAAAAAAAGTTTTTTACTTATTAAATATGTTAATAAAAATGGTAAAACATTGCCTCCAAAGCAGTGCTTTACCTTGACATCTGAGACCACACAACACCAGTAAAGAACTATTTAAAAACATTCAAATGGACCATTAATGGTAAAATTGTTAGACACACACAATAGATATAAGAGATAAAACAGCCTTACTCTATAGTTAGGAAGAGGCACTTAAATTTTAGGGTTTTTTTTTGAGTAAAAGTAGTGTTTTTTTCCAATACCTTAAACACATATGCCCGAAACATCCATAGCTGTTTTAATTTCAGATATTTTCATATTTTATCTTTAGAAGTTCAAGGTATTTTATTTTTCAGTTTCCCCTCCGTCTTCTACTCCTTCATTCTTCCTATCACCTTCCGCCTTTCAAGATGAACTTTTCCTCTATTTCCCTTCAAAATAAAACATATCAAAAGAGAATGTCTCCCAGGAATATTCACCAAACATGGCCTAACAACATACAGTAAAGCTAGGCACAAACCCTTATCATGGATGGATGTGGCAACCCAGGAGGAGAAAAAGAGTCCCAAGCACAGGCAAAAGAGTCAGAGACACCCCACTCCCCTTGTTGGTTGCTCCAAGCTACACCACTATAATATACATGCAGAGGACCTCAGACCCATTCAGGGTTATGTTTGTTGCTTGGTCCTCTGTGAGTCTGTATGAACCCTGCTAGATGATTCTGCGGCCCATGTTCTTGAGGCATTTTCTACCTCTCTGGGTCCTACAGTTTTTCCTCCCCTTCTTGGAACCAAACATGACTGGCAAACAAACAAACAAACAAACAAACAAACAAACAAACAAAAAACCCTTAATGAAATGATCTCTAATAATATTTCGCTATACTCCTATGTATCTTAAAAGAAAATGACTAATATCGTGAACGTCTCTGAGTATGTTTCTTTATCAACATTCTTTCTTTCCTCTCAGGACAGCTCTAGTATTAATTATAAATTATGAATGCCTCATTCCCTTACATGTCTTTATTATGATTGACAAATTATCATTGATAAAACATTTCAGATAGCTTATTTTATGTTACATAAGAAAATATAGTGTCTGCTTTCTTCTTCATTCTGAAGGCTTTTGCAAAACATTTGTCCTGAAATGGGTATTTACTGCTTCATGTCAAAGTGATGTGAATGAAAACCCCTGGAAGAAAAGTCTCATAAAGACTTGACTCTTTAAAACTAGAGTGACACACTGGTTGGAATGCTGCAGCTTTAGAGGCTAATTATGTTGTATTGGGCTAGCCTCATCCCCCCAGAATAGCATTTTTTTCCCACAACTTTGCCACAGAACTAATATCCTGTGTCTGACTGGTCTGAATGTCTATTGGTCTGAATATGTCCAATCTGTGGAAAGGTAGAACAAAAACCATATTCTATCTTTTTACCTGTCTGGTCACTGTTGGAATAATTCCTGGATGCATTTTATCCTTATAGGAATCCTACTGAGTACCTTTTAAATTTTAGTCAATTCTACTGCTTTTTAATTGATTACAGAATGATCATGAATGGGGCTAAAAGACTAAGATGTAGTTTGGTGGCAGTAGGCTTATAAAAATGTGCATAACCTGAATTTGATCATTAGGATTGTAATAATAACAATGCTAAAATAATAATGAGGCTGGATACATTCTTCCAAGTGTTGGCCACTCGAGTTTGGCGAAATTCATGCATACTGTAAAAGATCAATGGTGCCTATATGTGTGTGTGTGTTTATGTGTGTGTGTGTGTATGTGTATGTGTGTGGAGGGTGCAACACTGAATTGAGTGTTGGCAACCGACTAGTGGCCATATCCACAAATAAGATGATGAAATCTTTAGATTTGTTAGGTAGCAATCTTCTAATAATTGTGTATGTGACACATACCTCTGTCAATTTAGAGACTTGCTTTCAAAATTATTGTATTTTGTGATGGTTTTTTAACAAACTGTCATTTAATCTTTATCATGTATAAAATGTCACAATGTTTGTTCTTTAGTAGTCACCAAAGTATTTTGGATTCTGAATAAGCAGATTTGGTGTTAAAGAGCACCAGAATAAAATTTGTGATTTTTGTTTGGTTGTGTCTGAATGCTAAGCAACACAGATTTGAGTTTTATAACTTTAGACTCGGGACCTGGATTAGATAGAACATTTTGTGACTATGCTGTGTAAGGTAGATGAACCATACAGGCCTCCAGAAAATACTCCGCTCTGCCTCTATCATTGTTCACATGAGGCCTTTAATTCTATTCTCAGCCTGGCTAGGTACTGACATTATAAATTCAAATCCTAAGCCCATTTGAAAGCCGTGAAGGTTCAGAAATTTTCTGTATAAATCACAAGATATTTTTACCCCTAATTAGAGTCTGGGAAGACAAGTTTCCTTGACATTTCTTTTTGTAGGCCAATGGGTTATTTTTCGCTGAATTCTGTCTTTGAGAGTGTACATTTCAAGGTCTGCAGATGTACATTTGAAGTTCTCTGTCCTCTCCCCTCTACCTTACAAGGGTCCAAGGACTTTGTTTTTCCTACACAGTCCTAAAATATATGTCTCTTGTTAAGAAGACTGAAATGCCCCTCAGGGCAGACACAGTTCAACACCTGCTTTTCTGCTTTTCAACTTCCTTGTCAATTGGGATTGGAAAATTTCTTTCTTGAAACTCAGCTCTATCATTAAAATAATTACATTACAGCCCATCCTGTATTTCTATGGCTTGTTTAAAGAGCTTTTGCAGACCATCTAACATGTATTTCTGGGAGATGTAGGCTGTTTATCAGTAAATACAGTGGCTATTTCTTCCTGTATCCAGATGGAAAAACAGAATGAGTCAAAAAACGAGTTAACCACCAAATCAAAGTAATGCTTGAATACAAAATCAAGGAAGGAGGAAGATAGGGAGGGAGTGGGAGGCAGGAGAATGAAGGAAGGATAGACAGAAGGAAGAAAGTTAGGAAAGAAAGTAGAAAGAAAGAAAGAGAGGGGGGAGGGAGGGAGGGAAGAAAAATTCTAGAGAACTGATTTGGAAGAATGGACTGAATTGTATACATGAGTATTTAGTCTTTAGGAGCCACATACTCTCTGTGCAACTGAGAAATTCATTCACAGGGCTTGTCACTTTGGTGTACATTGAATATCTGTCATTAGATCCCATCTTGAGCAGCACTGTTCTTCAAATTCTGAAATGTAGAAGCATCATAGGCGTTCCTACTCCTTTCAGCATTGTGGTATTGATCCAAGGTCTCTAAGTTGCTACCACATACATTTCAAATTTGTAATATATAAACTTTATTTTTTTTTGCTATACTCACCTATATAGGCTCATCCAGCTAGCCTCAGTGAAAATCCCCTTGAGGGAACTGAAAGTGTTCTGGGATGAGATATTGTTTAGTTTCCCAAACAGTCACATTGACCTGTATATCTGAAAGAGACACATTCTATCACAGTGGTTTTCTACCTCCCTACTGCTATGACCATTAGTATAATTCCTCATGCTGTGGTGACTTCCAACCATACAATTATTTTTGTTGCTACATTGCAACTTTAGTACTTATTTGATTGTTTATTTTGTTTTTAGAGACATGGTTTTTCTATGAAACTCTGGCTATCCTGGAGCTGACTATGTAGTCCGTGTTAGCCTAAGTTCATATTCACCTGTTTCTGCCTCTGAAGTGCTTAAATTAAAGGTGTGCACCACTGCCTGCTTGCAACTGCAATTTTGCTATTTATGAATCATAATATAAATATCTGTGGTTTACGATGATCTTAGGTAACCCTTAGGAAAAGGTCATTGGACACCCAAAGTGGATTGTGAACCAAAGGTGGAGAACCACTGTTCTACCATTATGCTCTGTCATCTAACACTGAGCACAGATGCTGCCTTTGACATCCTTGCTTGGTCACAGATTGTAAGATACACTCCAGGTACCATAACCAGAGCCCTTTTGACCAGTGTTACATCCTGCTAGAAACCAGATTTCTTCAATATAGGTAGCATATCTAGAGGGCACAAACTAGAATGGACTTTTCTCCTTTACGACAAGGCTAAGCTTAAAGGCCTACCTTCATAGGTGGTTGGATTGTAGTATTTGAAGGAGAGTCTTTTTTATATTAACTGGCCCCTAAATTTGCAAGTATAATATATTTTGAGGTCTACTCAGATACTCACATTATGTATACCAAAATTAAGTCTGGCACCTTGGTGAGATGTAAGTATCTACAAGTATTCATCTCTGCAGACTTTCATTTGTTCTTTAAGAGTTTTGTACAGTGTTTTGACCATATTTTTACCCCTCACAAAACTCTTCTAAGATCCACCTCGGCTTCCCTATGAAAGTGTCTTTAAAGAAAATGGGGCAGTGGTGGGGCACACCTTTAATTCTAGCACTCAGAGGGCAGGTGGCTCTCTGTGCATTCAAGGTCAGCCTGGCGTCCAGAGCGAAAGACAGCTAAGGCTACACAGAGAAACTCTGTCTCAAAAAAAACAAAACAAAACAAAACAAAACAAAACAAAACAAACAACATCACCAAAAGTCTCTCAAGAGATACTTGTAGTATCTATATAGTCTTGGATATGTGGTTTTCTACTGGATAATGGTGGATTTACCAGGAGTTATATTCTTAGAGAAAATTTTCTATCCACCTCCCAGTAGCTAATAGTGACCAATAGCATCATAGCTAGGGGGTAGGATTACATGCCCAACTCCCTTTTTTCATTCTGGGATTTGATCTGACTTAACCTGATTCAGTTTTAGTGCATACTCTCTCAACAGCTATGAGTTCATATTCGATGCTGCCCTGCTGTGTCTGGATCACATGGTTTCCTTGCCATTATCTACTGTCTCCATCTCTTATACACTACACTTTCCTTGCCCTCTTTCACATGATCCCTAAGCCTTGAGAGGAGTGGGTACTATATCTATCTATCTATCTATCTATCTATCTATCTATCTATCTATCTATC
>LOEQ01002427.1:263134-283650 GCA_001685075.1 Bramus lutescens | reverse complement strand
AGGGAATGGGGGAGGGGAATAGGGAGATGGGGAGGGGAAGGGGGAGGAAAATCGGAGGATGGGAAGTGGTGGAAATTTATAAAAAAAAATAAAAAAATTGAACTGGGAAAAATTCTTTTTAGTTAAAAATGTCAACCAAAACTTGTGTTAATTGGACATTGGTATATCTTTTATTTGTGGTATGTTCATATCATTGAAAACTATAACTCCCAAGTAATGATTAATAAAGTTGTTAATAAAGAGATTAGTGATATGCTTTTGTTACTGCTCCACTTATAGATATTGGGTGAAGGAAGTACAAGTCTATATAACTACATTATTTAAGTATAATAGTGTTTACATCACTATCTCATAAACACACACTTGAATAAAAATGAAAAATAAAAACACTCTGGAATATACGCTTTTAAAAATAATAAAATAAGCCTATTTCTGGCTCACTAGAGATGCAACGGAATTGCAAGCTCCATCATGCTTGCCCTGCAAGTTGGGCCTTTTAGGATATGGGTAGTTATATCTCCATGGGCCATTAATCACTGGCCCCCTGTCTGCCATTGTTAGCCAGGATGTTGTGTGTAATCACTCACATCTTGAGTCACATATATTGCCTCTATGAACTGCAATGATGTTTCTACAGCTCACTTCATTGGGTCATTGACCAACCATCAAGTAGGAGTTTTTAACATTGCCCTGTTTGAAACTGGAGCCAAAGAATAATGAGATATGAACTCAAGTCATGACCAGCAATCTTTCTCCAAAGCTGTTAAATGGCATAACATATGGGTGTCGCTAGCTGAGTGGAATATATACAATTCAAAAGTAAAATCAACGCACAAAGAAAATTTGGCTTTTACATGTTGTTTGTTGCTCTAAGACTGATATTGCTCTTTAATGAACTAATAGAAAGGTAACAGAAATGTCAATAGGGCCCTCTCTGTGCTTACTTGTTAAATGAAGTTTTTAAGTATGAAATAGCTGAGATCTAAATTCATGATTCTTTAAGAAATGTCTTTTAAACTTTTAAATAATAGTACCATTTGAAAAAGAACCATTCTTGAAAGGGGGCACGAGAGGAACAAAAATGTTCAGCTGAGAACACTAGAACTAAACTAACAGATGTGTAAAATGTCTATGGACACTCAGTAAACCACTAGTCCTGCCAAGACATTTGAGAAAGTGCATCAATGGATCACCAAAGACATGCAGTATGCACTTGAATATGCAACATATATTAGAGGCAAATTTCATCTATGCCCTCCGGGAGTTTCCTTTGTTCTACTTTTGTCTAGATCAAAAACTAAATTTTCAATGGCAGAAACATATGCAAATACAATTTTGTGTGTCTTGCATGGCAGTGGACCTTTTGTAAGGGCATGAACACCTAAAGATACAAATAGAATTCGAGAATTGTCATGAGTTGAATGAAAGTTAACTCCATAGATTCATGGGGAGTGGCATTATTGGAGGGATGGCCTTGTTGGGATAATTGTGTCACTGGAGGTGAACTTTGAGGTTTCAGAAGCTCAAGTCAAGTTCAATGTCATTGTGTTTTCCTGTTGCCTTCAGATCCAAATACAGAACCCTCACCTACCTCCCCAGCACCATGTCTGGCTGTGTGCTAACATACTTTCTGCCATGGCAATAATGAACGAATCCTCTGAACTGTAAGCCAGTCCTACTTAAATGTTTCCTCTATAAAGTGCTGCTCGCCTAAATCCCAGCATTGGGTAGTCAGAGTAAGGCAGATCTCTGTGAGTTCTGGACTGATCTACAAGAGCTAGTTCCAGGACAGGCTCCGAAGCTACAGAGAAATCCTGCCGTCCGGTGTCCTTTCACAGCAACAGAAACTCTAAGACAAGTATGTATTACTGATATTGACAACTGGGTTATAATAAATTGTGAGAATATGACAAACTGAAGAGTGACTTCCTGTGGTGGCAAAATGGGTAGAAGGAAATTAAATGTGCGCAGAAAGAGACAAGGAGACAAGGGATAGTGAACAAATAAATGTTTATGCACATATTTCCGAATCTCAATGTGTCATCCTTGATTTTAAAAAGGAATAACATTTTCCTTTTGACATAGGAAAGACATCTTTCCAATGAGAATTTTTCATCATTTGATTATTTTTAAAAAGGAATGCTAGGATAATTTTTATCTACCCACCATTTTCCAAGTGCCTTTTAATTCAAAATATGCCCGGGTGACATATTCTGTGGTTGAACGTTCTTAGCTCCCTCAGCTAATGGTTTTTTCTCATTTTTTAAAAACAATGACTGAAGTCAGATCGTGTCACTTTTGAGAATTCAAATGCAAGCCCAGGGTTGACAGATTTGTATAGAATAAGGTGTGTTGTCATTTAAAACATGTATTATTTGAAAAAAAAAAGTTCTAAGTTGCTTTTTAAGTGGCTTTGTCTTATTGTGATTTCACTATGAGAAAGATTAGACAGGTACTACTTGCCCCCTGGACTTTGTAATTCAAGTGTTTCTTTCTAGAAGAGCAAAAATTAAAGCCATTAGCAAAAGGGCAAAAGCAAGGCAGATGAAAATGACATGCGAGGTTCTCTGTTTGGATGGATGTTTTCAGATATCAGCAAGATGCTTAAACTAATAAAGGGAGCCAAAGGCAATGTGGGTCTTATCTTGAGGCTGCTTTTCAGGTTTTGTTCTAATTTAAGGAAAGGAAAACAAAAGAACACCATACAGAAATATGCATCGGATTGAAGGGCCTTTTGTTCCCTTGGGCTTTGGGAGTGTTTGCCTTACCTGATTGTATTTCTGGCATATGCGGAGAAAGAGTCACAGATAATTTTCAAAGTTAGAGAAGGAAACTTGGCATCTGAGAGATGAAGGCTGACTTTCCTAAAAGAAAAATGTGTACAGAAGCACAAAAGAAACTTAACTCGAATATTTTAGTATAGGCAGTAATATATTAGAAGAGGCATTTTGATTTTGAAATATTCCATCATTTGGGAGGACTCTAAATGCAGAAGCAATAACTAAATGAAGAAGGATGGACCAGTTGGCAAAGACACCTAACTACCCAAATATATCACCTAGAAAATCTTAAGTTATATATGAACAGTCTTAGTTATCAACATTTAAAAGCAAACCAATCTAATTTAGCAAATGCAGACATATCCTCCTGCAAGGGAAAACATCCTGAATGATTTGAATAGGACCTTTACTCAGAAACCACTTTCTTTGTATTACCAGAAAAACGACTTTAATTTGTTTCCAGCTGTGAGTTGGTACAGCACCCCATAATGGAATCAAAGGGAGGAAACATTTGCTTTTGAGTCTCTATTTCTGCAGTGTGTATCAGAGTACAAGTGATGAAGCACTCATCCATCCACACCGGCTTGCAGCATGGAAGCCGCAATCTTCTTGCTTAAAAGACACTTTGTAGCTGCGTTGGCAACAGCTGCAACCACTCCAGAAATGAAAAGGTTCAGGGGAAGAGCGCACGTGTATATCAAGTTCGGATCTGTTTACCCCAGTCAGTAGCACAAGCAATACAGTCAGGCTGCCTCTGCACTCCTGGAAGAAACCCCAAGGAAAGGAGAAGCCACTTTAATGAGACACCAAGTTGTTTCCACTACTCAAGGCAGGCCACGGCAGACCGCTCCTAGTCTCAGAATCCCTGTTATCTCTCACTGCTGCCTGCACATCCTGTGCGTGCCGGCTGACAGGAAAAGACGACAGTTTCAAAATCCATGCCTATTGCTAGAAACGTGAAATGCCTCATTCCATATCCCCAAATATAAGGTAGAAAATAATCAGTCCCTCTAGTTTCCATTGCCTCCACGGAAAGGAAACAAAAAAGTTGACCAAGTTTGTTTTTATCATAGCAACACATAGAAAGCGGATCCGAGGAAGGCCTTCCCGCTCCTGCCCGACACCCAATTGCAATGGGTCTGCAATGAAAATCAATCTGCTGGGGACCTGGGGTAATTATGGCTGAGAGTAAAGGGGTTAAAGGGATAGATAGGTCCCAAGGTATTCCACATTTCTTTTGTAGATAATTCACAGCCCCAAAGTCAGTCATCCAAATTAAAAACAACATGAACAAAAATATCTTAGAGTGGGCTGGCGAAACAGATGGAGTTGTAACATCCACATGACAGGAAGTTGTAAAGCTGAGGAGAGAGATTTGCAGAACCAAGGAGTGACTTTTACAGTATGTTGGAGTAGCCCCTTAGAATAGGTCTTGTAGTCTATCAATGCTGATGCTGAGAGGGTAGCTTTAACAAGCTTGGTTAATTACTTCCCCAATTCTCAGAACACCTATAGCCTGAAAATATCCAAAGGAAAATATGCTGTACTACCTTGAATGGGGGAAAAAAGGGAAAAAAAAAACCCAAACCACGGAAGCCTTTTATCAAGAAAAAGTAGTTAAACCTTTGGGAAAGTTGATTGCAATAACAAGTGCTTCTCTTCGATACCATTCGTTTTATGAAAGTATGCGTGTTTTTCTTGAGTATAAATAGTCTCATTTATAAGAAGAAACATGGAAGCAACCGCAGTATGAAGTCGCTTCAGCTCAATGAGGGGCTGTGAAGAACAAATGACTGAGATATGCTAATTTACCCCAACTAGATGCGTTTCCTAGGGAGAGCGCTAAGCAACTTGTGTAAAGAGTATCCCAGAAACTGGGGGGAAATCAAACTTGTTTTTCCCTGCCGGCTCAAATTTATTGAGGCTGCAACTGTTATTTTTGCAGGTGAAACACATTAGCTAACAAAGGTGTCATTCCTTTCTCTTAATGCACTCAGAATAATTTACAAGCTAACAGCATTCGCCACTGACAGTTCAACGCATCATTGTGCCCTCCCCTCGAGCTGTGCATCTGCTGAGAGATTTCAGGAATAAAGCCCTATTTTGTTGCCCAGAAGTTATCAACCTGGAAAAGACATTAGGGGTCACAATCCTGCAGGCAAATGTGGAGGAATAAATGCCCCGGCCTAGGTGCAGTTTGTTCCAACCATAATTGAATTTAGAGAGGATTTCTTTAAAAAAGACTTAACAACATTCATATCTAAACAACTGCCTCGTAATGAGGGACAGAGTTATGCCACTCATTCTGACCCCTAAATATAGAAAAACAATATAATTTCCCATGGTGGGATGGGGTACTTTGATTGTTTTATCAAACTCATTACGCTATTCCTTATACCGTTCTCAAAGGAAGTTTGACTATCTGGCTCAGTTTCATGAGGAGCAAGAAGCAACATGCCTAGAGTTCAAGTTCAACTGGTCAGTTTTTTTTTTTTTAATATGTGTTCAGTACTTGAGTTACTTTCAGGGGAAGATTTTTGTGAGAAGGTGTTATCAGATCACCAAATGTGCTTTCTAGAAAGCTGAAGATGTAACAAAGTGCTGCAGATTGGTTTATGTGCAGAAGGAGGAAATATAAGATTTCGATGAACCTCTTTTCACTGACTTTTGTGTTACCTTCTCACTCAGTCAAGAAAGCATTCCTCTGATGCATCTAGGACACACAAAATCACGTTTAACTCAGCGTTTTGTTGTGTTTTTCCATTCAAAAGAACTTAACCAGATGGAATGGTAATCCTCTGTGAGAACTTTACATTTGTGAACATAGATATGATAACGTGGTATGTTTTGATAGCCCCAGAAGGGATGTGTTGCCTGCTTTAGGTCTGGGAGTGCAGATACTTAATGTCATTTTCTGAAACAATTTCATTTCTACTGTTTTTTTATGATTTTTCTAAAAGTAGTAATGATATCTTGAAAATATTCCTATCAATCTGATCTACGTGAGTAGACACAAGTCAGCGTGACTTGATCATCTACTTAGTTATTATTGAATATGAACAGAAAATCTCTTAGAAGTATAAAACATATTTGAAAATAATATGTTTAGTGCACACCTAGTATAAGTCTGAGACTTTGATGCCTGCTCACATGAATTTGCTTGATCTATGACGGTGTCAAGAGAAATTATTTTCTTGTTTCAAATTTTCTAGAACTTGAAAACCAAAATACTTAAGAAAACATACCTTTGCCATTTAAACTAGGTGTAAAATCTTAATCACTTATAGTACAATAACACACATATTTATGTGTATGTGTGTGTATTTATGAAATATTAGAATTACCAGGAAATTTTCTTCAGGTTATAATTTAAAGTATCTATGTTCTGAGATTATAACTTGTCATGACTTTTCTCATCATAGACTTTTGGAATATTAATTAATGAAGATTTTAAGAAATGACATAAAATACTTCCCAGGTGAAATATTTATTGTATAGTTTTTGTATTTATAACCATACTACAAATTAGGATCATACTTTACTATTGATATTAAAATAATTCTCCATTAGTCATTCATGGAAGTTAATGGTCTAATACCTCTAAGTATCATGTTTTATTTAACATTTGTTTTGTATGGCTTTCAAGAACGATTCCAGTTGTACTTATGCTCGACTCCATTAAATGTTTATTATGTGCCTGTAATTGCCTCAGGATCTGATAGATTCATTTGCTTTCTCTGTGTCATTCTGAATCAAGAGGCAAATCCCCTGGGAAACAGAGCAGGTCATCTTGCATTAGGATGTCAGTGCTTCTCTAAGATATCCATTAGGGGGCAGTTAAGGAATAGCATCCCACTGATGTTATCAGCCATCCCAGCAATTTCAGGACTTGATATGTTCTGCCAACACATTCTGCCATTGTTCCATGGCATAGACACGTAGATACAATCAAGGGAAGGAGAGCCAGAGAGCCAGAGATATTGACAAAGGCAGAGTGCAACTTCTTCATAGGTCAGGACCTTGAAGCCACTTCTGGCTCCTCCCCAGCAAAGAGCCTCTTTGCACGAGGCTGGTGGCCCTGCTCAGCAGAAAAGGCCAGTCCTTTCCTCACCCTGATTCTATTTGACTGAACTCCAGGGGAAGCTACTGGAGCTAGAATCCTTTTGCAAAGATGCAATGAATGCGAAGCCTTTACTGTCTCGTCCTGTGGTTACAATTCATGAAGCCAATTTCGGAGACAAGCTGTAGTCTGTTGTCTGCAGTAAGAATTGTAAATGGACCGCTCAGACGACCTACTCAGGGAATTCTGTTAACAAAGGTTAAGTGTAAATTGCCCTTTGGATTAGTCTGAACATCACCATTAAAAATCTTATTGGAACTAGTGGGTAGGAATAAAAGTTTCAAATACACAAAACCTAAAGGGAAAAGAAGAGATAAGCAATGCTTTCTTGGAAAATGATGGTAGATATGTAAGCCCGTGCTCATATTCTCAGTAAATTCTTAAGAAATGCTTTGTTCAAAAGTTGAGAAATAACATTTTACTACTAAACAAAAGGAAGACAACCGTTTTATTTTATTCTGAAAAATAAGTTCCACATTACCACTGCTATGCAGATAAATGTAGATTCCATATTACACAGCAGACATTTACTTTCACAAATATACTAGCCCCCTCTCAAGATTAGTAACGTGATATTTACGCTCAAATATAAGTACAGTTAAAATTTTTGGAAGTTCTTATGAAGCTGACGTTTAAGGCATGACCTAATTTGAACAGCATAGGGAACTGCTATAATTAAGATTCCTTGCCTTTTAAATTTTTTATAGAGAATGAATAATTTTACATTTCTAGCATATTGTTGCACATAGGTATTTTAATAATGGTAGTGCAGAAGGATAATGACAAATAACGGTCCCTGCTGCGTTCACTCTCATCCCGCTGCTGCTTCCCATTGACATCCACTCTTTCCCTTTCGCTGCCTTCTAGTTACCTTCATATCTCTCAGCTAGTTTCCCTGTACAATTACATTAATTATGATATATTGTGTTTTACCTATGATACATAAGAAGCCACCAATATTAAGAAAGAAAGAAAGAAAGAAAGAAAGAAAGAAAGAAAGAAAGAAACTTCCTGGCCAACTCCCTATTGTACATTTTTCATGTTTATTATTTGGTTCCTAATGATGTCCTTAAAATACAATTAAAGCTACACTTTTAAGATAAAGTAATTGACATTCTTGGTTTTTCTTCACTTCTTTCGTACCTATGTCAGCCACTCAATTTTATTTAGTATCAGGTGATAGTATTGACACTGGCTTGTATGATTGTGCCCATGTTGTTTTTAAACTGACTTAAAATATTGATAAGAATTAAGAAGCACTGTTAGCATTTTTAACTATATTACTGTTTTTTACTCTAAAGACAATTCAAGGCATAACTTACATGGCCTTTTCATTTGTAAAATGCCAGGATGTTTCTGACATGAAAAAGAGATAATCCAAACAGTTTCTTTTTTATTGCATTTATTTTCTGTTTTGGACATGCTTTTCTGTTTCAATTTTCTGACTTTGACTTTTTCTGACACTCAGCATTAATTCTCATCCACACTGAATGTGCTGATTTCTGAACATGGTGACAGCAACATGGGTTACCAAAGTACACAGCTTGTTCGTTAAGTCCTGCACTCCATAATGCTCTCTGGGAAAACACACAGATGTGATCAAGAACATTCTTTCTTCCTCTAGCCATGACAGCTTTAGCGGGCATGGTACCAATAGGTAAAATTGGAGTTCCCATCTTCATGGCATGTTTGTGTATTTCTTCGAGAATTCAGTGGGCATACTTTTTGAAGCCCATCCAAGATGCACTTGGGAATGATGATGGGGTATTCACAAACGACCACCTTGTTGATGGTACAAATGCCCTTCTTGTCATCTTTCTTTGTTGTGGCCGTTCAGCTGACTCTTTGTTGAAATTACTGGGGAAGGATTGTCTGCACACTTTTACTTAATTAAACTAATTCCAGTGAACTTCACTTCCAATTTGGAGGATGAATTACTGCCCTAGTGTTATTAATTAAATTGTATTATACGTCTGTGAATTGTTAGCCATATAATAGTATCCTTTATTTTTTTCTCCAAGTTAAAGAACGCCTCGCTAATATTAGTTGTATTGTCTTCCACATTTTCTGTTGGCTGTGTTTGATATTCAGTGACTTACATTTCTTAATAGAGGTTAATTCTGGTAATCTGGTCTGATCAGCTCCCACATGTACCAAAGGTGGAACAGCTTTCCTCCTTCTTTTTTTGAAAGATTATTTATTCTTTTAAAATTTAACCTATAAATACACATATCCACAATTTTATTAGAGTCTCCCACACGCTCTCCCACTCTCCTTTCCTAACCGATTTTTTTGTTGTTATTTTTGTTTTGTTTTGTGTTTTCCTTACAGTACTTTGTTAGAGTTGCCTGCATAACCCTGGATGATGGGTTTATTTGCTTCATGAGGTATCAATGGCTATACCTCTCCGGGCTTCACCTTCACATTCCCTAGTAACTATAGACCCTTTGGTAAGGGCGGGGCCTCATGCGCTCTTCCTCATCCATTACAGAATGCTGATGGGAAGAGACTCAGAAGGAATAATGAAGCTGGAAGATGAGAAGGAGTCCTGTAGAAGGGTATCTTTTGGATGGATTTCCTTCTTAAAACTTCCAGGCAGCTGGGACTTACAGTCTGTTCTTTTCATGTTCTGGACTTTTGATATTAGACATTCCAGCCAGGAATCACATACTCTGTTTGGCAGGAGGATGTGAGGCAGCTCATCATTCTTAAGCAGTGTGAATAGATTTTGGTAAGATTTCATTACTTTTCCATTTTGTGTTCTTTGGAATAGTAGTTGAAAGTTGGATCTAATAATTGAATCTTCAGTATTTCATATAATTCCATAGGCATCTTATCAGTTTTCTACAAAATACATATTCAGAAAATTTTCAAAATTTCAATTTTACTTCATTGACCATGCTTCTTAAATTCACCAATTCTTTTTTCAAATACTAAAAATGGTTTTCTGTTTTCTGATAATCTTCCATCCAAATCATCTTATTTAGTGCATGTACCTTTCAAATTCTCCTACAATTTTCTAAATCTCTTGCACTTCTGCCAGCCTTGCAAGCAAAGGTATGGACCTTATTTAAGCTACATCACCTTTCCAAAGGTTCCTGATAAAGTAAACCCAGCTCCAGGAGATGAGGTGTGTCCCTGAGGCACTTCCCAGTAATGTTTACTGTCCATCATCACAGAGATAACACAGATTTGTTCAGAAGACTTAAGTCCATTAGGGACATTTTGTGAGATTAGAGTTCATATCCTCCAACTAGACTCATTGTAGGAGGAGGCTTTCTTGACTCTCTGCACCAACCTCTGGAGATGAGATATGAAAAAGTAGGTTTTTAAAAAGTGCTGATCCTCTGTCTAAAACTACCACTTTGAAAATGTAGTCATCTTAGGTCTCTGACCTAGAAGACTCTTGTCTTCATCAGCATTCATGAAACTGACAGGTTAGTCAATACAAGTGGGGTAAAAGTTCACATCTTTCAGGTTTACACATACATATCATCTTCTGAAACTCTCTTTGGCTCCCCTATTGTTCTTTGAACTGGAGTCAATTGTTCTGTGGTTAATCCTTGTCTTTACAATTTTCTCATACTCTCCTAGCCTTCTTCAAATGTCTGATTTTTATTGATTTGTTCATATTTGAGATGGGGAGATAGAAAATTGTTCTCTCTGCATGCTTAAGAGGGTCTGATAGATAAAGAGATTCTAAAAAGCAGAACAAGGAAGTTAGGTTTTGAGGCAGGAATGAAAGGGGAAACTAAGGAGCCATAGAAGGAAAAAGAAGCCCTTTCCAGAGAATTTATCGGAGCCTCTCGTCAGCTCAGATGCAAGATTTCCAGTGCAGTTACCATTCACTGTGGAAGTTCCCAGTGTAAACAACATTCTTTTATACATCGATATTTAATGTCCCACATATAAGACCTCAAGATCTATGATAATGGGCAGAGCCTCATGCTTTCTCTAAGACGGTTTCTGGAACTTTCAATGAAAAATGGCAAGCAACTTTGTTTAAAACAAAGATATGCTGCCTTCTCTAATCCCTGTAATCTAGAGTTTTTCCTTCAGTTGTACTCCTGGCAGGAGCCCTCAAGAACTAGGCTGTCATCTTATATAGTTTCTTCCACACTCTTTGACCCTAATATTTTCAAACACCATAAAATCCTGTATGTGACCATTGTAAAGCCAATGAACTTCAGCGTTCAGAAAAGCTCAAACCCTTGCTTCCAGGTCTATTTTTATCCCAGATTTTCTCCCTTTTTCTTCCCCCTTTCAACTCTCATGCTTAAGGCCAGTACTGGAAATGTCTTTTGATACACTTCTACACTGTTTCATACTGGGTTTTTTTTAACATTATTGTCTGTGTCAAGTCATGGACCTATATTTTCCTAATTAAGGTTCTTAAAAGTTAAAGAAATGGCTGATGCTTAGGAGTGACAACTGGGGAGGTGGGTGGTTGAGTCATCTTGAAGCTAGATCTCTGTCCCTGTAATTACTGAGAGTTGGTGTCAAGAGAAGGTTCAAATCCAAATTGTGAAAAATATAGAGCTGGACAGTGGCTCAGCATCAACATTGCTTCTGGACGAATTGTTAATTAAAGGTCTCAGAGACATGTTACTCTTCTTATTAATCTCCCTGTTTTACATATTAGAATTTTGGGGTGCTGGTTTTTATGAAATTGCAATATGGAAGCAGTTGGGTCATATAGATCAAAGTTAACCCTCTACTGTTAACAATATAATGCAAATAAATAAAATTATATGCAATGTATTTTTTACTTAGAAACACATGCAGTAAACACAGGTAATTTTGTTGGTGTTCAAAATGTTATTGGAATTGATTATAAAGAACTTATACATGAACTCAGAAAGCAGAGATCCTAGTATTCTTTGCAGGATATGTCAGATTTGCTTGCTTTACTTGCATATCTCAATTTCATCAATCTCATACTAATCTCGAAATGAAATGAAGAAAGCAGACAAAGTTAATGAGAAGCAATAGAAACTGCAAGTTTGAATGTTCACTGAGCTATTTTTTTCATCTGTTCAGTATCTTGTTTTGCTTTGATTTCTTTCTTTGGAAATGGATGATTTGAGGTGCTCTTTTGCCTCCAGGTTGTAAGTACAACTTAATTTTTGGAATCTTTAAAACTCTCAACCCAATGCATTGACATCATTTACTGACAAACTATTAAAGAAAATAACTGTTAAGAATGAGAGCGCTTCTAATGTTGCATTTTCCTATTAAAGGATTTTCCCAGAGAACGTTCAGTTACATATGTTTAAACCCTCTGGAGTAACAATGATTTTTTAAGCTACCACTGGTATGCTTGATGATCAACAAACTTGGGGGGAATCAGCATGATTTACTTAATTTCAGGCCATTCTATCTTGTTTTACTCACATTAATCTAAGCAGCTTTTCCACCACCTCCAGCCAGTCCTGGATGTGCTCTCATTTCAATTAAGACTTCTAAGTGTTTTTAAACTGTCATTTAGCCATATTACACCTTAATTGTTTCTGTTACTCTTCCATGAAATGTTTCCAAATGGGTTTTCCTCTGCCTCAAGGCAGAGGAAGGGAAGGTTGTGGATAAACTCATCAAGTCAAGCAGACTTATTTGAGGGATTGCACTGGCCAGTAGGTCTTGTTCCAAAACCTTTATATCATTATCATGGTTGTCCTGAGCAACCAGAATTTGATTTCCTATCTTCTTAAACTGTATCTGATGTGTCAAAATTATCTTCATCACCATGGTCATTTACTATCACTTTGAATCATTCTTGGCAGAACATAATGTGAGATACTGTTATTCAGTGTTATATATTATTTTCTTTATCTATCATAGTATATACTCTAAATATAAACTTATATTTTTCTATTATTGTTTTTATTTTATTAAGTATTCTTTTGATATATTCACATTTTATATTAAACCAACCAATTTATGTATTTTTTTTAAATCTGAGAGCCATTGACATTAAAGTATTTGGTTTTTCATCTTCATGTCTTTACAGTATGGTTTCCTTAATGAGAGAATGTTAGAATTTAGCATATGTGTGTCATCTTGCCTTTACTGTTCGAGTCTGTGTCTCTCTGACTACATACTCTCAGGGCTACAAAGTACTAACGTAATGAACATAAACATCATACCATTACATTCCTTTCTTGGCTTTCCTCCCAAGCCGTTTGAAAGGCCTGTAGACAGACTAACACTTATACACACAGACATTTCATTTTTACTGTGTTAATTTGTAAATAGGAGCAGGAAACGCCAAGTTTCCTTATGTTCTTTTCATAGTTAATTTGGTGGGGGGTTGAATGTCTTCTGCTCCTCCCCTGGCTCCCTAATTTCCTACCTGCTTGTTCTTTCCACCCAAGTGATTTTTTTTCATTTTTATATATGGTGCATTTTGTTACCCTTCTATGCTTCTTCCTTTAAAATCTCTTTCTCTTGGCTCATGAGATTTTTTTCAAGTTTGAAGACATACCTCTGCACTCACTCCTATATAATTATAGACATAAAAATTAACATAAGTCCTGAATATGTGTGCCATAAGATGTGTTGTTTGTCTTTCTGAGCCTGAATTACCACACTTAATATATTTTTCCAGTTCTATATACTTTCTTAAATTTTTCATAATTTAACTTTCATTTGTGACTGAATCAAACACCATTCTGTTTATGTGCCACATGTCCATTATCCATTCATCTGTACACAGACATCAAGAGTGATTCTATTACCTTGCTATTGTGAACAAGGCTTGTATTAGTAAATTGTGTGCTTGTTAAAAGCAAATGGGGTCCCCTGTTCTCAAGCAGAGTATACTTATATCAAGGCCCAAGAAATTCATACCTTGGGGAAAGCTGTTACCTGTTCCTGTTGCAGCAAAGAAGCAAGGTATTAAAATATGGCACTGTTGAGCATAGCTAGAAGGCAAATGACTTCCACCCATAGTTCATAGTATGGCATGCGAGTGCTGTGATAGGAATGAGAAGCAAGACACTCATCTTTGAAGAGTACACTCTACCCAGAAATCTCGCAGGTGGTAACTCCCACACGACTGCTTTAGTGATTTCTCATTATTTCTGCTGAATGTTGTAAACAGAAATTGATGATGTTTTATTCTCTGTTACTTCCTATTTTATCTTGGGAACCTTATCCACAAAGAATAAAGTTCCTCAATGAGGAACTTTACCTGGCTGACTCTGTTGGACTCTCCCAGCCTATAGCTGCTAGGAAGTATAAGCCTTGCCTCGATGTTGTTACCTTTGCCTATTCAAGAAGATCATCCCTGCCGGATGTTCTAAGACCCTGATATGATGATGTTCCAAATACTTCTTACTTTTTGTTCTCTTATTTTTGCTTTTTTCATGATTAATGCAAATTCAAAACAGAAATACAGTTATTTTATATATGGTTCTCCAGACAGAAGAAAACTGACCTTGTTGGTGAAACCTACAGAAAACTACATAATATTTTTAAGGACTGTTTGTTGCCATTATAACCACTGGGCCAAATCGGGACCTCCTACACATAGGATGGGGACTTATGAGAAAATGAAAGTAGCTGTTAGAAATGGAATGATGATAATAAAAAGCCTAACCTTATAGAAACCTGGCCCACTTATGCATCCCTGACTAGAAAAGGTGAACATATGCCCTTTGTATTCAAAACTGCAATTATAGCATTAACTTGTAAAGATTGCTGGTTCCCTAGAATTTCTTCCCTGCTCATTCTTTCTTTGTTTCTTTCTTTCTTACCTTTCTTACTTCCTTCTTTTTTTTTCAGAAAACTTATTATTAGAAGTCACTGATATCTTGGCCATAAGTTAGTATAATGTAGCACCTGTCTAAGACTTTTATAAAATGAATATTCTTTGTACCCTACCAAAAGAGAAATGTAAACATTAGGCCAGCTACAAACACTGTGATCTACAGCGGTGTCCTGCCTTCAAGATACGCTAGTGCAATGATGACACAAAGCTTATGGGGTACCCAACTATTATCTGATTTGACTTAAGGCCCAAACCGTAAGATGGAGCCATACCCAACACTGCTTGAGTGACCAAGAGTCTAAGACTACATAGCCCAGGGTCCCATGGTAAAACAAAATACTACTGTTCTACTAAGTGAACATAGCAATAAAACGACTCATAATGACATCTTATTATACTTCTAAATAAGTACCTTGCTCAGCCATTATCAGAGAAACTTTCTCTTGTTGCAGATGGGAACCAATACAGAGAGCCAAACCCAGACATTATGCAGAGATCACCTTTGATCACTGACCTAAATGATATGTCTCCATTCAATTCCTATCCTCAGGGTTCAGAGAATTTTACAGGAGAGGAAGTAGAAAAATGTGACTGTAAGATGGGATGGAGGGCACTAAGAAAGCAAGGGACCCTACATAATTAAGTTGGATGCATATATGAACTCACAGAAACTCAGGAAAATGCACAAGGCTGCATGGGTCCTTTAAATATATATTATGCCTTCCATTAGTACGTTTATGGGATTCCTGAGTGTGTGAACAAGAGGGTATCTGTATCTGGTTTTGTACCATTTTTTGGGCTCTTTTCCTTCAGTTTGTTTTGTCCTATTTTGATGTGTTCATTTTGGTTTCATCTTGTTTTATTTTATTGTTATCTGTCATAAGCCTGGTTGTTTTTTTAATGAGAGAGAGATAGGAGGTAGATCTGGATGGAATGGGAAATACATTGGAACTCGAAAGAGTACAGGGAGGGCAAATTATAACTGGCCTATATTATGGGAGAAAAAAATCTATTTTCAATAAAAGGGAAAAATATGTCATAGCTAGATGTGATAACCTGTAATCACAGATGATGGGAGAAAGAGGCAGGAGGATTTGGAGTTCAAGTATCCTTAGCTCCATAAGAAGTTTAGGGTCATTTCTGGCTACATTCTGGCTACTAAGCAAGCAACCAAACAAACAAATAATAAAATTTGGCATCAAAATAGCTGTTAGGGCTCTTGTAATATTTAAACATTTTACAGTAGCATTTTAAAGTTAATGACACTATTTCATTATAATTACTGAATATAATTAAAAATGGGTATCAAAGACTTACAGTTACTAACAAATAAAACTAAATTTCTTAGTTGTATGCTAGATTAAAAAAAGAAAAAACTAAAAAGAAATCCATACAAAAATAGGATTTGGTTAAGGTATTGCAGCAGGCAAAAACTTTAATAATAAAAAATAAGGTTAACATGTTACTTTAAGTTATACAAGTAATTTTGATTAAATTCTATTTTATTAAGTTGGAGAATTTGTTTTTTCATGTTGTTTTATCTTATGATATTAAGTAAGGTAAAAAATTGGAATAACTTTTAGATGAGACTTATATATTATATATTATGCCACAACATTTAAAGTTTAATAACTTTAAATTTTACAAGTTCAAAATTCAATGTAATCATATGAAACCATATTTAAATCAATAGAAGTGTCTTAAGTTATTGATCTTTGATAACACTTACCTAAATTGGCTTTAAAGGGAAATACTACATTTAATTATGATAATTACTCTGTGCATGTATATTCTTTAGATTTGTTAGGTTTTTACCACTGGTCAATCTAAATCTTAATATTGAAAACAAACAAAAAAGCTAAATGAAAGTCATTATTTATTTACATTTATTTGACTTTCATTTTTTCACTACTTAAATGTTGCATGTAAATTATAAGACTACTAAAAATGTCTTTTTTAATATTTATTGATTATGTATACAATGTTCCATCTGGGTGTATGCCTGCAGGGCAGAAGAGGGCACCAGACCTCATTACAGATGGTTGTGAGCCACCATGTGGTTGTTGGGAATTGAACTCAGGACCTTTGGAAGAGCAGGAAATGCTCTCAACCTCTGAGCCATCTCTCCAGCCCCAATCAAAAATCAAAGTGTAGAAGTCTCTGCCAGAAAAAAAAAGAAGGACAAAATGAAGCCTTGATAAGTTGGATGTTGCAATCCAAGGTCAACCTGGATAATAAGACCTTTATTAAAAAGTCTTATTATTCTGGAAAGTCACTTGGTCCTTTGTACAGAGGGACTAAGCAGACTCTAGCTAGAGTATCGCTTGCAGGAAGGGAAGCCAGGGGAGAGAACGTATTACCCATACATGTGAAGAAACACACATCGATAAGTAAGATCCTGACCTATGCATGCAGAGAGCACACTGATAGAAGTATGGCTAAAGAACAAGAAGTTTCCTCTTAATATTCTAAAAATAGTCCCTGAGGCATCTGACCTGATATCAAAAAAATTAAGCAATTAATCTGCAGATACATGAATGCTTGTAAATAGTGAACATATTGTAACTAAAACACAAAATAATTATGCCTGTATTGTATTGGCCAATTTGAAAGAAATTATCTGCCTTTTTTATTAAATTGCTAATTAGATTCTAACATCCAGGATTAAATGCTGTTTTCTAGAAAACGGTCAAATGAGAAAAAAAAAACTGCAAGTGGAAATCAATGGAGAATCTATACTGTTCCTTTCAAAAGAGCCTACAAGGGATAAGTTCAGATGAGTAAATACATGCCCACTGGGTCCATCAGTTCCTGTTACTAAAGTTATTTTTGAGGAATATAATCTGTTGATATTCTTCATATTGATAAGAAAGCTGCGGTCTTCTAGAATGTAACACTGTCATACAACAAAAATATGGGTCTCTCTCTCCCAGATTAAGTCATCTGATGTCATCATCTACACCGGATCTCATGATCTCTTTGGGCTGTGTTCACTTAAGATTTGTATCTGTACATTCTACGTCACAGAACTTTAAATGACGCTGATTAAGGCAAGCCAACACGTCAACCATTTGAGAGCTGAATGCACGTGAAATAGATTGCTATATTGTCATAGGTAGTTTGTGCTGCTGAGAAGACTCCATTGTCTCAGACTCACCTATGTTTTTCATTCAACCCTTGTGACCCTTTTCCTGGGGTAGCTAGTACTCTGATCATATAACCCAGAGATTGGAGAATAGCCATCAGGTAAGGGTGTTAGAGACAGTGCTTCCTTGAGAACATACTAAATATAGCTTTGTCTGAAGAGGAAAATGCCTGCAGTGAGAACAAGAAGCTGGAAGCTCATCCACTGGAGAGGAAGCTCTACCCAGAACACTTTTCTATGTGATCTGCAGCATGCCTGCTCCAAGAGGGCTTCCCCAGTCATTTAGGCTGAGTGTCACAGGTACCTGACGTGATGATTTTATGTTAAGAAGCTGCGGCTTGCTGTTTGTTATTTGATTTGATTGAAATACTAAAATTATTGAATTTTTGACAGTATACACCTGTGCAGTGTATCTTGGTCATATTAATCCACCACCATCTTCACCAGCTATCCCTAGCGACCCTTATACCTTTCAAATCCTTGTTTTCTTTGGTTTGTTAATAGCCCAAGCCAATTAGTGATGCCTGTGTTCAAATGGGTGTGAGACCATCAAGCAGATCATGGGCAAACTGTCGGCAGCCATGTCTCCAGGAGATTGTTTTCCTCCCTCAGTGGCAACAACTGTGATAGCTTTTAGGACAAGTGTGTGGTCTTGGGTCATTTCTCACATCCATACTTGAATTTTGAGAGCCTGGTTTCTGTGGGCTTCTTTAGTAGGTAATCACACTGTGTTCTTTCACTTTTGTGTGTTCCATCCATCCTCGACACACTCATTTACAACAAAGTATCATGACTGTAAATCATTCTTCAGACAGGACACTCTCATACTTGAAGTTTATGTTTGAGAATCCTCCGCACTTATTTCCATAGTGGCTGGATCAGTCGTTATTTTCATTTATTATCATTGGTTTACTTCATGATAGCCATTCTTAGAGGTCTGATACAGAATTTCAAATAACGTTAATATATTTTTTTCCTGATGGTTAACTAAGTTGTACACTTTAAAAATATTTATTGGCCATCTGTATTTCTTCTTTTGTTTACTGTCTGTTCAGTTCATTGTCCCATTCATGGAGAAGTTTTATTCATTTACTTAGTTCTTGAATTTCCTTAAAATATTAATCTCATTTTTAATTTTTGAGAATTTGATATGTGAGTACTATATTTTACACCATTTCCATACCATCTCTCCTCTCTCCATCTCCTTTCATATCTTCTCATAATAATCTCCAATTAGTAACCTCATTTTTATTGTTACATAAGTCATACTAATTCTGTGATTACTCATGTACATTTGTTTAAGGACATCTTAGAATTGACTGGTTAAACAGATTTAGTTTGCAGAAATTTTCTTTTTTTGAAGATTATCTGCTCACCTTGCTGATAGTTTTCTTTGGCTTATAAACATGTTTTAATTTCATGTATTTCTTCCTCTTTCTCTCCTTGTAAAATGTAGCAAAGTCATTGCGAATCAACAGGAATTTTCGAAGTGCCATCGAGTCCCTCCTCATCCACCTGTTTTGGCAGAACTATTTCCCAAGAATATAACGTGATCATCCTGTCATGAAGAATGTACTACTGTCACCATGTAGAATACTTTGGCTCCATTGTCAAGACGAGAAAACAATCAAAACATACAGTGAGAGCTAAGGTAAAGACGTGCAGCTATAAACACCCCCTCCTAGAAAGGGGAGAAGGGGTGACTAATCAGACCCTCCCCTAAGAGTCAGCGTTCTTTTCCCTCCTGCCATCCCTCTGCGCATGATCATTGGGGTACTAGGGCATGTAAGAGGTAGACAGTTGATTCAACCTAGTCCAGTCATAGCGCAGCTACGGGGAGTCTTCCCCGCTCCAGCCGGACATTTTGGTGATTCATCTGGTCTTAATTCACCCATTCTCCTCTAATTTATAATAGCAATGCTTGTTTTACCAACCAGCTCTTGGAGAAAACACTTCCTTTGTCCTTTTGGTGCCACACATGGGGGTAAGCAGTTCCTTTCGTCACACCTTCCTAGGAAAAGGAAAGCAGCAGCAGCTTTCCAGACATTTGTACTTTTATTTGAAGGACCCTTCAACAGAAGCCCCAGACTCCTAATCAAGTTTTAGTTCATTTTCTACTCTGATGGTAGATGGGGAGTTACCTGGAAACCACTTAAAAATAAAAAAAAAAAGAATTATAGAAACAGAAAGTTGTCTCTTATTTTTCTATATCTTTTCCCCCTTGCAGTGGATTACACAAAATATTCATTTATTTTCTTACATTTTTTTTCCTAAAGCAGGCCTGGTGAGGTCACACCGACGACTGTTCTGCAGACCGGTGACAGGTGTCTGGACTTTTACCAAGAAGAAACTACACCAAAAGGACATGTTAAGTTCTTTTGTTTTGGTTTGTTTGTTTGTTTCATCTTTCCCCTTTGCTCGCCAATTACATTTCTGCATGGTAATCTGTGAAAATGTACAGATCTCTCTTTCTCTGGGGCTTCATTGCTGAAGACTCACACAGCACAGAAAATTGGCATTAAATTAATTTGCAATGCTCCCTTCTATTTAAACTCTGTCCTTTACATTGCCTCAGCCATGAATTTTGCAATTATTAAAGACAAAACATTTCTTTTATTTGCTAAAAAAACCCTATTGATATTTGATGTCGGAGGGTCATCTGTCTATGTGTCACTTTCATTGGTTAATAAAGAAACTGCCTTG
>LOEQ01002427.1:239907-256295 GCA_001685075.1 Bramus lutescens | reverse complement strand
GGGGTGGGGGTGGGGTGGGGTAAGGGGAGAGGGGGAGAGAGAAGTGAGAAGGGGGGAATGGGGAGAGCTTGGGGTGTTGGGACGGTTGGGATAGAGGGGGACACTCTTGAGATAAGCTGGGTCTTGCTTTATGTGCCTCCATTTTGTGCAAGACTGTTTTACAGGCAGTCCCTTACCCAGAGAGAATCCATTTTAAAAGCAGAATTTGAGTGTTCATGGCAAAGCAAGATGACTGTACTGAAAGGGGTGGTGGTGTACGCAAACAGCATCAACCATGAGACACAGGCTGAAAAATAATTTAGTCCCAGAATGGAAAGGGTGTCATCAGTTTATTAAAGTAAACCAGGCCTGTTATAATGTATGTAATTGAAAAGTTTCTGCATCATATGAGCTTTTCCACTGACACAGCAATCCAAATCAGATCAAATCAAAACCAAATTAGAAGAAGGCCAGATTTAAGGGATAAAATGCTCCTGGATGATTTTTCCAGCAACCTAGAGAGGAAACAGAGAGACAAAACAAAAAACAAAAAACAAAAAAACTTGTCTGTTTTTTGGGAGACAGTTTGGGAATGATCTTAAACATCTTTAGGCAAGGTTAGGCAAGGACTCATTATTTGGCAGACTTTCTCAGATGAGGCAAGGTCAAGGTTCAGGGAGAAACAGAGGAGGGGATTTGGGGTGGAAATTCCATCAGAACATTCCAGACTCTTTGGGTATGTGGATGCCAGAAGATGGGATGAAGCTTCCACCAGAACAATAATTATATTAAAATTATTAATATTAATAACTTAATTTATATTAGGAAAACAAGGTCTGACACCTTACTGGAAACAACCAACTGAGGAAAAGTCAAAATTCCTCACTAGGACCACATCAGACTAAGACTGTGGTGCTGAGAGATGAATGAAGAGATTTGAGAGACATGAACAGATGTTAAAGGATAATCTAATGCATGCCAACAACATTGCAAGAACTCCAGAAGAAATGAGAAAGAGATACAGAAAAAGTCCAAGAAAGATGATTAATGACTTCATAAAGATATGAATATAAAATCCCACAAAGTATCAAGCTTTTTCTTTTGGGCCAATAACCAGCTCCCAAATCAAAGCACAGGGACTTCCTATTGCTTATGAATGCTAGGCCCTAGCTTAGCTTCATTTCTGGCTAGCTCTTTTACTTAAATTGACCTGTTTCTCTTTATCTACCTTTTCCTTGAGGCCTTTTCCTTTACTTCTGTATATATTACTCCTCACGTCTTTGTGTCTGTCTGTCAGCTGCCTGATTTCTCCCCCAGCATGTCACCCTCTTTCTCCTCATTCTCTTCTCTCTCATTTTTCTCTTATTTATTCCCTCTGCCTAGCAGCCCCAGCTATGTTACTCCTTCCTGGCATTTGGCTGTTGAGTGTTTTTTTTATTATTATTATAGTTAGGTGCCTTAGGCAGACAAGGTGAAACAAATGCAACAGTCTTTACATAATTGAACACACATTCTTATATCATTAAACAAATGCAGAAAAACAAATATAACACACCTTTATACAATTAAAGTAATATTCTGCAGCATAAACAAATGTAGCACATCATTACATAGTGAAATATTCCACAACATCAAGAAACCCAGCAAATTTCAAACCTAACTCAAAGGGAATGATATTAATCATTATAATCAGACTTCTGAAAGAAAAGACAGAGAAAATGCTGAAAGCAGAGGCAAAACAGAACATACAGGAAATTCTTCAGACGAATACTAAGACTTGCCTTTAAGAATTTCAGAGACTATTTGACAGTGGAAAAACATATCTAAAGTGCTAAAAGAAAATAGCAAATACTTATCAAGTAAGAATTCTTGTCCAGACAAACTATTCACTCGTCTACAAAGTTATGGAGAAATTTAGTTCTTTTTAGATAAATGCAAAACAATTGCCATGCAAGGCAATCTTTGAGGTTAAAGGGATAATACACTAGAGAATAATTTCAAGCCATATGTCAATTTTTTAAAATATTTTATGAATAATGAATGCATAAGCAGTTATAGAAGCTAATATTACTGATAAAATTATTTGAAACAAAAATATGCTTTTGTTTCCTACTTAAGACACTGTTGTATTTAAAACACAATTATTCTCAAAGCCATGAATACTTTGAAGATAGTATGGAAACACGAGATATTGTTTTCTATATATTTTAAGAAGTAATTCATGTAAAAGGATTATTAACTAGCTTGTGTTTTTTTACAACATACTATCTATAAAGACCTAATTTTGTGATAATCAGAAATTGAAAGGATATAGCTGTAAAAGGACAGAGATTTTAAGTATTATTTAGAATAAGCAGATAAAACATCAGAATAGTATAAACTTAAGTTGTTAAATGGAATCTTTGTCAGCAAAACAAAGAAAATACACAAACAGGAATGAGAAAGAAAATTAAGCTTTTCATGATGAAAAGTCAGCCAAGAAAAAGAGCATTAAAGAAAATAAGAGACAAAAACCTCTAAGTCCTTTAGGTAACTAATTTCAAAATTATCATTAATTATTGAAAATTTAAGCCAGTTGAATATTCTAACTAAAACAGAGAGTTTGGGAAACTGTATAAAGAGGTATCATTCAACTGTGTGTTGTCAGCTCAGGAATGAATTTAGAGCTGAAGACACATATATTGAGAGGCAAATTATGAAAATGATATCTCATATAGGGAATAACCAAAACATGGAAGGGGCAGCTCTTCTAACACCAGACAAAACGGTCTTTAGATATAGAAGAATTCCAAAAGACAAGGGAGGGTATTGTGTGCTAATAAATTTTCAATACAACAAAAAGGTATATCTATTAACACTCTGTCAAATGTATTGACCAAGAGTGAGTGAAATTCAACAGTATTCAAAGCGCATTCACAAAGATTGTTATCCCTGGATTGTGAGGAAGGCTCAATAGGCAAGATTCACTCAAATAGGAACATCAGGTACACAAAAAATTGAGGGAAATATTTGTGATTGTATTTATTAATAAATATTTAATAATTAAATATCTTTTAATATTAAAAACATATATAAAAGTAGGCAAAAAGAAGAAGGAAATTTCCTCAGTATAAGGTGAGCTCTGTTTGTTAAACTGAAACAATGAAAAATGACCCCACTTAATTATGGAAGATGATCACTTACCCCTGATATTATAAACATGATAAAGGTTCCCACTCTTGTCAATTTTCCTAAACATATTACTGATAATTATGGATGAGCAATTAGGCAAGAATATAATTTAGTCATTCTAATTAGAAAAGAAAAATGAAAAATACCTCTTTTCATAGATGATGCAAATTTTTAGGTGGAAAAGCGAACTAAATACACACATACACACACAATTTTACTATTAAAACTAATAATGAACTCAGTAAAATAATGTTACAATGTCAGCATAGAAAAGCCACTTCTATTATTAAATAGTCATTGAATAGTGTAAAAATTGATATTATAGAAATTACTTATAATAGTGTTGAAGAGAATGAAATACTAACATATTAATGTAGGGGCCAATGGTTTTTACAATAAAAATACAAACTATTTCTTAAGGTAAATATAAACAAAGGTTTACCCCATGTCAACAAATTGGAAAACATCACGTTGACATACCAAATCTACCTAAAATAACCATTGCACTCTCGCTCAAAAACCCATTGCCCTTGAAGGAATAGAAAACCTTGTCCTCAAAAGTGGAAGCTCTAGGAACCCAAACCAATGTTAAAAAAAGAACACATCAGAACATCATGTAGCATGGAACCTGTGTACATTTAGGTGTTTGTTTGGTACAGGATGCTGGGTCATGTTTGGTACAGAATTCTGGGTCCAGAAATATGGCATAACAAAGATGGTCAGGTGCTTTTTCTTTTCTTTTTTCTTTTTTACCATGCTTGCCAAGAATATCCAGCATGGAAATGACAGGTATTTATAAGAAATAATACTTTCATTAAGTGGATAGCCAAAACAATCCTGCACAATAAAATACCTCCTGGAGGAATCACAATCCCTGACTTCAAACTCTATTACAGAGCTACAATGCTGAATGCAGCCTGGTATTGGCATAAAAACTTACAGGAAGACCAATGGAACCAAATTGAAGACCCGGATATTAATCCACACATCTACGAACACCTGATTTTTGAGGTGGAGGTTCTTCCTTCTGCCTTAATGCAGTCAGTTTAATCAAACTATTTTCTTTCTTCCTACTCAAATCTTTTGGAAAGGTGTCATGAGTCTTTAAGAAGGTCAATTGGGTCCATTCAGACAAGAATGAAGCTGTGACAGAAAATTAAAGGTGTCTTTTCTGCATTGGGCAGCTACATGTACAAAGTGGCTTATGAGAAAGAGTAAAGTTTTCATTTTTATTTTGCAAAAGGATTTTTCAGTCATACCCGGCCCTCATTGTCTCTTTGGAGGCAACATATATTGGGAAGAGGCCGCATCAATTTGATCTGGTTTTTATTACAACTTTCTCCTGTTTACTCTGTTTTCTGTGTAAATAATCTAGTAACACAATAAACCTCCTACCTTGGACTCTATGCATAACTTTCCAAGCCTTAAAATGGCTCTGCTATTTTCAATAAGGTGGGGTAGTGATGAACTGTAACTTCACCTCTACAGGTAGAGACAGGATCATCAGGAGTTCAAGAGCAACCCTGGGTACAGAGCAAGCTCAAGACCAGCCTGAACCACACACCGTCCTATCTAAAGAACAGCAAAATCCACAATAACCAATGGTGAGTCTCATTATTGTTCTTTTGATATTGAAAATCAACATTCTATATCTCACATTTTAAATAAGTTCATGAACTATGATAACAGTATATGACATTTTCAAACTCTGTCCATTATTTATCTTTGCTGAGGTTTTTAAAGATATAGAGGGAATCTCACCTTTCTTCAGTTATGGTGAGAAGCTGATCTCAATAGCTGTTTCTTTTTTTAAAAATCTCCATTCTTGGTAATTCTAAGAGATAACCTTCATTATGAACTTGCTACATGTTTTATATACACATTATTGTTTAATCAGCACAAGGAAATAATTAGCTGGATGAACTTTGCATTAAATTAAAAGAATGCAGGGTTGCTTTTTTTACTTTGTAAGTGTATTAGGGAGTTTGTAAAACCTATCAAGTTACTGTTAAAAACAAAAACAAACAAACAAAAAACCCACGCCTTTTAGGTTCTTGGGTTCTCAGTTTTAAAACCAGAAACAATTAGACGACTCATACAAACAATGCCTCCTTTTCAATGGTCGCTAACATTATCTGCTGTTACCATATATTGTTTCTCCACAGAAAATCATGGCTTACGCCAGAAAGGTGGAGGTAAAATTTGTAGCATCAACTCATTAATCATTGAATTCATTTAAGTAATTGTACAACAAGAAAAGAACGCAGCTGTACAGTGTATCTTTGTAAGTGATTATGGCACAAACATTACAGCTTTACCAACTAAAATAAATTACAAAAAAAACCCAAAAAATCCCTAAGACCTGTTATTCCAGTAAAAAACCACTGTCGTTACTACCTATAGTAAAATGACACATTCAGACATTCATGACTCACTTATTCCTTAAATCATTTCTTACTTTATGACAAGTAATTCTTTTCCAGATTTTTCTCTGGGCTATTTAGAAACAAAACAAATAGAACTTAGTTCACAGAACTGTTGAGATTAGAAGCAATCAAAAAGGACTGATTTCATACAAATACCCTGGGAAGCATACTAGCAGAAATACACACAGGCTCTTTATGGTTAATCCCACCTGGGAAGAGTACAGAAGAATCCCTGGGACATGATGGAGGAACCAGGCATGAGTTAGAGATCTGCCAGTGGGGCAAAATGATCCTGTAGACATATAATGAAGTTGAAATAAGGTCGCTATGATGAGAGATGGCACAGCTGTAGAAAGGACTCTAAGAAAGTCTGTGTTGATCTAGTAGAAAATGTCTGACAAGAGGAAGAAGGGATTAGTAGTGAGGAGGAACTCAGCCACGGTCCAGTCACCCAGGGTTTGCTTCTTCAGGTTGAAGCTTGCTTTTATTCTCATGATAACAATGAACCACAGGTTGACTACATGAGGAGCCTTGTGTTGTAGGCAGACTATTTATGTAGCTTTAAAAAGGCACATCCGTGGAGGGGTACTGTCAGGATGCTAGAGAAGGCAAAGGAAAAAGAAGTAAGACCTTAGTTACTGGATTCGATGAAAGGTTTTGTGCTGTTGTGAGGTTTTGTCAGGAGCTATGAAGAAAAAAATTGCAGAAGCCTTTACGGCAATCAACTGTGACTATCAAGAAGATAACAGTAAGGAAGATAAAACGAAATAGTCGCTCATATAAAACACGTCTTGTTAATGAAGCAGTCACGCAGAGCATCTACAAGAATTCAAAGATCACAGCCTGACTCACAACAAGAGCTGCACTGTAATTACCTTGATCAGCTGCTTCCCTTGAAAGCCATTTGGGTGGTAGCCAAGAAAACACGATAACCTGAGGACGTAGGGGTCTTATTTGGATTGCTTATGTTCAATAGCATTGATATTTTAGCCAAAAAGTCCTTAATGTGAGAGACTTTCCTAAGTCTTATATGCTAACCGCAACGCCTAGACGCCTGCTTATTTGGTGCCCGTATCATGCTATTTATTACTTTTTAATTTTTTATGATATTATGTGTAAGAGAGTTTTGCATACATGTATGTATATGTACCATGTGTGCGTCTGATGTCTGCAGAGGACAGAAGAGGCTGTCGTATCCGCTGGGACTTACAGACTAACTTACACATGGATGTTAGGTTCCCTATGAGTACAGGAAATTCAACCTTGGTACTCTGCAAAAGTAACACATCCTTTTAACTGCTGAACATGCTGTCCAATCTTACATTCTCCCACTTTTCATTATAAAACTAGAAACAAAACAGTTATCTACTGAGAATTCTTAATGTAAATCATCTGGAAAGTGAGAAAGTATTCTTGATGACTAGGTGCATACTGGACCCAATTTACTGTTAAAAAAAAGTGATGTGTCTTGGGTAGTGGTGGTGGTGGTGATGGTGTTGGTGTTGTTGGTGTGTGTGTCTGTCTATGTTGAGATTAATGAAGGCAATAATAGATCATTTCTACATTAGTACTTACTGTCAATCTTACAAAATCTAGAACCATCTGAGTGAGTGAGGAATTTCTGGTCATGTTTATAAAATTATTATGCAATAATAATTTTCATCACAGTCGTTAAGGTAGGTAGACCACACATTGCCGTTTGCACCGTTCTCTGACTGGAATGCCAAACTGCTGAAATTGGAGAACTTGAGTGAGTAACAGGAAGCAATCACTCTCTGCTCTCTGTCTCTTGACTGGGAAGGCAGTGTAAGAAGTCCTGCTGCCCTGATTCCCTGCCATGATGTAGTGTTTATTGGGAGAGAGAGAGAGAGAAAGAGAGGGGGGAGGGAAGGAGAGTGGGAGAGAGGGAGGAGGGAGGAAAGAAACGCTGCTTGAATAAGTTGTTTGTCAGATATTCTATCACAGTGACAGAACGAATCTACCGAGGGCAATCTCTATTTTTCATGTGTACTCATAATTGAAAATGCCCAGTTCAAAAGTACATCATCTGCTGTATACTTGATTTTGATTCTTTTGCAATAGAGGCTATTGTTTCCTAGAAATAAAGCAATGCATGAGATTAGTTCTCAATATTTTAGAAATTGTTTTTAATGATCTATGTGGGGTACTGCCTAGATCATTAAAATAAATTCCCTGAGTGTAGAGGATTTTTTTATGGTATATAATGATGTGGTTTTCTGAGGTTTCCATTAATATTGCTAGGAGTAAGTAGTGCATATCCTAGAATATTCTCAGGAGACAGATTGAGTTGCTCTTAACTGACCTCCCAACACTTTCAGCTCTGTTGGTAGCTTCCTGTGGTTGCAGCTGCACTAACTCTGATAGATGAAGCCAGCAGTAAGGTTGATTAGTAAACTCCCTGGGAAGCACACTAAAACTCCCAGAAATAGCAACAATTCCATATGCCAATGACACCCAAACTGATTACTAAGTTATCAGGCTTTAAGCAACTTAGTCATATTCAGAATACCAAAGAAAAATATTTCTGAGTTTATCAGGCATATCTAGGCTAATATAGTCATTTGGGGCACCATGTTTCAAGAAAGAAATTGTTAAATTGGAATTGTTACAGAGATAAATCAGATACCAGATTCTTAAATACTTTACAAAGTATCCTTGCTTCTCATCATTTTTTTATGGTTGATATTGACATACTAAATGCATGAAAGAAGATGATTTAACAACATGGGGGCTTGCTATACCAAGGGATTTTGCCATATAGTTTATAAAATTATAACTGGTAAAATTCCAACCATACAAAAGAATACATAGCATGTGTGAATATATTTATATTATGTATATATATTATGTATATGTATGCATATGCATATATATGTATACACATTTAGAGTAAATAATGTGCCAGGATAGCGATCAATTGAAATATAATAGTGAATGTCAGCAATACTGAAAGTAATCTATAGATGGATCTTGTAAAAATGTTCACTGTTTGTAAACTAGGCCATTAACATGTCTCTTTGCATCTCTACAAACATGATTTCTACTGATTGTTATTCATTCAACTCCAAGCCCTCCACATTATTCCCACAGTTAATAATACCAAACACAACTGAGAAAATCTATAGTGACTCTGTAAATAAAAAAAAATGTGGATTTGAGGTCTACCCTGTGGGTTTCCAGGCTTCCAGGAAAATATGCTGAACATTCACTTTGTGCCCTACAGGCTGGAGTACAGAATAAGTGGATGTCACATTGTAGGTTTGGCTGTTTGCAAATTAAATTTGAATGTAGCATTTCCATGTTCACAGTAGCTCTGTCTATTTTAGCTTTGCTTCATAGACAAATGTTTTGTTTGTCGTGACAGAAATAAATGCCTTTCCTAGTAGCACTTCAAAGTCCCATAAACCCAAAGCTGTGAGTGCTTCCTGTGAAGTACATTGAAGTGCAGCTACTGTGCAATGAGAGTTCTCAGAGAGTCTATAAGCACACATAAGGAAATAAAAACATGTAGAACATGACATGCACACAGGAAAAATGAATTTTCATTTAAAATGTTTAGTTCAGTCTAAATTTTCCAGGAGATTTATAGCAAACATGCTTATCTCACCAAAAATAGCTTTGTGTTGTTTTAAATGTTTCTCCCTCTAATTACAAAATTTAAACATTAAGATAAAACCTTTATAGTTCAGTAATACTCCTAATTTTCAGAATAAATACCAAGTGGGAAACTTTAAATAAATTTATTCTTACTCTATTCTTGGATTTAAAACAATTTAAGTAATTTAAAAAATGATTTTAAATTATAAATCTTACTTGATTATCTCAAAGATTTTTATTCAATATAAATTCAAGCCAGAGGGAAATAAGAAATACCAAATATTATATTATCAAACATGCATTTTCAATAGAGTTCCTTTATTAAAATCACTAATTATTATTTTACATAAAATTTAATTGAGGTCATTACCCTCCTGGCAAGTTATTTCTAAAATTCTTTCTTATAATAAGATTTGTTATTGTAGTATTTTCCACCTCAATGCTTTCTTTCTTATGTGCTTTTATATGTACTTATCAGGATAATAGTCATTGCTCATAATTTAGTTCAAATCATAACTGAGTTATGTTTTTAAATGTCCATCAAGAAAGTGTGATAATTCTGTCTCCACTTAAAAAATATTTCTTTTCTTTCTGAAATTATGATTTATTTGATTTATTTATATAATTTCTCATTCACTTTAACCAAGTTGATAACATAGGAAAGTTCTTGTATATACACTGGCCTTTAGTAAATCCCCCAGCTGAAATACACAGTCATTTTGACAAAGTCCTTGCACTCTGTATGATGACCATAGATGATCTGTGCTTTCAGAACAAATGAAACCAAATACTCAACCTGTGTTATTTGCCTACATGTGTTGGTGCATGCTTTTAATCCCAGCATTCAAGAGGCAGAATTAAACCCATCTCTGTGAGTTTGGGACTAGTGTGGTCTATATTGTGTGGCCATGGCTCGAAAAAGAAAATATGGATGAGTTCTCAAACAAAACAAAACAAAATCCTCAGTAACTACAGAATAGTAACTACATGTGTTATATATTATTATTCTCATAAATACAATCTAAGGGAGAAGTTCTGACACACCCATGAACCTCTTGCCATATAGAAATTGGGTAATTTTCACATGTGACCTAGAGAAAACATCATAGTAAGAATACTATGAGTCTGAATGGACAAGCAAATGCCAGCAAGTGCTGTAATTTGGGTTTGCACCATAGAAAACACAGTACTTGTATTTAGCTGGAAATGACTGTAATCAATAGACCTTCAAGGTCAATGAAACCCAATTTCTATATATTATAATCATAAACCACTTTCCCTATACTGCTATGTAAAGAAGATTAAGCAATTGACACCACAAGGTCTCAGTAAGTACTCAATAGTCCCAAAGGTACTAAAATTTTTATATAGGAAGTTATCATAGAAGGCTGGATGAGATCATTCAGTGGTAAAATTGCTTACCAAGAAACCAAGATGACGTGATTTTAATCCTGTAACCAACAGTGGAATAAAGGAATGGAATCTGATGTGGCAATGCACACATGTATCTGCAAATGTGTATACAAACTCTCTCTCTCTCTCTCTCTCTCACACACACACACACACACACACACCAACTAAAAAGAATGTTATCATAGAGGTATATGTTTTATTAATGTTCTTAACATTGTGTTTGCAAGATAAAAACACATACAAACTCAGACTAGAAGTTGTTATGCTCTACAAGTTGAAGATGCAAACATTTTTTAAATGTCAGCGTTGACTAACAAATCACAGAAAAATAAATTTTTTTCACATAAGAGATTTGCTTTAGGAAAGTTCACATGATGTAAAGTTCTGTAGAGGGGATTCAATTTTCCTCCTAAAATGTATTTTTAAATGGCGCATATATTTTCAAGACAGGATATCTACCACTTAGAGGACAGAACACATGCAAAGAAAGAGTAAGTAGTTAACCTGAGTTTGTGAGTGCTAAAGTTAGTGTTATTTTGCACCGCCTAAGAGTTTTTCAGGAATATCTCTCTCCTGTCCTGGATGTTAAATCTTTCATTTCCATTCTCTTTATTATGCAATTTTTATCCAAACAAGAATTATGAACTGTGGCTAAATCACAGAAAACATGCAATTGATATCAACAGTTATCTTTATGATTGTGTAAAGTAAATTACTGAATCATGGGAAAAGAAATCATGGACACACAGGCAAACACCCACGCAAACAACAACAGCAACAAACTTGCAATTGTTTCATTATAATCCAGTTCTCTTGAATACTAGAATTCAAATTGGAGAGTATAAAATTTAAAATAAAATTTACTGATGTGTTCTGAACTCTTGTCAAGCATTATTAAATTTATGAAGTTACTTTTCTTGTCTTTCAAGTAGGTATGAACATAATGCATTAGGGTATTACATGTGGAGTGTTGATTATAACAAATCATACAGTGCAAACTTAATAAATCATATGTTGCTTTATTACTACTTTATTGTTGTTTTGAGATAGGATCTCACTGTGCAGCCCTGGCCTTTGTAGATCCTGCTAGATGGGCAAGGTTGGCCTTAAAGTCACAAAGATCTATTGGTCTCTTCCTCCTAAATTCTGGGATTGCAAACATAAGCCACATCACAGTGATCTTGTCTTACTCTTAGGCAATATAGTATTTGCTAGACAAAATATTCTTTTATTCATGAAATTAATTTTTCCTTGAGATGGGGTCACACTGACTGTAGACCAGGTCATCCTTGAACTCACTGGATCTATCTGCTTTGTTGTTGGAGTGCTGGAATAAAAAGTATGTGCAACCTTATCAGGCTAGACAAAATGGTCTTAACTAACTTTCCACTTCTGAACATTACTTTGTGAACTGATACGTGGAATTTATTCATTCTAAATGGTGCTACAGATAGGGACAACAGTCTCTAATATATTGACTTCACCAGCATTTTTGTAGTATATATGTTTTCTTTAGGGGTGGGGTTTCAATATGCCTATTGCCATGTTTAACAGAGCAGGTAACTTGGAGAACTTGTGTTATTTTCCATGTAGAATGTCTTTGGTGAAGGAAGCAGGGACTCTCAGAGTAGCCTTAACACATTTACCCTAATCCAATAGGAATTTTCATTGGTGTAACTTTTTTTGAATTACCAATTTGTGGTAGGACTTCTTGGATGCATAGTTGCTTTCAAGTTGCTCACTAGGTTTTTCACTAGTGAAATGTAGCTGCCTTTGAGTCACTAATGACCCTATGATTAATTCCAATTAGTCAGATTTACCAAGCTGTACTTAAATGGATTTCTTTAGTCTGTTGCTACTCTTGATGTCTTTTCTGGAAAAATCTTCATAAAATTTCATATAACCAAGTGGCAGAGCAGAATCTAACACAATTAGTCTGATTAGAAGTTGCTACATTTTCATTCGCTCACTGTGTAAGTTGATGTTGAAATATTTGTCATGTCTTAACACTGACCTAAATAAAACAAGAGAGCAGTAGTTTGTTAGTTCATTAGTATGCTCATTTGTTGACCATACAATATAGCTATTGCATTGTCTCCTGGTCTAGATCTCAGCTCATACGGGTGATGACTCTTTCAGCTTTTCTTGTCCATAAGTTCTCTCCTCACTGACAGCCTCTTCCGAGCTACTGTTCTAGACTTTCTCATCTCTGCACGCAGAAATTCTACCTTTTTATTTGTCAAAAATAAACCAGATATTCTCATACCTTATTTATCTCTCATTCATAGTTCATGTATTATCAATCAGATACCTTGGTAGTTTTGCTACCAGACTACATATTGTGTTCTCTATGGGTGCTCTGCTATCACAATCCTATTCTTTTTTTAAATTTTTATTATTATTATTATTAAAAATTTCCATCTCCTTCCCCCTCCCAATTAATTGGGTACAGTCACTGAAACATTGGGAAAATACCAATATATATGAGGCTGAAGAGATGGATCAAGTGTTAAGAGCAATACCACTCTTGCAGAAGAGCAGAGTTCCAATCCCAGCATCCATCGTTGGTGGTATCCGGTCACCTGTAACTCCAACTTCAAGAAACCCAATATCTCAGTCCTCTGTGGGCATCACACTCATCTGTACATATCTCCCACCTACATCACATGCAAGTATTTAATTTAAGGCTATAAAATAATTCCTTTTGAAAAGTGGCCAAGTGTCTATGCCGTTGGTGAGACTGATTTCTGCCTGGAATGAACATTTCTCTGCTGGACACAGAGCTCATCCACAGTTTTGTTCAATGATATCAGTCACTGCCCCTTCTCTAGTCATCCTCCTTACCCTGCTTTCTTTCTTCTGACTTATCCGGTAAAGGCCAGGTCAGCTCTCAATCAGAGATCTTGTGTTATTAAGTTTCCGTACTTGCTAAAATCGATTTGTAGCTCCCAAAATCGGTATTTGTGCCTTTCATAGGTATGTGCAGAACAGCAAACATTTTTAATCACCAAGTTTGCTCATTCACAGCTAATATTAAACAAGATGACGCATTCCCTCCTTATTTTTACCTCTGGAGCATCATTTTTATGATCTCTGTACCACCATAGTTTGAACATCTGGACCCTTCTTTTGGGAACTTTTGTATCAACAACGGCTTTCAAGCATGATGCTAAAGTGTCAAACTACTCTTAAGCACACAAAGGCTATGGCATGCTATCCAGAAAATATATGTGTGTGAGGTAAGCATTCCTTATTCAGGCCGGAAGCACAGTGGTCTTACACAGATGCTCCATGTAAAAGAGTCGGCTGCTGCCATTAAATAATGTGCCTCTAACTGTCAATATGTGTTCAAAGAGGTGATAGATTGGTCAGCTCACAAAAGTTATCGTGACACCAGAGTAATTCGACGCAGAGCTTGCATTTGCTGTAGAAGTAATTTTTAGTGGTTGCTAATTCAGGATTAGCAATTTTATAGATTGTAAGGGCAAGTGATGTGAATCAATTGTGTATATGGTCATTATTTATTGTATGTCACTGATAGGTTGTAAGTTCAATGAGGACTTGCTGTGCTGATTGCCCTATTCCTAATTTTAAAAAGGACCTCAAAGGATACATTTTAATCCAAGAATGGATGAATAGGTGAAATAACTATGAATGATGAATAAATAATGAATTATTAAATATAAATAAGAAAAATACCTATGCATGTAAATAACATAAATGAATAATGATTGAATAAATAAACCAGTTGTGACCTCTGTGGCCATTCAGTGCCAGTCTAGTATTTATGCTAGTAAAGTAGAATTAAAAAATGAATAAGATATGAGCTCCACTCTTGAGACTTTCATAATTAAGAGAGTCAGCTTAAATATTTAAGAAAGCTACAAGCTGTCTCTTTCACGCCAATCTGGCAGGTGTAGTTCATATCGATGTAAATTACTGAATGGTGATTGTGAATTCACTAAGGTGCTTGATTCTCTTTAACATCTGCATTTACTCTCAGAATATAAAGTTTAGAAGGTAGAGTGGTTTTCCTCACTAGCTGTTACTTATCAATGTAACAATATATAGGTGTAGGAATTCACATTCCTTCAGGAGTATATGCTCTGAGTGGACAACTTGGACATTGTGATGTAATGTTTATTAGCGTGAAACCTTTTACAGTTGACTTAAGTTCTTCGCTTCAGTTTGTTTGTTTCTTGTTAATGGGGAAAATAATAGGATCACCATTCTAATATTTAATTAAAATACAATCTACTTGGTAGAAGAGCTGTATAGTGTGTTTAACTACAAGAATCTTTCCTGAAGGGGAAAAATTATACATTTGTGAGGTTCAAAATAAACAAAAAGATGAATAGTAATAAGCATTAAATGTAATACACATTGGCCTTAATTTATTTTTCTGCAATATTTCTGTTGGGCCCAAAATATAGAGTTTTGCTACATGGTGACTTTAAATTTAGTTCAGAATAAGTTTTATTAGAACTTAATAATTTTGTATCAACATATGCAAATTTGCTCAGATGTTCCATTTCAGTGGTTGCATTATAAATTGAGAATGATTATTATGAATATCCATTTTCTTTCAAAACCTATCAGCATGAATTTTACATTTTTAAACAGAAATGGATTATGCCAATGGGTTAACTCTTGAGTGCCCATCCAACTTCCTAATTTTTCATGATAAATTTATTTAATATCAACATAATAAGAACTGTTATTTGCATAGAAAGAATCTAATTTTCTTTGTGACCCCTAATACTTCAGTAGCAAGTACACAGGGGGATTCTCTGAAGAGTTCATCTCTTTCCCCAGTGTAGTAAAGGACTCAATGTCTACTCAGTTCTGACTGATGTGACAAAGGTCTATAAACTGGGAAACATGCACACATGCACGCGTGCACACACACACAAACACGCCCACACAGACTCACCCCTCAGCATGTTATCTTATAGCCATACGTATTGAGAAGTCCAATATCAAAGGTATAGCACTTTTGGAGTCTGGCGATGACTGCCTGTCTGTATGCCGAGGATTTCTTGCAGCCATCATCAGATGGAAAGATCACCTCCCGAATGTATCTTCTCATAGGGCCCTAACACTCATGAGGACTCCACTGTTTACCATTTATTTCTTCTCATTTTATAGCCCCTGTTATTTGTTATAATTTCTCATTGATAATATAAAAGATTTTTACCTCTCCCATGTTATGGTGTCACATGAAATTTCACAGCAGTTGTGTACTGTTTATTATGGTCATTGAGTTTGGCTCAGTACCTACAGATAGAACTATATGACATGTCTTATTGGTGAATTGATTATTATCACACAAGTTTTCCTCATCATATTTTGATGTGTCCTAAAGACAATAAAAATATCAATACAGGCAACATTCAGACTTAGAATTTCCAGGTTGGAAAATATAATCCTATTTTATGAATGAATCTTTACTTGAATGAACAAGGCTCTTTGGAAAGTGTCTGGCTGTCAAAAGCCATATATAATATAATCTTTAGTTCCATTAGTCTAATGGTTATCCTTCATATAAACCTGACTACAACTGGAATTAAATAACATTCAAAACTGGAGGTTACAATAGTTAGGGATTTCTGCTCAATTTGAGATAGGAGGATTCACTTCTAATCTTGACGTGGGAAGACATGGGCCTTTAATCCAGATCTTTTTTTTTTAATTATTAAAAATTTCCACCTTCTCCCCTTTCTCTCCTCCTCCCCCTCCCTCTCCAGTCCAAAGAGCAGTCAGGGTTTCCTGCCCTGTGGG
>LOEQ01002427.1:208202-233491 GCA_001685075.1 Bramus lutescens | reverse complement strand
TCTCTCTCTCTCTCTCTCTCTCTCTCTCTCTCTCTCATACACACACACACACATGCAGGAGAAATATTCTTTTAGTCAAACCCACACATTAAAAACTGTTTCTGACAGGGTGGGCTTAATAGAAAAACGTATAGGAAAGTACATGAAAATGATAAAGGAAACCCTGATGTATTTATAAAATGTTTTCCATGTAGAAATAGTAATACAGATAAGTACTGATATGATCATTTTCACCTCAGTTATGGATGCTGCTCTTATGGGGAATCGTGTTAAGAGTTCAAACACTGATAGTATGAGTTAGTACCTTCAATCTACTCTGCTTATATTCTACACCCATAATAATTTTCTACACCCATAATAATTTATCTTATCAAGATAAGATGAATATATGTATATATATATACATACATATATATAAACACACATACATAATTTTCACATGAGAGCAAACTAAGTTCTTGTAATTTATTGTACAAAGTGGTATATCAAAAAGCTCAAAAAGGATTAGTCATAAATTTATGGTCTGGAAATCAAAACATTTACACCCCCTCTGTAAATAAATTTTCCAGAAATAAAACTAACACCATTTACTCAAGAACTGGGCCTAAGTCATAATGACTTCTGAGAAGCTTCTTACAGTTGTTGACATTTCAAGAAGAAAGTAGTAATCCTTCATCCTTGTTGTAGAGATGAATACTTTGCATTGGTATGCATCTTAGTTTATTGATACAAATTTAAGGTCAATTTTGTTATATGTATATTTCTGCTCTTGATTAAGGTATTATGTTTGTGCAGCTCACTTAAAAATGTAATATATAATTAAGAAATACAGGTTAATAGATAGTCATCAAGCTTGTAGTCATACTAGTTAGGTTTTCTAGAAATATAGAGATATATTTCAGTTAGATGTATTTCAACACTTTCAAAGTCTGCACAATATGGCATTTAAAATGTTTTAAAAACTTAGGACTTTTCATGACAATGATACGCAATGACTCTTGGCAGCACCAGTCTACTTCAAGAAGATGGGTATCTAAGAGGCTCCTTATGGAGTTTGCTAGCCATTTGGGCAAGAAACTGCTCTTGCCTGGACTGCTTGATGTGATGTTGTATGAACTGGACATGTAGGACACACAGAAAAATGACTGCTAATCTTGCCCAAAGGTGAGATGGTCCCTCAGGGTGTCTGCTTCATGAAAAAGTCTGCCAGACATTCTGCAGGACACAAAAGAAGGTGACTGACAAACAGCTAATACAAGCAGAACTGCCTTCGAAATTTCCTGCTTCATGGATAAGTCTGCCAGATACTATGGGCCTGTAGGCTGAACATGGGTGCCCCAATGTTACAGAAGAACTTTGGGTGACTGTCCAGGCAGTGAGATGTCTCTGTCAATTCTAGAGTTGTGGAAGTTGCTTACAATGCCTTTCCTCTTTTGTTAGGCAATATTATATCCTTCTGGAGTATTTGATGGAGCTGAAGAACAGATTGTTAATAGTTTTCCTTAGTTTTGATAAAAGATAAATTAGATATAAATATTGTAACTATAATTCTTGCTTGACAACTGTTTTGATGTATGTTAAAGTTAAAACCTTCCTTTTCGTTATGACAAAAAAAGGAAATGGTGTCATTCTATATATGTGTTGCTTTTATTGTTTAGTAAAGAAGCTGCTTGGGGCTATAAGCATCTGGGAAACAAATGAGCAGCCTTTGCCAACACATTCATCGACTAGTACGCTTTAAATGCAAAAAAAGAGAGGAAGATGAGGAAGAAGAAGAACAAGAAGAAGAAAAACTTAAAGGTTAAAAAATTTAAAACATGGGGTAAGCAATCTACATGCAATTTAGAATGGCTATTTCTATCATTTGACAAGATAAAAATCAAGACACAGAGTCATATTAGAGACAAGGCATTGCAATGAATCTCACAAAATCATCCCACATATGTATGAAACTATATCAGAACTTCAAAATGCGTGAAGTTAAAACTGACAGCACTCAAGGGAAAAATAAACTTACTTGTGACAGAGCTATGGAAGTTAATATTGTCTCTTCAGCAAACCCACACAATTCATGGGAAAAGAAGATGAAAAACAGTGAATATGGACTCATTCACATCAGTCCACAGAACTGGCATTTTTAAACCATGCTACTGATGACCAAGAGAGGATCCACTCTTTTCACGTGAATTAGAACCTCACAGTTCATATGCTGACCTACTAATGAGTATCAGGAATTTTTAAAATATTGACATCATGTGAATGTGTTCTCTATACATATGAACCTAAATTACAATATAATAAAAGTTAAATATTTTGAATGAATTATGCATTACCAAGTTTATTTTACATTATTTTAAAGACTTTCTTTCCTGGGATTCAGTGGAGGAAGTATATTTGTTTTAAGGGGATCAATACAGTACAACTAGAAATCCATATGTAACATCAATCATAAATCCTTACATTATATGCAGAAAGTTGTAAGAAGTTACAGATGTAACTATAGAGTCTAAAATTTCATTTTTTCCAGATGAAAAGAAAACAAGAAAGTATAGTCAAAACATTGGAGTAATTAAAAATTGCTTATTTGGTAAGAAAAAGCATATTGACTTAAAAATAATTAATAAATTACCAAAATTAAAATTTATGCTTATCAAATATAACTTTAACATGAAGAGAATAAATTCAATGAGTAGAAGAAAATATTATACTTTCAGTATCTGACAAGTGATTTTTACTTATACAAAGAAAAATATGTACAAAGTAGCCTAAAATAAGAATTCTACGTATTTAAAATGTGCCATTATAAAGTGCTTTACAGACAAGATACACATGTGGCTACAAAATATTGAAATATAGAATATTTAGTGACTTGGTGTGGGAGAATTGTCTGTATTCTGTCAATCATGTATTTTAATAAAACGCTGATTGGCCAGGCAGGATGTATAGGCGGGTCAACCAGACAGAAAGTAGAGGCAGGGCAATAAGAACAGGAGTATTCTAGGAAGCAGGAAGCTCCCTCCACATTCCTGCCCAGGCCACCGAAGGAGCAAGATGTATGCTACCCCACTGAAAAAGGTACTGAGCCACATGGTTAATATAAATAAGAATAATGGGTTAATATAAGCTATAAGAGCAAAAGAAGACTGAGCTAATGGGCTAATCAGTTTTATAACTTATGGTGATCTCTGTGTGATTTTCTTTGGGACATGCTGGCTGTGGGGTACTGAGCGGGACAGAAACCCCAACAAGCTGGCCCCATGTATTACAGTGACTCATGCCTGATGACCTTGTTTCAGACTCCCACAACAAACCCAGGAGTTTGACACAGTAGAACATGCATCTTCTGCCCAGTTTGGTCCTCTAGGGAGAGGCAAGGCAGGATCACCTGAAACTAAGAAGCCAACTAGCCTTTGTATGGAGCTGTGAATAGAGACCAGCCTCATATTAGTGAAGGTGAGGGCCAACAGCCAAATTATTTTCTGACATCCAAATGCATACTCTGTCACAGGCAAGCAATAACAAATACAATGACCCACACATACACACACAACACACTGAGAGAGGGTTTATGTATCAGCCATATTTATGTCTCTATAGCAGAAAAGAAGATGGCTATAAGGTTGATAGTCACTGATGTATTGTCCTTGCAACCAGAAGGAACTGATTTGATCCCTGAAATCAAGTGTGTGTGTGTGTGTGTGTGTGTGTGTGTGTGTGCTATCATGGTGCAGGCCCATAACTCCAGCACTGGGGAGGCAGAGACAGGTAGCCTGCTTGAATAGATCCACATGCATTTACAGCCTCTTATAAAACCAATTTAGTGATATTTATGCAAACTAAAAACTCTGGAGCTAGTGAGATAGCTCAGCATTTACAGGCTCTAGATGCCCAGCCTGACAATCTGAGTTCAATGCCTGGAGTCCTACGATGGCAGACAAGAAGTAACATTCACAAGTAGTCCTCTGACTTCCACCATCACATAATCTCACACATATAACACTTCAATATATTGTTCAGACACTAGGACAACCAACAATGTCATCTAAATTTTCAGACATTTACAAATCAAAATGTACGAAATTGTGTTTCTGAAATCTAATATATCATTCTGTAATAGGAAAAACAGCACAAAAGAAATTTTTGCTCCCATAAGTAAAGAAAATGTGTAATTCATGCTTATATATCATTTGCCTATAATGCCATGTCAGTGTTTGCTATGAAAACAAAACTAATTTCAATGTGACTGTTGCTGGTGTATTTGCAAACATTAGGAGCAAACATAAATGTTTGAACAACCTTGTGTACAATTTCTTTTCTAGAAGCACTGTATAAAAGAGGAAACTGCACTTTGTAGAAATATATATATATATTTCCAATTAGGTATACATATCTATATCCTTCATACAATTCACTGTTCCTCAGTTCACTGCATGTGCTGTCCATTGTCCCCTCAGTTCACTGCATGTGTTGTCCACTGTCTCCACAGTTCACTGGATGTGTTGTCCACTGTCTCCACAGTTCACTGGATGTGTTGTTCACTGTCTCCTCAGTTCACTCACTGCACGTGTTATCCACTGTCTCCTCAATTCACTGCGTGTGTTGTCCACTGTCTCCTCAATTCACTGCATGTGCTGTCCACTGAATCTCAGTTCACTGCACGTGCTGTCCACTGTCTCCTCAGTTCACTGCATGTGCTGTACACTGTCTCCACAGTTCACTACATGTGCTCTCCACTGTCTCCACAGTTCACTGCATGTGTTGTCCACTGTCTCCTCAGTTCACTGCATGTGCTGTCCACTGTCTCCTCAGTTCACTGCACGTGTTGTCCACTGTCTCTGAAGTTCACTTCACATGCTCTCCACTGTCTCCGCAGTTCACTGCATGTGTTGTCCACTGTCTCCACAGTTCACTGCACATGCTGTCCACTGTCTCCTCAGTTCACTGCATGTACTGTCCAATGTCTCCACAGTTCATGGCACGTGTTATCCACTGTCTCCTCAATTCACTGCATGTGTTGTCCACTGTCTCCTCAATTCACTGCATGTGCTGTCCACTGAATCTCAGTTCACTGCACATGATGTCCACTGTCTCCTCAGTTCACTGCATGTACTGTCCACTGTCTCCTCAGTTCACTGCATGTGCTGTCCACTGTCTCCTCAGTTCACTGCATGTGCTGTCCACTGTCCCCACAGTTCACTACATGTGCTCTCCACTGTCTCCACAGTTCACTGCACGTGCTGTCCACTGTCTCCTCAGTTCACTGCACGTGCTGTCCACTGTCTCTGCGGTTCACTGCACATGCTGTCAACTGTGTTCTCAGTTCACTGCATGTGCTGTCCACTGAATCTCAGTTCACTGCACCTGCTGTCCACTATCTCCTCAGTTCACCGAATGTGCCGTCCACTGTCTCCTCAGTTCACTGCATGTGCTGTTTACTGATTTCTAAGTTCACTGTGTGTCCTGTCTTACTGCCCTCAATTTACTGCATGTGTTATATTATGAAAATATGTTTTCTAAATTTTTCTTTCTGGTGATATTTTCTATATACATTGAAAAGAAAAACTTCATCCAGCTTTTCCAATCCTGATTCCAAATGCCAAGCAGAGTGTGTTACAGGTAACACAGTAAGTATACAGGGTCCTAGCCAACCCCCCATCAGTGACTCCTATTAGTGCTTACACAAGTTGGCATAGTGGTTTCAAACACTATTACATTTGCAAAACCTTAAGGTTCAGAGCTAAACTGAGGGTGAAGAGCAGAAGGTGCCAAAAATAATTTCCACAGTATCATAGAAAGTAAGTAAACAAGACTGTGCATTAGGTCTAATAGTCAGTTTTTCTATAATAAAGGATCTATGATAGCCACATGCCAAAAAACACTATATTTCAAACACAGAATACAGTACTTACATGTGATATTTGGCTCACTTGATGCTGCACATATGATTTGCTGATCTGCACCCATCTGCTCTTGATGTTGTGAGCTGACATCTGATTTTATATAATTCTTTTCCAAACTCATCTAACTTACAATCTTTTAGAAATTCCTACTGATACTCGCTAAGAGTCTGAAAAACTTTAATTCTTTTTAAAGTTGAAGCTGTACATTTGTTATAGCAGTTGTGTTTGTGTTAACTCAGTATGTACAAAATTACAAAAGAATTTTTAGATTCCTGTCATTTTAAAGGACTCTTTATTTATGGTGTGTGTGTGTGTGTGTGTGTGTGTAAGTGTATGAATGAGATAGGAGAACAAATTACATGATTCCATTCTTTCTTTCCACACCACTCTAGGGATGGAACTCAGGTCTTCAGGCTTGGTAAAAGATTCCTTTACCTGGTAAGTTATCTTACTGACATTTCTGTCATTGTTACTTAAGAGGCACTAACACAGATATTGAATTTTTGCTTGGTATATTTCTTTTTTTTTCTAGATCCCATGTTTATGCGAAGCAGGTTGATTTTTAGAAATGCACAGAGGATTATAGCAGAAATGACATATAAAGAAATACAACCCACCTTGTCTGTCTAATTGCTTGTAGTTCTATAATCACTTAAAATATGATCACCAATTATCTTGCTCACATACTCAAATTACTAAAATTGCCTTAATTTCATAGTTTTATTTTAGCTTTATGTATTTTTTCTTAAACACTTAAAAATTTATGAATCTCTTTTTATTATGAAAAACAAAGAGAAGAACAAACACCAAGAGATTCTGGCTTGTTTAAAGAGCAATTTCTCATCTCCCAGGAAATGAGAAAACACCATTATGGGAGCAGCCTAGCATAACTTAAAAACACAACCGGGTGATGTTTAATAGCAAAGGGAGCCAGCATGGGTTGCCAGTGGTCCATTGTGAAGTTAATAATGAACAAGCGTGAAGACTCCACCAAAGTATCTGACACAGCCTCCACATGTCAGGGCAGAGTTATAAGAGGCTGCAGGAAGCTCTGCTGAGGACTGTCAGAGAAACGAAAGTTTCACATGCTATTTTATTTCTCACCGAGTTTGACTTCTCATGCCCACACTCATCACGAGTTATCTTGGAGTGCCTTTCCTCAGAAGAGACGTTTCGCTTTCGTTAGACCCAAAGGTAGAAGTGGATGGGAAGAATCTCCTAACTTGGTTTTGTTTCCCCAGGGTCTACTCTTGGAAGATTATTCTAAGAGAATGAAACAGGAGAGTGTGAGGGAGAGCAAGCCAGACTGTGAGAGAGGGAGATGCTGAGGGAGGGACTCAGGGGTTCAGGTTAGTATTTCTAGAAGGATGAGGATGCCCAGAAGCACTTTGGAACCTGAAGAGACCAGTGAATCAAAGGTAAATAAAGGCTTGGATCTCACACCTCCAGACACCGGTAACTCAAAACTTCCATTTAAAGAAAAATAAATAAATAAATAAGCCAATCAGTTTTGAGCGGTGAAAGATACTGGATATTCTATTAACAAAGAAATCAGACTTTCTCAACAAAAGTCATCGGAGGTTTTTGAAGTTAAGCCAGACAGCTTTGTGAAACCAAAAGTAACAGCAATCATCCCAAATACAATGACACGATTTGCTTCCTTCTTTCCCTGAAGCCCTTCTCATGTGGTAGGCATGATGCCCCTTCTCCAGGAAGGCCACTCATCCATTGACCCCCACTCTAGAGTTTTCTTTTCTGCCCTATCTCCTAGCTAAAGTTCATCAGAAATATAAAGTTTGCCTACATCTTGTCATTTCTATGAAATGGGGAAAATTAACTGTGTTGGATTCTTTCTATTCACGATTGGTGTGAGCAGCTGATAAGACAGGAATTGAGAGTACAAGAAAGTGATAGGCTTGCCCGAGGACATGCACAGCAAAAGACTACATTTGGCCAATTATATCATTCATACAATTCTCTGTAATAAGGCATAGATCTGCAAATTATGTGGGAATAGTCCTAGACCCTAGTATAAATATAGTAATGATGCCAGCAGATGTCTTTTATTATGAAAATCATATCTATTGATTCACTTGCTTTCCAAAAGTCTCAGCGAGGAAGAGGTGTTATGTGTGGTCACACAAAGAAAACAAATACACCCTACAAATGGCTTTAGAAAACTCAAGGAACCAAATGGCATAGCTTACATGAAAAGTAAATGAACTAAAGTGTTATTTTCTGTAGCTGCAATTTTATTTGCTGGTCTAAGGGAAAGTGAAGCATCATATAAATGATGCCCAATGCATGGCTCTGCATTACTAAGCTGAAAGATTCCCTTCTGCCAGAGTGGCGGACTCATTGCATTTTTCAAATACTGCGTGACACATGCTTCTCCAGAGTTGTTAAAAAGCAATGTAAAGAATGAGATGTGTATTTTCAAGTTTTAAAGGTTTCCTCCTGTCTCAGAGATAAAGGAAAATGAACAGCAAACATCTTAGGGTTTATAAAATTTCAAAGACACACTTAGAAACATATGGAACCTACTGATACCTCCATCACCGAAGAGTATTTTTTATTAGATATAAACCTGGAGCTTTCAGAAGGTATTTTACTTTGGCTTAAAAAATAACTTTTGATGTCCAGAATAATTGTCATTGAAATGAATATAGACTTTCAGTTTTTTAATAAATGCTAAAGGAAAAAATTATTTAAATTTTATTACTGAGAAAATATTCAGAACAAAGCTAAATGTGTGCTACCTGGGAGGGAGGTATGACTTCAAATTTTCAAACTTTATTTTCTGGAAATGGTGTTGTCAATTATTTATTTTGAGCATGAAGACCTTGGCTTGACTGTTCTTATTATGTACTTCATTATGCAATTCTGAAATTTAAGGTTACTCATTGTCAAAAAACTTTTTGCTTTGTCTTCTTTTTTGCTTATTTAAGTAAAAGTCTCACTCTATAGCTCCCACAGACATTGAACTCACTATGTAACCCAGGCTTGTCTCAAATTTAAAACAACTCTCAATTTTTTAGATTTTTAAGTGCTGGGATTATATCTATAAACTGGCATTCTTTACTATAGTCAGATATCTGTTAACGAACAATTAAATTTAAGTTTTAAGTATAATGGTAAAGTGTTTTGGGCAGCCTTTTTTTGGCTCCCGTGTATGTATATGTGTCTCTCTGTGTAGTTGTAAATGCTTTTTCAGGATACATGTGTGTATGTCAGTGTGTCTCTGCTTCTCCCATGGCTAGATTCCAAGCATACAGCACCATGCATAGGTTTTCTCTTTTATGTTGGTGCTTGGGATTTAACCAAGACATCCCTCCTTTCAAGAGAAGCATGTTCCTGACTTAGTCATCGCTACAGACACATCTTAACTCCTCTTCCTCATAGAATTTCCATGAAACAGATGAATATAGCAACTCAGATTAGACTTCAATATATACAGACATATATGTTCCGCATAGTATTTTCAAAGAGGGAAAAAATCTTTAGAACTCTGCAATTCATAGCTCAAAATTATATTTCCATACTAGACTTGGTACCAGGTAATAAAGGCATGCCAGCACCTTGAATTGTTTCCTGTATTCTATAGTGACATTTTATTTATGTTTCAATAAATAAAGCATGCCTCAAGATGAGAAGTCCAAGTCACTAGAGGTCAAGCAGCAGTGACACATACGTTTAATCCCAGGATTTGGGAGACAGAGGTAGAAGGATCTCTGTGAATTCAAGGCCACCCTGGGCTACACAAGATAAATTCTGAAACAAAACCAGGTGGTGGTGGCTCATGCCTTTAATCCCAGTACCATGGAGTCACACACTTTTAATCCCAGCAACAGAGAGAATATAAATTGGGAGGAGAGAGGGGTGCTGGCTGCTTACTCATCTTAGTCTCCTTAGTCTCTGGTTGCCCAGCCATGGTAGGAGTAAAACTTCTCTAGTGGGTTGACTACTTTGCTTTTCTGGTTTTTGGGTTGAGCCTCAATATCTGACTCTGGGTTTTTATTATTCATGATACAGTATTCTAAATATCTGTACAGACAGAAAAAGAATTGCATGACACAAAAATGCTCAGAGACGAGAAGACTGAGGTTCAGGGTTCTATTTTCTGTAATCAGAGTATTGTGGGGATTAGTGCAAATTGGCAGGAAAAGAGATGGTTACTATTCAGTGGCCAGGTACAATGCCACAGTATCACTAAAGCCCTAATCAAAACTCTTAATGCAAGCATAAAAATATTAAGTTCAGAGGAGCTTGTAAAAAGAATCAAGAAACACATCAAGGAGTGGGCTTGTCTTATCAAATCTACTGTGCTGAAATGTGACTAGACTCAATATGCTTGAAGGTTCTTAATCCCACACAAAATAACTGCTCCTGTATTTAAGCTTGAGGAGCAGGGATGTGCTTTTCCTCTTTCCCCTTCTAGTGTGGTTCCATTACCTCTCCTTCACTTTATAGATTAGAAGGCGCAGTGCTGCATATGTATATGTGAAGCAATAAAATGAATGGATTGGATATTACATCCTTGACCTTAACATCACTGTAGAATGAGGTTAAATTCAAAATGACTTGAGTGTACTCCGTATTTAATGGGTGACAATAGAAGTATATAAAATGTACTTAATGCCTTAAGGTCTTTCTATATTAGAATATGGAACACAGAAGAGACTCTTGCTGTTCACCAAATACTTTTAAGTAAATCTTCCCATATTTTATCATGGGATCATAGACACATCATCAAACTGACTTTATTTCAAATTTATTCATTTAAGACTCATATCATAAACTCCATTAATTTTCCAAATATTTCTCAACTGCTTTACCTAGCAAACAATTACCGTATAGTGTTCTGCTCCTCAAACATTCTCAAATCAGCTTGCATTTATTGTTGTATTATATTTATTTTCTGTCTCAGTGTTTTTATTATTTCTCTTATCTGTAGTGAACAAAATCTCATATTTTGAAGTTCATTATTTATCTAATCAAAAATGAAATATTTGTTTTCCTTCTCCGTCTCTGTAATTGTTGACATATCCTAACTTCAACTACTTAGCAGAGTTTCATTAGGCTGCCTAATCTTCCTGCCTTATGTTAAGATCTACAAATGAAAAATGCCTCAGATAAAAACAATGGAAGATTATTTTGATGACTAAATGAAACATTGTTTTCTTCTAGTTTTCTACTAAATAGTCCATGAACTATTTATTCCTGGACCTATATATTTTAGACTGCCAATTAATGTATTATAAGCATTTTATTCCAATAAATTTCAAATTCTTACGAGCAATCTAAAAGTTAGTATTTTCTCTCCAAGAGCAAGGAACTGACTCATCTAGAGAATGTATATTGTCTCTTGATTTGAAAGGTTCAGGTTTTATTGGCTCACACACTTCAGCTGTGTCAGCACATACTGTCTCTATGAAAAAGTTCATTTTGAATTGTAAAAATGAATTTGAAAAGAGGAACACTCTCCTGGAAAGTCTCCAGAGTTTAACTTTACAATATACCTAGAAAACCCCAGACACACATTGTCCATTGCACACATACACTTCTCCCAAAGTCAAGTGTCTGTTGATGGAAAACAATAATTCAATGTTTAGAAAAAAGGGAAGCAAAAAATGTTATTGTATTTTCAGTGTGTATGTGAATATATTGCCATTGTTTACTTATTATCCAGCCTTATGCTCAAAAAGTAATTTTGACAGCTAAAACTCAGAGAATTCCCTTTATGATATTGTTTAACATACTACATTAAGTTGACAGATACTTGGGTCAACAGATTTAAGTACTGGGCAATCTTCAGAAGAGTAATGAACTTATTTGTAGTGGCAATGAGAGTTCCAGTGAGTTTTGCAAATATTTTCTTCAATGTCATCTTATTTAAATCTATTTATGTGCAAATCTTGAGCAGAAGAAAATCTCTGCTAATATTTGTCAATTAAACACTGAATTTCCCTGAATCAGCTTGGTCCATTAATTATATTAAAAATTCCCAATGTTTGTACCCAGCCAGACACTAATAACAGCAGATCTGTAGAACTGTACTTTAGTTGAGCAATACCATAAGACAGTACGCTATTCAGTTCATGGTTACTTTATTATTTAATTTTTAAAAATTTTACATTCTGTTGCAGTTTCCCCTCCCTTCTTTCCCCTAGACTCCCCATCTCCTCCCATCCCATCTCCCATCTACTCCTCAGAGGAGGTAAGGCCTCCCTTTCAGAGTCAACAAAGTCTGGTATACAAAGTTGAAGCAGGATTATGACCCTACCCACTTTTCAAGGCTGAACAAAGGTATCCATCCCGCCTTAGGGAAAGGGCTCCAAAAAGCCAGTTCATATACCCAGGATATATCCTGGTCCCTCTGCCAGCTTCCCCAACTACAGATCAAGCCATATAACTGTCACCTACATTCAGAGGGCTTAGTTCAGTCCGATGAAGGTTCCCCAGCTGTCATTCCAGAGTCCATGAGCTCCCACTAGCTCGGGTCAGCTCTCTCTGTGGTTTCCCAATCATGATCTTGACCTGCCCCCTTGCTCATATGATCCCTACTCCCTATCTTCAACTAAGTCCCAGGAGATCAGCCCAGTGCTTGGCTATGGATCATTGTATCTGTTTCCATCACTTACTGGATATAGGTTCTATGATGACAATAAGGGTAGTCAGTAATCTGATTATGGGGAAAGTTAGTTCAGGCACCCTCTCCCCTGTTGCTAGAAATCTTAACTGGGGTCATCCTTGTGGATTCCCTTGGCATTTCGCTAGTATCTGGTTTCTCCTTAATCCCATAATGGCTCCCTCTATCAAGATATATTTTTCATTCCTGCCCCTCACCATCCATTTTAAAAAAAATATATAACAAAGTTATATTGTGCCATTCATCAATTATGCCACTGATGAATCAGCAAGAAATGAGGCTCCTTCCTTTCATGTTGGGGAGTACATTCCTTTAAGAAAATATAACAGCCATTGATATTTATGCAGCAAACAATAGAATAACAACGAAACATATAAAGAGAGGAATGTGATGTTTAACCATACTCTTTCTGTTAGGTTTTACCATAGTTCACAAATCTTCAATAATCAAATTAAATGTACTAAGAAAAAGCAAAGGTTTAAATGATCTGCATATTAAACATGAATGTGAAGCTACACATAAAGACAGAAATTCTCTCAGAACAACAATGAACTCAATGTGTTTCTTCCTTCAGAGGAACATTTATGGAAAGCATATGTATTACACTGAAAAGAGAGCCTCAAAATTCCAAGGGGTTAAAAAAGTTATTAATGTAAAACACATTAATAATAAAATGTTTATAAAAATCTTACTAGTGAATAATTTTTAAAAGAACACCGTTTGCTTTTATAGAAAATCATAATTATTTCAGTTAAATGTAAAAATATAAAATATGCAAAATTTAGTGAAATTATTAATATCTAAAATAGATTAATAATTAAAAAAATAGGAAATTCTACTTCACTCAGTTAGCAAATATATAGCTAGATATATTTACATTCTTACATCTTTAGGTGAGTATAAAGTATTGAAATATTGAAATTTCATAGTCAAAATTATGCTAAGCAATCACAGTAAAAAATAATGTAGATTAATTCTTTTTGTGCAAAATAGCTTAATAAAATATGATCAAATAGAGTTGATTTAAGTATTAAGAAAGACTTTGTCCAAGAAATGAAAAGATTATTTAATATTGAGAGATTTAATATGATTTAGTACTATAGTATATTAATATAAAAATTTTAATCTTAATAGATATTGAAAAATCACTTAATCAAATTCAATATCCAATACTTATTTTTAAATGCTTATCAAGCAGGAAGTTTAATGATGTATTCCAAATCTAAAAAGGATTTTATCTGAAATGTGATCATCAGAGTAGATATTAAAAATGAACATTATCTATGCATTTTAGAATCTTCAGTATAGTAACCAAAATTCTACATAATCCAATGGCACATGAAATTGCAAGAACCTGAAGAGATGACTCAGCAGTTAAGAGCACTTGTTCATACAAGGGATTTGACATGATCCCCTCAGTTCTGGCAGACTCAAAACCCTTCTTTGATCTCTGTGGGGACCAGGGATGCACATAGTTCATAGACATATGTGCAGATCAAACACACACACACACACACACACACACATATATTAAAGTCAATAAATCTGTGAAAATTTAAAAAGAAATAACCATGACTCTTAGGATATAATAATTTTCATACAACTAAATTAAAACAATTATAATATAATAGATGCAAGCTAAAATCCAAAATCCACACCTTTATTATATGCCAATAATAACTAACTTACAAAAGTAAAATAACTGACCTACTCAGCATAATACCCAAAATTACAACTAAGAAATTTAAAGGAAAGTAAAAACCCGACACCACCTAGAACTTTGCTGAAGAACATATACATTAAAGAGAATGATGGAACTAGAGAAATGTCTCAGTGGTAAAGAACATTTGTTGTGGTAGAGGCATAGAAAAGTTTAAGAGCCAAAGAGAAATACACACACACACACACACACACACACACACATGTCTCTCTAAATCAACATGATCAAAGCATAGATGAACTCACAGAGACTGAGGCAACATGCACAGAACCTACAAAGGTCTGTACCAGGTCCTCTGTCTAAAATTAAGACTTCCAGTTTAGTGAAATTGATGGAAAACCTGACTGTGCCAGGGAGTGGGGTTTTGACGCTTATGTGTTCTCTTGGCCTCTTTTCCTTCTGTTTGTTTTATACAATTTTTATGTGACAGCTTTCATTTTTCTTACTAATCATTATTTTATTATTAACCATGAAATAATGAAATTCACATATTTGAGTCAATAATAGAGTTTGATGTAATGATGAAGTGTTACTTTTGTAAGTATGGATGTGATAAATAGGAACTCTTATGACAAATTCACCTTAAGTATCTATAACACCTATTTATAAGGTAATTGTTAAAGTAAAGATTATTATTGAAAGGGGTCAGGAGATTAGTAAGAAAGACCAGGAATATATTATTTCTTATTTTGATAAATTCAGGTTATCTGGCATCTTTAGAACACAAAGCTGATGTTCACTTGAATTTGCCTTCAGTGAGCTACCTAAAAATCCATTATTTCCTTATTAATAGTAAGTAAAACTTTTTGATTAATTTAAGGAAATAATGTATCTAAATAAAAACAAAATTTCCCAGACTCTACATAGAGAAATATGGCTAGGTACTCACTGTCTTAGGTTAAATATGACTGTGATGAAATTCCATGACCAAAAGCAACTTGGGGAGGATAGAATAGTTAATTTACATATTCTAAATCGCTGCGCATTGAAGGCATCCAAGGCTGGAACTCAAACTAGGTGCAAACCTGGAAGCAGGAGCTGATGGTGAGGCTATGGAGGAATGATACTCTCCAGCTTGCTTCCCATGGCTTGTTCAGTCTTCTATCTCATAACCAGAAACAACAACCCAGAGGCGGCACCAGTTACAATTGGGCTCCCCTCCATCAATCACTAGTTATGAAGATGCCCATTAGTTTTGACTTCCTACAGCCCAAACTTGTGGAGGCATTCTCTCTCACTATGTAGAAGTGAGCAATGCATTCATGGAAGAGTCTTCCAAATGTGTCCAACATTTAATAAGGAAACGCAATGTTTTCCTTTACAAAGTTCAGTCTTCAGATCCACAAAATTAGATATGTTTAAATCACCAAAATTAATCATATAATATTTTATGTAATTTTATGTATTTGGCCACATTCAGAGCTATCTTGGACTGTATGTGACATATCTTCAGGAAAGACACTCCTAGAAAAGATCGATAATGGGAGGACCTATCTATTCTGTTATCTGCTGTATGAAGATTAGATTGTATCTCGAGGAACAGGCACAATGGGATAGTAATGCAAAAGGAACATGTTGGGATCAACCCTCCTGTGTTTGATCTTCTGTGATAAGTAATAAATGCAGATGAAATTTATCTGCACAGGATTCAAAGAGACAGAAAATGAATGTGCAAAATGGTTGAAGGGCCCGGAGTGATCATGCTTTAAATGTTTGAAAGGATATGAATGCTTTATAGCACATTCAATGGTTTTCTGCTCTTGCTCATTGAACAATGCAGACAAGAATAATGTAGGAGGAGGAGGAGGAGGAGGAGGAGGAGGAGGAGGAGGAGGAGGAGGAGAAGANGAAGAAGAAGAAGAAGAAGAAGAAGAAGAAGAAGAAGAAGAAGAAGAAGAAGAAGAAAATGAGAAGAGGAGAAGGAGAAGGAGGAAGAGAAGAACTCATAGTGATGTTGCCTCATTCCCAGCACTAAGGAGGCAGAGGCAGGTGGATCTTTTTGGATTCCAGATCATCCTGGTCTACACAGAAAATTTCCTGCCAACTGTGTAATATCTCATTAATTTCACTAGACACAGTAAGAACCTGCTGAAAACCAAATAGACAAGAAGACAAATCCCGTAAATCCCAGAGGCAGTAAATGAAACATGAACCTAACTCCAGGTGTCATAGAATGAGAACACTACAGTCCTGTGCTGAGGAAATGTCAGGAGGTTTATAATTCCCCGAGTTATCTCTGATATTTAAGAGAAAGAGAATGGAAAGAAATACTGAATTATTTAGTAAAAGAATGGCACACAATGTTCCAAATATTCCTTTTAAATAATTTGAAAGAATTATATGTTAATGTAGGTTATTTCACTCAGTATTTTTACTTAACACAATTAAATGGCTGCTATGAATAAAACATATCAAATATGCTCCAAGATATTATTTTATTATACTATTCATAAGTCTTGTCCTTAAATATACAAAATATCATTTAAAAGTTAATCCTAACCCTATTATGAATGGATGTGAAATTTACCGAGTGGAAGGACTTAAAAATTTTAACTTCATGTCTCACCTGTTTGACTGAAATAAACTAGTAAACTTGTGAATAGGTGGAATTAAAAAATATAATTAGATTAGTTTCACAGATAATGAACCATTTATAAATGTCCCCTAAGTAGAAGATGTTCCATGTGTTGTGCTTATTGAGGGGATGTTTCTAATGTGTGAATACAAGAATTGAAGCGGCCTGATTATAAGAGTGTCATGAGACCCAACAGAAGGAGGCATTTGGAAGTGTCTCATAGACTTATTTCCCACAAGATTTGAGAGTTACCCGATGTAATTTAAAGTGGGAGCATCCCCCGGATTCCTAAAAGTGAAGTTAATAAGGAGACAAGCAATTCCCCACCTGCTGAACTGATGAGTTCGCTATCTCAGGACTTAGTCCAAGGGACACTAGAAAAAGCGCAAGGGAGAGCTAGGCATGTAGTTCAGTGGTAGAACACACAGAAAAATGATAAAGGACAGTGACTGGAGCTTCCAGAAAGTCTAGAACTCTAAGCTGAGAACGGTCAGTAGGGAAGAAAAAAAATCAAAGACAAGCTTTAGGGCTTTATTGAAAAATAGTGACAGCTGTGTAGCTTGGTTTGTTTCTGGGACCCTTAGCAATGGGAGCAGGATCTGACCCTGGCCCATGAGCTGGCTCTTTTAGACCCATTCCCTATGGTGGGATGCCTGTTAAGCCTTGATGACGGTGGGAGGAGTTTGGTCCTGCCTAAAACTGCTCTGCCAGGCTTTGTTGGCTCCCCTTTTTGAGGAGTAGATTGGGGATCACAGCAAGGGGTGAGGAGAGAGAACAGGAAAAGAGGGAGGGAACACCTTGGTTGGTAAAAAATAATACATATTCTAGGTGAAAGATTATTGAGGATTACTTTAATATAGAACATAAATAAAAATAATAATTACTCTTAAATTGCATTTTTTCCCTGATGATAGTACTTCTGATCTCTATCTAGAGCTACAAACACTAAAACATAAAATTCTGGGGAAAAAAAAAACTTCTCAAAAATATCCAGCCTGTAAAACTAGTTTGTAATTACAAACTTCAGAAATAGAATTGAGAAAATGCCCAGGAAATGTTGCAGTCTCTGTCTCTGTGGCCTACAAAGCACACAAATATGAGCGGGAAATGTGTCTTCATCTCTAGTTTTCTTGTCACTTTTTCAGATAATTCACTATCCTTAGAACATTCTTCCTCTACTTATACGGTTTTAAAATCTCCACGACATCTTCTCCCTGAATAAAGACCTAATTGCCTCACCCCCTTTATACAGTTCCTCATCGGCCCCCATCAGCGACAGCTGATTCTTCTGCCCGTTAATCAGCAGTAATCCCCACATGCTAATACAAAGGTTTGATTTCCTCTTTCCCCCATCAGACAGCACATACAGGGTTGAAAGCAGGGATCTTTAGCACCGGAGATCATTGGCACGCATGCACACAAAGCACAGAAGAGAAGAGTGTGGTACAGTCAGTGAGAAAAAAGGTAATCCTTAGACAAACAGTCGTCACAAACACTATGAGAGCAGGCCAGGAAGGCAGGACTTGTGTCCTTAGCTGTCAATGCTCCTGGTTCAGAATGGGAAGTCAGGGTGAATTACAAAAACATTCAACCTCTAAACTCCTTTGGTGTTTCCCTCCCTGTGTTCTTACAGCTTTGGCTTTCTGGTGTCCAGGAATTATGATAAGTGTGGAATTCATTTACTCATGTAGCAAATGCTCTCACTGTTCATGTGGTACTCCCAAGAGCCCAAACCCCCAAAGACCACACTTAAAGAAAGAATGTTTTATATTTCTGATAGTAATGTTCATCATATATATATATATATATACATACACACATAAACATCGAAGATGGATTGCAACCATTGAACAGTTAAAGGCATTTGAGAATTTAGTCATGCCATGAGCTATACAAATATTTCATAAGGATTTTTGAAATCAATTAATTTTATAAAAAATGCCATGTGAATTTATAGATAAATAAGGTACAATACTGCAGATATGGAATGTAAATTTTGCATTTATTTGGGGATGCATGTTTGGGACACACAGGCAGTTAGAAAGAACAAGTTATTGAGTGGCCAACTATAAAAAATATAGTCACAAATAGTTTGTTTAGTTATAGTCAAGAGCAGCTTACATTGCTCACCGTATGCTAAACTATCCTCAGAAAAAAATAGCTCTAGTTATTAAACTTAATGAATTTTAAAGTTTTCTCTCAGGGAGAGAGATAAAGTAACAGTACATGGCAGGGTTTTTGTTGGAGCAAGTTACATGGGTGAAAACTAGTATTCTCAAGCTCTTTGAATATTTCACATAAGAAAGCTAAGCCAGGATTGGTTGATGACATGGCTTGGTCAGTAAAGTGCTTGTCGTGCAAGTTGATGTCTTTAGTTTGGATCCCCCAAATTCTTAAGAGTCAGGATGGCAGAAAGGACCCAAAATTCTATAGCTCATGCATACAGAAACTGGAGGACTGATAGAGGTCTCTGGCTAGATAATCTTGCCCAACTAACTGGTAAGCTTTGGGGTCAGAAAGAGATCCCCATTTTCAAAAACATAAAACAGTGAATGAGCAGTGAGAAGGAGATCCCAACATTGTCCTCTGTCAGACACTGGTGCATGCACACATACTACACATGCTTAGGAATGCATATACATATTCATGAATACATAGACATGCAAATAGCATATACTCACGTGCACACACACTCTCTCTCTCTCTCTCTCGCACACACACACACACACTACGGTAAAACTTGAAGTATGTGTTGATATCTCATATCTCATTCTGTGACATATGAAAGTGTAACAGGGTGGGCAACTCACCTGAAATCTAAACTCTTAGATATACATCTGAGGAAATAGCTAAGTTATCAGTTGTTTGATTTGCTATTTTTCTTAAAATATTCATAAGAACACATATTACTACTTGTATTAAGGCATCAATGTAAAACATATACAAATATATGTATGTATTCCTGTGAAACAGTTACCTTTCTACTAAATTATTGTAATTGTCCTTGTAATTCAAATAATTTGAATGATATTAGGTACTTATTCTATAAATGTTTCCTGTTTTCATATATATATATATAATATTTCCTATATATTTAGTTACTAGCTTCTGAATCAGCCCACTATATATGGACAGATACTTTAACTCTATATGTTTAATATGTCTTATTTCTAGTGACACCTTGTTTTAATGAATTGATATTTGTCTTTTACAGTAAAGCCATGAATTTCTTAAACATCTCTCAATAATTGCATGTCAATGTCATAAAATATGACTATCAGTCAAAAGCTTGATTCTCAATGATCACATGTGACCATAAAATTTGGGTAATGAACACTGCCAGTGTTCACTGCTTATGTTTAGCCATATTCTTGAATTAATAATACATCACACATTCCGAATCATACTCTCAAATAATTGTATCCACCTTTTTCTCATGAACTTGTTATTTTCTTCCTCTTCAATTTTAATAGTGATAATTTCCAAATGGATTACAATGACTATAGTAGAAGCTGATATGAAATGTTTTTCAAGATATTGTTTTCCATTATCCTGAATAAATTCCCTAATCCTTGGCAAACAAACAAACAAGCAGATAAATAAATAAGAACAGTAAGTAAGGAATTTTGAACATTGAAGAAAACGGAAACAGCTGTCATTAAAATACCTACTTCTTTAGTTATCCAAAGAATACAATAATCTGCAGTCACTTTCCACAGCTAAACTGATAATTGCAATTCTTGTTCATCTCCAAAACAAACAGTAAATATCCACGGAATTATGCAGTGCAGTTTGCATTGTATTTGCTTAATTGTTACAGGAATTGATGATAACCACTGGTTAAAATTTAGAGTCCTTAGCACCTCTATATACCCGTACACCAATAGTAAGTTAACTGAAAAAAAAAGCTAATTGGAGGAAATCTTTATTCATTCAGTGTTTTATTAGCTGTGTCAAGTTCCTATTATGATTGCCCAGAGAAAAAAGATAAATAGAATACTTGATTCCTGATATTTATGAAATATTTCTATTTAGTAATTATAGTGAGTAAAATTAACCTAGAACATTATGTTAGCATGTTTATATGTGTGTGAGTAGTATCTGTGTGTGTGCATGTATGTGTGTTATATGTCTTTAGTGTAGACTGATTTAGCTATCTTTCTATGCACTAATAGTTCATTCTCTCTCACATAAATACACACAAATACATATATACACATATATAATACAATTTGTGGAAACAGTATTTAAGTTAATATGTTAAACATATGTCACATGGTGCATATGGTTTAAGGAAAGTGATTAAGTCATGAATTCAACATCCTCTGCTACTGTGCAAATCAATTCTACTTTATGACTTCTGAAGAAAACATGGATGGAGAATGCAGTATTCTCATACATACTCAAGCCACATCACTTTGCCTTTGCTGCTGCACATTGATCACCTTATTCTTTTTATTCCTCTGCCACTTATTGTTAGTTGCAAGCAAACCATTATTACTATTTATCATCAGTCACTTTTCAGAGTCTAAATTTCATAAGACAGGACTTTGCCTTACTTTGTCTTTTAACTTCAAATACCCAACTGAGCATAGAAGTGAGAACAACCTAGAGATTTGTTGAGTATTTGACAAACGAATATTCATGTGAAGTTCTACTAACTAGCAAGTGATATTAGCAGGGAGATTGCCTCCTGTGTCCATTAGTAACTAAACATGGCTGTAAGGTGCGTATTTTAGATGTATGAATATACTTTGTCAAGCCTAGTAAATCATGGCACCCAATAGAAAATGTTATAGAAATGTTGCCAAAGGAAATATGTACTAATGTTCCCAAGGTGGTACAAAGGAAATAGTTACAGTATCCTCAGACAATTAGCATATCGGGGACAAATGCACAGTGTCACTCTTGTAGATCTACTGCTAAAGGATATTCACATTCAATCATACTGTCTACGAATGTCAGATTTTAAATCTACAAAGTTCCACACAGGCTCACATAAAACACTTGGTTTACAGGTGTTTGTGCGGACTTAGAAAGTTGTAGATCCTTGAAGAATTGAGGCCTACATGAAAGAACTAAGTCACTATAGATGCGCTTGTGAATTATAATGCGCCCCTACTTCCTGCCTGATTCTCTCTCTCTGTTTCCTTGTTCCTAGCACAATGTGACCAGCCATAAGCTTCTAAGTTGTTGTGAATATATTATGCTAAAAACACTGACGAATATGTTTGTGTCTTTCCACAACATCAGAATTCATTGAATTGCAATAAATTTAAATGATACAAGTTTAATTGGATAACTGACAAGTAACGATCTCACTGAGAGCTGGCCTTTGATACTCCCTGCTACTTTTAACCTATTTCTACCTATTAATATTAAAGCTGATATTGCACATTACATTTCACATGATATCATACAAGCACGCATCATACATGAATGTACGTACACGTGTGTGTCCATACAAACATCACATCCACGCGTATGACTCGGAGCTAATAAGGATTCACTTAAGAAACTATAGCTCAAAAGCAGCACTTGCAATAACAGAAGATGCAGTTCAGTAGCATCAATGTCAAATGGAAATGTGGATGGCAGGTTATTTAAGGGTCAGTTGGAGGTAAATTGAGTGCCATGGACAGGAGACACAGCCTCCTATAGCAATTTCCATGGAAGCTTGAGTCCTGAGGGACTATGAGTATACTTAAAATGTAACAATCTTGAGACCGTTCTTTCAGAGTCCCAGGTGAGGGATTATATCTGGTTTAATTGATAAGCTTGATGTTGATATGATTTGATATATTTTCAGGAGCCATTATTTACCAGCGCAAATAGATTTTCAATGTGTTCTGTGGTAGTCTGAATTTAAGCGGCTCATGTAAGTACACATAGAGAGGCACTCTTCAGAGGTGTGCTTTTGTTGGAGTAGGTCTGGCCCCGTTGGAAAAAGTGTGTCACTCTGTGGGTGGGCTTTGAAGTCCCATATGGGCTCAAGCTTCACCCAGTGACCCGGTTCACTTTACATTGCCTTCAGATTAAGATGTAGACTTCTCAGTGCCCTCTCCAACACCACACCTGCCTGCACACAACCAGGTTTCACCATGATGATGATGATGGACTACACACCTGAACTGTAAGCCACTCCAATTAAAAGTTTCCTTTATAAGAGTTGGATGGGTCATGGTATCTCTAACCCTAAGTCATGTTCCTTTTGATATGCTGACATATAGTAGTTGTGTCCTTGTGTTACCAAAACATAAAGTTATTTATATTAAAGATGAGATCGCTCAAGACTGGGCACAGCCCCAAAGGTGATATTACATATAAGGCAGAGTATTTTAGAGCAGAACCCATGTGTTTTTCTCATGAACCAATAGATAAATTGTTCCTCTGCCATGAAACTTGGATCTAAAATGAATCTTCCTTTTTGTAGTACACTTTGTGTTAGGGATTTGGTCTCATCAATAAAACATTATTATTAAATACCAGAGGCATTGTATTGGTTATTTTCTCATTGAAAATAAACAATTTAAAGAAGGGTCTATCCTGCTTACAGTTTGAGGGAATAAATTTAAGAGGAAGGATGGTGACAGGAGCTGGGAAGCCAACAGATCACATTTCAATTGTGATCAGGAAGTACAGAGGGAACAGGATGACGCCATGCTGTAAAAATCTCAAGGCCTGTCCTCAGCAAACCACTCTGTCAGGGCTCCACATCCTAAACATTAGCATTAACTGGAGAATGTGTGTTCAAACATGTGAGCCTATGGGAGACATTTTATATATATACTGCTCAAAGTCAGAGGAAGGCCTGTATCTCTCACCCAAGATATTAAAAGTAAGAAGAGAGGGTGAGCAAAACCCACCAAGTGTTCAGTCATAACATAGTGAACTCACAAGTCAACTGGAAAACTCTGGAAGTACAGTAGGTACCTCAATCACCCTCTAGTGTGTTCCATATTCATCCACTATAGAGAGGTACACCATTTTATAGAAGAGGAATAGGAAGTCCTGAGGTGTTTCAGTTCCATGAATCCAGATGTGTTCTTTTGTTCCCAGCTGGCAGTGATGGAACACACAACTGAAATGGCTGGTTCTGGAAGGTGAGGGAAGAGAGCTGATCCACCATGGGAACACATAAGAAACAACACAGAGGTCTGTTCTTGCAGAACTCTGATTAGAGGAGGTAAAATGGTGAGCTGAAGTCAGTGGAAGGGAGAGGGTGTCTGAGCAATCAACCCCTGGCTTTGCCTGTTAAGCCAATAAAGACAGGCATTACTCAGGTGAGAAAAGAAAGAGGAGGAAGACTTCTATCAACCTACTTCTGGGGAGTTGTGTGCTCAGATGGCACCAAAGACAGACCAAAGAAACCATCCCATCATCAGGCAATATGGAGAACTAATAAGCTTAAATGTATTACTAATATGTTCAAGAGGAAGCAGTTAGCTAAACAGGAGTGTATGTCACAGAAGTAGCTCTGTCCCTAAGCCCTTTCCACACCTGCAATAGACAGAATTCATTTATCCTTGAATTCTAATAATACCTGACCAGTGATCTCTTTTACAGTATTTATTATTCCCCACTTTGTATAATTTGTGAATGACACTTCATGTATGTTTGTCTCCTTATCAGAGAGGAAACAAATCAAGCAGGAATCCTGTTCTGTGGAGGCTGAAAAATGCAGGCACATTTCCACTTTGTCTGACAGTAAGAGAGTTTGGAGATTTGACGAGCATAGTTACACATCCTAATTCAGGAGGTGATTTCTTGGCTCTTTGAAATTAAGATCGCTCAGTGCCATCCTGACAGGTAGTCAGGATATGTAAATATACTTCTGCTCTTTCTATTTTTACTATGAGGCACCTAGAAAGGGGTGGTTTTCAGCATCTGTGACTAAGAGCACCTTAGCTGTCTGGACAGTGGAATGTTAAGGGTTTGATGTCTCAGAGTGAAAACGCCATTGACTGTGTGAGTTAACCTTTTGAATCATGTTAATAAAGTCTTTTGTTACCTTCTACCCCAGTTTACATTGTGTATGAAAGTTGTGAAAGAATAAACGTGGGTAATTTTCAGGGTTTTAGTAATCCATGGAGACCCTCCTGGTCTGCGTTATGGTTTCTCTCTTGTTATTCTATGTGTCTTTATTTTTTTTTACTTATATTTCCTCAGTTCTCAAGCTCTTACCCTGATAAGAGGTGGTTTTGTAGAGGCTGGTCCTCGACACTGTTCCTTATTAGTATTTTCTGTGGATTCAAAGCACACACTTCTTTTTTATTATTGTTTTTATTGAGCTATATATTTTTCTCTGCTCCCCTCCCTTTTCTTTCCCTCCCTTTCTACCTTCTCCCACAGTCTCCATGCTCTCAATTTACTCAGGAGCTCTTGTCTTTCTCTACATCCCATGTAGATTAGATCCATGTATGTCTCTCTTAGGGTCCTCATTGT
>LOEQ01002427.1:191033-208085 GCA_001685075.1 Bramus lutescens | reverse complement strand
CCATCCATTTGCCTGCAAATTTCAAGATGTCATTATTTTTTTCTTCTGTGTAGTACTCCATTGTGTAAATGTATCATATTTTCCTTATCTGTTCTTTGATTGAGGAGTATTTAGGTTGTTTCTAGTTTCTGGCTATGACAAACAATGCTGCTATGAACATAGTTGAGCACATGTCCTTATAATACGATTTAGCATCCTTTGGGTATACACCCAAAAGTGGTATTGTTGGGTCTTGAGGTAAGTTGTTTTCTAATTTTCTGAGAAATCACCATACTGATTGTCCAAAGGGGTTGTACCAGTTTGCACTCCCACCAACAATGCAGAAGTGTTCCCTTTACCCCACATCCCCTCCAGCATAAGTTGGCACCAGCATTTTTGATGTTGGCCATTCTTACAGGTGTAAGATGGAATCCAGAGTTATTTTGATTTCCTTTCCTCTGAAGGCTAAAGATTTTGAGCATTTTTTTGAATGTGTTTCATTCCTCTGTCTTTTCTTTTTTCTCTGTTAAGAGTTCTCTGTTTAGGTCTGTACTCCATTTTTTTATTGGATTATTTGATCTTTTTTATTGACCCAGTTCCACAATTGTCTTCAAATAATTTCCTCATATAATCTTCACCCAGATACAAATTTGATATCTCTTTATTGTTCACATGGTGTGGAAAGTGTATGAGCGTGACAGTAAGAGCGCAGTGTGGATTAATTCACTGCAGACTGTATTTGTGGCCTTAGATTGGCCATCAGTTCCAGTTTTATTTGTTTGTAAGAGCTTTGTCTCTGCTCCTTTTATCGTGCATTCTATCTGTAACATTTCTGGGTGTGGCTTCTTCATGCCCTTTAAATTTATAGCAAATACAAAGAGTCGGGACTTCGAACAATGACAGCCTTGGTGCAGAGTCAATTTATTGTTTTGTTCACACTATTATTATCATGACCTTTAAGGGGGTAGCGTTCCCTGGACCACATGATAGAATACACAGAGTCACAGTCCACAGCACAGACTAATGAAAATACAGTTTTAATTGTGAGGTGGCCACTTTAATGATATTACCTTAGTAAGAGAGCAAAGTGAAAGAACGACATCTCCCTTGCAAATGCACACCTTAGTTTGCACATTTCCTAATGTGCAGTGACAGTATTGAACTTCTCTTTAAATGCACCGTGAACTTTGCAGTCTGGGCTCAACAGGAAGCAACTTAATAAGACTCTCCTGCAAGTTCTCAGTCAGCCAATCTGACATTGTCTTTGCCTTGCTGTAATATTCACTTATGGCAAATGCACCATGGCCACTGATGAGATGCACCCATTTTATCACTTACCTAATGCCACAATTTGCCTTCATTATCATTATAAACAAAAAAATATAATACTATGAAATGCTCTAAGTTTGTGTGAGAAACTTGTATCTCCCAAGCTTAATGACTCCTTTGTTCATGGGAAGGTTAACTTCCTTCATCCTAATCAGCGTTGGAGCCCAGTCTTTCTTCTGCAGGTTAAGCATCAAAACATGCCTTAGTGTGCTGAACACACTTCTCTTTGTCTCATATTCTATGATTTCATAAAATGCAATATTTGTGAACTCATTTATTCTTTCTTGTTTTAAATTATATTATGTAAATGTTATTTAAATCTCTCCATAGCTTCCCCTTATTCTCAAAATTAAAAAAAAATGGCTCTGAGTCTAGAAGGATTTATGCATCTAGTTTGTGGTAGGTACACTGAATGAGAATGACTATCATAATCTCTACATTTGAATTTTGATTCCCAGTTGGTGGAACTGCCCGGAAAGAATCAAGAGATAGAACTTACTGGGGAAATGTGTTACTGGGAGTAGGCTTTGTGATCTCACAAGTCTTGTCCATTCACAGTTAGCCATCTCTACCTGTCTTTATGCATCCAGATGTACATTCCCAGCTACTGCTCCAGCATCCTGTCTGTCTGCCTGCTGCCATGCTCCATGATGACAAACTTGGACCCTGAAGCTGTAAATCCCTAATAACCTCCTCCTTCTGTAACTTGTGTTGTCCATGGTATCTTTCAAAGGTCTCAAATAGAAGGACAGGCATTTGCCTAATTCTACAGCACTATCTTTGTTCATTACCAGCTCATAAATTTTGCTTTGCTCCCACCAAGCCTGTTTGCTATGACATATTTTCTGAAGATATGAGAACAACAACAACAAAAAGACAGTGATGTTCTCAATAATTAACAATAAGATAGAAATATCACAATCTCTGATTTCAAGTAGTACTACAAGTAGCTATAGTAATGAAACCAGCATAGTATTGTTACAAAACAAACATACTGATAAATGGACTCAAATGGAAGACACAGACATGAATCCATACTCCAACGGATACCTCATTTTATAAAGATGCCAGAAATACACACTGAAAGCAGAAATCATCTTCAACAAATGGTGTTTGTTAAACTGGGCAGCTGCATGTAGAAGAATCCAAATAGATTCGTACTTATCAGTCTGCAAAAACTCAACTACACTGAAGCTGATAAAAGAGAAAGTGGATAATTGCCTTGAATCCATTCACATGGGACATGACGTTGTGGACATAACACCATTAGCACAACCACTGAGACCAGCAATTAGTGAATGGATCCTAACAAAACCTTCTACAAGGCAAAGGACACTGACACTTGCACAATGTAGCAGAATAAAAAAAAATTTAAAAAGATTTTTACCAACTACTCAACCCACAGAGAACTAATAACCAAAATCTGCAAGAAACTAAAAAGTACTAGATATCAAGAAAACAACTATCCCCATTAAAATTAGGTACGGATCTGAACAGAAAAATTTTAAAGCCAGGAATTCAAATAGCCGAGAAACACTTAAAGGCACTCAGGTTTTCTTTTTTATACATCTTGTATTTTATACACTGAACTATCTCTCAAATTTTATAAACTCAAAATCATTTTTATAAAATCAAAATCATTTTGTATTGTTATATTTTATAAAAAATAGTTTGAATTCTGTTCTTCTTTGGGAAGCCACCACCACATCTAACCAGAAATACAGTTATTCAATAAACTACAGATTTTTACCTACAGAAAGTCAGCAATTTCAAAGATTGTGTGATTTTTTTGTACCAAATCCACTAGGACCCTATACTTGAGTACATAGGCAGCACATATATCCTGATGCCTAAATAAAGGGCACCTTGATTGATATCTTAATTCATCATGTAAACAATGCATTTCTCACATTAGTTTAAAAAGAAAACAATACCCGCCAGTCTCCAAAGTGTTTTCTTTCCTATTACTATATTAATAGTGCATAATAACATTTTATGTGGTTTATTATGGCAGAGAATTTACTGTTTTCCAGACAGAATCTGTTAAGAGGATAGATGGAGTAGTTGCCTTTTACTTTTTTTACTATATTTTGTATTTAATTTATGTTTGAAGAACAGCATTGTATGGAGATCTATAAAAATAGAAAATACAGTGTAACTCTAATGAAGTTTAGGAGATGTGTGCGGGTGAATTCTAAAATATGGACAACTTACAATGTTACTTTATTCTTCTGTTTCCATTAACCAGAAGACACCAAACTACATTATCTGTCGTGTTTGCTTGTGTTCTGATGATACTCTGGTGGCTTTGAATACATTTAGTTTCATTGGTATATGTAAAAAGGGATAACTTGAACTAGTAAAACTAGTAAAAAACAGAACAAATGTATGATATGCTCTAGCCTTCACTGACCTGCAATACGTTATGTTCAAACATAAAAACTAACCTGAAATAACATCAGGAAAACTCAGTACCATTTAAAAAGGATATAGTGTGGATATAGCCTCATAACGTAAGTAATATAATAAATGCCAGCTATGAGTCTCGAGCAAATCTACGGGCTCTTTTTTTCTTACAAATGCTTTCCATTGCCTTGGACACTGTTCTTTAGTAGTCCTCTATATTTGGTAGAATATCTTATCCTTTCGAAAGTTCGTGCATTTTCAGCTCTTCTTATTGTGAAATTATCTTCTGGTGACTTCATTCATCACTGGTATTCCTTTTTCGCATTGATCCATTGAGCCATTCATATTAATTTATTAGGCACCACTTCAGTGCTGATGCTGCCCTTCGCTCATTCCTCCCTTCACGCCACTAACATGCTTTAACAAAGAATCAGGTTCGTCTCATTCTCTATTTTCTTACTCACGAGGTATCTTCCCACCCAAATATATTACTTTGAATTAGAATTGAAAAGAAATGCTAGTCTCTTTTCCATCTCCATCCCCAATTACATAGTACAAATATTAGATTAAACATGTTCCTAAATGTTATTTTATTAACAGAAATAGCTTGCAGTGGGAGAGGATGTTTGCACCACAGAGTTAAAAATATGGCTTCTGAGTGATGAGGAAGTTTGTATTTTGCTCTCTTAGGGTTGTTTACTTTGCAGAATACAGGGAACGAACGAATGACGACAGCAATCTTTTTGAGTTGTCCTAAACCTGATCATGCTCATTTTTAATTGCTAGGAATACACTTAAAAGAAATAGGTAGCTCCAATTTCAATATATGTTTAAAATTGATTATAAGGAATAAAGGTTAAATTATGAGAGAACACATGCTGGGCTCCTGCTTGAAGACTTGTATGAAGAAATCAACACATTAGAGAGGAGGAGAAATAAGTGGCACTTTCGCCATTTCCATTTAATTCTACTGCTTGCCTAATGAAAATTCACCTAAATACCAAGTGTCTTACTAATTATCTCATCACAGCAGGAAAATAATAAATAGAAGCTGCATAATCACATTTCGAATTGTGCTCAGAACTGCATTGCACTGGCCTCTTCCCTGAGGTATGTTAAGCAATAGGGAGGGGCTTGTACATTAGCTTAAAAACAAGATCCTAAAAAGAATTCACTTTCTTCTTCTCAGACCACTCAGACGTACAGTACACTCTTTCCTTCTCTCTCTCATTAGAAAACAAACAGGCACCTAAAAATTTAAAAAATAAATTATATTGATAATTAAATAAAATAAGATAAAATACAAAAAAATGAATAGGTCAAAACAAACAAAAAAGAAACTTTTAATGTACAGGAACCACATGACTAAGAAATAAAGGAATCTTGTCTGATTCTCAAACCAAAGAACTCTCAGTGCTTGCAAGTCTCATTTATTTAGCCACTCTTTATTTGTATATCTAGAAATTCCATGTTGTCTTTCTTTCTTTTCTCTTGATAGGATTCTTTAAAACTATAGCTAGAAAACAATCTAAGAAAAAAAAAACAGAATGAAAAACAAAAACAAATGTGAGAAGCCCGCTTGTTGATTCCCAGCTGCTCAGCCCCCAAATAACCACACAGAAACTGTATTGATTAAATCACTTCTTGGCCCATTAGCTCTAGCTTCTTATTGGCTAATTCTTACATTTAATTTAATCCATTTATATTAATCTGTGCATTGCTACATGGCTGTGGCTTATCGGCTAAGGTTCCTGCATCTGTATCAGGCAGGACTACATGACTTCTTGTTGACTCTGGCCTTCTTTCTCCCAGCATTCAGTTTAGTGTCCTGTCCGTTCTGTTCCATGCCCCCACCACCACCTAGCTCTAGCTCTATTCTACTCTATCATAGGCTCAAGAGAGTTTCAAAGTGATGAATTTTTGAAAATTTTAGTATAGTTTTACAGTGTTGCATCTTTTCTTTTTTTATTAGTTGGGTCATTTAAGAGGTGAATGCCATAGATAAAATATGGATTTCAGCTGAATTCTGGCATAAAATCTAACTAAAATCTCCCAGATAAATATGAAGCTATCTATCATGTAATGGTACAATTTTGTAAACTTCACTATTTTCTACATAATCTAACATCATTGTGAGATTGATAATAATAATAATAATAATAATAATATCTCATGCAGTCTACTGTGTATATTTTCCTTACATGAATGGAGTAGAATTAGAATATAATACATGTTTAAAAATGTAAAAGATAAAAAAATCAATATTCAAAATTATTTCTATGTTAACACTAGTTAAAAGCTAAAACACAGAATTAAAATAGAATAGTTAATAAATTTTGAGCTCATGATTTTATTATCATTACTATAATTGTTATATAGGTAGACACCAAGGAGTCCCAAGATTTCAGTGGTTCATGTGCAAAGCATTGCACAATTTTAACACACAAGGTCACTTACCACTTTTACAGAAACTACTTGACAAAGAACATAAAAATTAATAAGTGAGAGCCTATTCTAAAGCAGGGATTGGTGTCAGCAGAAAGAAATAAGGCTTCTGGTTTGCCTGATAGTAAAGTGTTCATGTCTTCATTGGCCAGTCTAAATCTGTCACAATGTTTTTATTTTTAATCACTTTATTCATTATTTCTATGTCATTCAATTAGATGATTAGCCATTCTTTGTGTGCAAGGTGGGTGGTCATTTAAAAGCACACCTGAAATATTTTAAAGACACTGACAGCTGAAGGCTTCTAGGAGGAAGGCAATTAAAATGATGACGATTCCCCTAAACCTTGTCATATAAATAGTTAATGAACGGTGAGAAATTTTCACTGATAAAGAATGAGCTCACATGTTTGGAGACTTGTCATAAAAAATTTTGTGTTGTCTCATAAAACAGAGTTGTGGCTAACAGATAATAATCATCTTCATACAAATAGGGGCCCCAGAGTCGACTCTCCTAATTATATGAGGCATCTTTGCAAACATCTGTATTTCCCAGTGTCGTGCACATATAAGTAGGCTTTCAGAGATGGGAAAAGTTCTCCTGTAAGTGAGACAAGTAGAAATGTGGATCCAAGAAGCACTTGCAATTTTGATTTTACAAAGTCGTGTGAGGAAGCTGCCGTAAACATAGATTCTTACATTGCATACAGACATGGGGACACTGTAAAAGAGTGTCCTATTTATCTTATTTATCTTGAGACCATCAGTTTTATTGTCTTCCATTTAGAGTTTGGTTCCCACACCCCAAACTTTGAGGTCTTTGCCTATCCATTATTCCCTGTTTCCTTCCACCTTCGGGGAGCTATATATTATTCACTTGGTTCCTTAGAGGAATTAGCTCTCTTGAGGTGTCAGCCCTAACTATTTGGCTCAAGGCTGAATTCTCCAGAGCTGCATAAACTCTTGCCACTTGGATTCCTTAGTTGCTGTGCTCAAACTCCCTGAGCAGCCCGCCTACTCTCCAAGCATGGGCATCTCACCTTAGTCTCCAGTTTTGCAGAGCTTATTTTGGGTTTGCCTTGGTGTAATTTGCCCCCCTCCCACTGCCAGAAATAAGTACTCAGACAGTTTAAATATAGCTCAGTGTATTCACTGGCTAAACTTTTCCTCTGCAGATCCAGGTTCTTGCCGATGTATGTCACTCACTTTTTAAGATCACTCTTCAAGATGGTTCATATTGCCTCAAGTTTGAATTCACTTCTGGAAGATTGCCAGAAATACAGACTTTCTACTTGTAATTTTTTTAAGTATCTACTTACTGGAAAAATAAATGAAAAACATCCTTTCCATCACTAGCGATAAAAAGAAGTAAACAAGTTGGTTTAGACCTGTAATCCTAGTTCTTTAGAAGCTGAGACAGGAGGTCTAACACAAGTTCAAAAGCTTGTTGAGTTTTACTTCTGTGAGACCTTGAATCCCTCTAAAATATAAATAGGAGAGAACAGTATTGAAGAAGAAAAAAAAGGAAACTTTGAAATACAGTAGCAGAAAACATAAAGCTATGTCATCAGGGAAGGATCTCCCAAAGATTTCAGCAATCAATAGGGAAGACATTTAGTAAAGAGTGAACATGAAAGTGAGCACCGCATATGAGTGCATGGCAGCAGTAGTTTCTGGAAGAAAAACAAATGGGAAGCTAGAAATATGCTTAATAGATTTGACAGAAGTCAGGAAATTAAGAGTAAGAAAATGTGTTGTTTAATGCCGTAATGAGGACACTTAATAAGTTATATTTGAGTGGGGTTAGAGGGGAAGCAGGGAGAGGGAATGGGAGGAGATGAGGGAGGGGAACTTCGGTAGGATGGGAAATTAATGAAAAAAGTTATAAAAAGGAAAATATCTGATTTTGTCAGGAAAAAGTACACTTTAGATAATATATCTCATTTCAGGCTCATACACAAGATCAAATGAATACCTTGCCTTTTCCTTTTTGTAAATCATATACAGCAATTCAAACACACACACAGAGAGAGAGAGAGAGAGAGAGATACACATACACACAGAGAGATACACACACACACACACACACACACACACACACACACATACTAGGGGAAAGGAGAGGAGATATTCTCAGGTAAATGCTGACAGCACTAGCTAACATACAAGGGCAATGAATTGATTGCTAAAATAACTAATTTTTCTGAACTGAATGTTTTTCATTGCCTAATTACTGTACAAATATGTGAAACATGTCATTGAGAGTTTGGTAAATTTATTTTGTGGGGTTTATTCTTCTCTCTTAAGACACATATATTTTATTGTATGTTTTACTTTCAAGAAAAAGTATCGTTAACCCGAGGTTCCCTTACAAGCTTGCCAGCTTCTCACACTTGAACTGGAATTCCTTTCTAAAGGTCTGCTCACTCCTTGCTCTTTTTTGCCTTTGTGATGGTTGTAAACATAAGGAACTGTGGAGGCAGAGGTGTTTTCATTTAATCATGATTGTGCAACCAGTACTCAATAGCACCTGAAGGCACATAAAAGTCTGACTCTGTTAGCAGCCTGTCGCTGAACAGCGAAATGTTTCTTAACTCACTTATTACAAATAACATAAATTTGTTATCTCGTGGTTTTTGTGAGTTAAAGCACCGAACTATAAATTAGGCAAGTGCGCTGCCTCGGTCTCTTGAAAGGGTGGAAATCAAGCTGCTGGCTTGGACTTCAGTAAGTCCCAGGCTTGTGTGGGGACAATATATGCTAGGTCTCAGTCCCATGCCTGCTGGCAAGGCACAGGTTCTTTCTGGCTGTTTGCCAACTACAATTCTTCCTTGCCGCATGGGATTATGCTAAGGGCTCCTCACATTGTGACAGCTGGCTTTAATCAGCAAGGAGAGGGCAACAGAGGATGTATGGGAAGGAGACCCCAGTCTGTTCAAAATGATCTCAAAAAGTGATGTTTTATACTGTCTACCACATTGTATTTATAAGAGTAAGCCATTCAATCTAGCCCACATTCAGAAAGACAGGTTTTACAAGGATGTAAATACCAAAGGCTCAGGATCATTAGGGACCATTACAGCTTGAGTTTAGCACATGCTCCTCAAACCCTTTTCTGAAAATATGTGAGCCAAACTTCTTAGTTCCTTTTCAGTTATAAATATATAACAAAAATATCCACACAAAAACACACATTCTCTTTCATCTACAGTAAGTGTAATGAATTAAAATTAAATATTTAGTTACACTATCATAACTTATATAAATTCATTTGTATTCTTCATGGAATTAAAAATATACATTTAAAAATTCTGGTGCAATTATAAACACAATGCTTTAGACCACTGCATAATAATCACACGTTTACAGAAGGCTGGCTAAAAAAAAATTCCTTATGATAAAAAGCCTTTGAGATTTGCAGAAGCAATGAACTTTAAATGAATTAAAATTCATTCTGTGAAGCATGAAAAATTTTCATAGTAGCATTGTCCTCTTCATAGGAGATGTGCCAGTTTGGGATACAGGCCAAATTTGTTGCTGTGTAGAAACCTGACAAAAACTCTTGTTTAGTAGCGGTCTATCACAGGGGTTCATACAAGAATGATAGGGAACATTACACAGGTGCTCAGTCATGTTTAGGAAATTTGCTCAAATCTGATGCTGTATAACAAGAGTTGATCTAGTTTAAACACTTCAAAAGTAAAGAAAGAAAATCTATTATAGTCCCGTGGTACTCAGTAGACAAAGGTAGAAAGGGTGTTGTCCCTTAAGCAGAGTAAGCACCTCCTCTGCAAACTCTGAAATGCTTTTGAAGTATATAAAATCTGATAATGAAGAAAAGGCTGAGACATCCCAAATGGTGATGAGCTGTATTTAGCATTATTTTTAGTGTACAGAATGATTTATCCCCTTCATAATTGAAGATGAAGAGTAAGATAAGTATGTGGAACCATAAGTGGTGTAGGAGGTCCTTTGTCTTTGTGTTGCTTTCATTGGTTAATAAAGAAACTGCCTTGGTTTGATAGGGCAGAACTTAGGTAGGCGGGGGAAGACAGAACTGAATTCTTGGGGGAAGAAAGCAGAGTCAGGGAGATGCCATAGATCTTCCTGAGATAGACGCTGGGAATTTTACCCAGTAAACCACTGCCACGTGGAGATACACAGATTAATAGAAATGGGTTAAATTAAGGTGTAAGAATTAGCCAATAAGAAGCTAGAGCTAATGGGCCAAGCAGTGCTTTAATTAATACAGTTTCTGTGTAATTATTTTGGGACTAAACTAGCCGGGTGGCCTGGACAAACAAGCAGGCCCTCCTTGCAACAAACAATTTTAAACCAAAGCCATGAATGAAGAATTTCAACAGAAAACTCTAATTTAGAGAATTATGGAATGGGAAATCTAGAAGTGAAAAAATTAATTCTATGAATTCATTGGATAGGTTTAAACATGCATAAATAGTTCTCCATGTTTACTGGTAATAGCACAATATCTGAGACTAGGTAAATTATAATGAGGGAATATTCATTTAAATCACTATTTTGGAGGTAAAATCTTATTCAAGATCAAGGGCACTCCTGTCTTTAGCATTTGATGCCTTGAGGTGGATGACATCACTAAGATACCTATCAAGGGAACTAGACAGAAAGCTTAGAAAAAACTAAGGTTCACCAATCTGAGACAATAGTACCACAAATACACAATGAAGATGAGAAATGCGTAAATGTGTTCCATGAGTAATATGAAAACTACATATTCATGTGCAACATACGGAAATCAGATCTTTTTTGAAAGGAATATTCAAATATTTGCTGAACTTTTAATGATACAAATGTATTCCTTGACCTCTGAGAAAATGGTAGCTGACATTAGTTTATCCAATGAGTTTTTTTCCAAATATGATGCCAAAAGCAAAAGCAATGAAGCAAATATAAATAGCAATTATACAAAACTATATAGGTTTTGAAGAGCTAAGGAAATAGCAGTGAAAGTACACTGTATGGAAGATATTTGAAAAACATATTTGTCTATGAACAATGGTAGGGAAGGGATCTTACTGAGGGTAAGAGTACTCAAAGGGACTACTGGACAGGTCAAGTTCATTTCAGGGTCAGATAGAAACCTGCCACAAGGAATCTCCCCAGAACCTAAAAGGATGATCCCAGCTAAGAGTCCTAGCAATAGCCGATAAGCTGCCTGAACTGGTCATCTCCTGTGACCAGATTGGTGCCTAGCCCAGTTGTCATCAGAGAGGCTTCATCCAGCCTCTGATGGAAACAGGTGCAGACTCACGACTAAACATTTGGTAGAGTTTGGGGATCCCTGCAAAAGAGGAGGAGAAAGTGTCGTAGGAGCCAGAGGGGTCAAGGACACTACAAGAAAACTCACAGAATCAAATAATCTCAGCTCCTAGGGACTCATGGAGACTGAACTCACAACCAGGGAGTCTGCATGGAACTGACCTAGGCACTCTGCATGTATGCTACAGTTGTGTTGTTACTTGGTCTTCTTGTGGGACTCCTAATAGTGGGAACAGGGGCTATCTCCAACTCTTTTACTGACTTTTCGGACCCTACTCCTCATACTGGGTTGCTTTCCCCAGCCTTAAATTTGGGGAGGTGCTTAGTCTTATTGTAATTTGATATGCCACGTTTTGTTGACATCCGTGGGAGACCTGCCCTTTCCTAAACAGAACCAGAGGTGGAGTGGATTGGGTGGTGTAAACAGTGGGCAGGGGTCTAGGAGGAGAGGCAAAAGGAAAAATTGTGAAAAAGAATGTTAAACATGGAGAAATGGATGGTTACAAACCCGGGTGTTAGCTTGAGTGGGAGCTTAAAAGAATGTGTGTGTGTGCACCTGCACATGCCTTTGCATGTTTTGTAAATTGCGTACAACAAACAATTAAGATTTAAAAAATTAAATTTCATTAAACTATAGAACATCAAAAAGAAGAATTTTTATCAAAACTAGGATCTGAATAGCACAGTGTATAGTCATTCAACTCTGATGCAAGGCAAAACTCCAGACAAACTCATAAAATATAAGCAAAGGACCTAAGTAGAAATGCTTCCAGCCAAAATATAAATGGGAGCAAGTCTCGTGAGATGGTGCTCAGTCAGAGACACCAATCACCATGGAAACACAAATCAAACCCACAATGGCAATCACATCACGGTTCCTTTTTTAATCAGAGTTTTCAAGTTTTACTGAAAATGGGAATTTTCCATGCTTTATGTTCTAATTATGATTTTCCTTACTCTTTCCAGTTCTTCCCCATGTCTCCTCCTTGCTGGATCCACACCATTTTGGCTCTTACTTAGAAAACAAACAGGCATCTAAGGAATACCAGGTATTTTGTCATATTCTGATTTGATGTATTTGTTTTACTTTATTCTTCTTCTTTAGATGCCACAATTCTTAGGAGGATCTTTTCAGAAAGATGAAATAATTATGGTTAAGCATCTAGAGAAAAGTGAACAAATGTGGTCCATTGGTGCAGTACATACCTTGAAAAGTAGAGTCTTTTCTAAAATTCAAACAGAATTGCCATACAACCCATAACTTCCAGATTTGAATACAAATTCAAAGGAAATGAAATCAAAACCTGAAAAAAAATCTGGTTCCTCATGTTGATTGCCTCATTTTCCATGATAGCTGTATACAGGAAGTGACTATTGAGATGTATGAGCACATAGAGAAAATGTGATACATATTCAGAAAATAGAAAAATTACTCATCTGTGAAGTGGTAAATTTGGTCGTTTAGAACAACGTGGATGAATCTAGAGGATAATGTGCAAAATGAAATAAAGCAAACACAGAAAATTGCACACGATTTAATTTGTTGATGGAATTTCACAAATTCTGAGAATTCCTAGAAATAGAGCATAATCAGGTTGCCAGGGTCTAGTGTAGAGCTAGTGACCAGATGTTGTTCAAATCTCATACTTTTTAGTTTAGAGAGAGTTATTTCAGAAGAGGAAATTGCAATTGAAATGCCCCACTAGGCTGGCATGTGAAAAAGAATGTGGTGCATTTTCTTGAAGGTTGAAGTTAGGGCCCAGTTTATTGTGAGCAGTATCACCCCTGGGTTGGTGGTCCTGGTGCTTTGAGGATACAGACTGAGCAAGCTATAAGAAGCAGTGGTCCTACGGTCTTCATCAGCTCCTGCTAATGAGATCTTACATGTTTGAGTTCCTACCATGACTTCCCTGGGTGGGGGACTGTCCTGTGGATCTGTAACTAGAAAGAAAGCCTTCCCTCTACAAATTGCTTTAGCTATGGTATTTTATTACATCAATGGAAACCAAAACAAAGCTAAGACAATGTATAAATAACTGTTTGCAAAATGCTGGAAGACAAATATATTGCAATGGTGTCTCATTTCATTGAGAATCTCTACATTATGAAGACATTAATTTTCTCCTAATAAAAATTTGCTTGTTAGACTTTTTGAATACAACAAATTAAACAATAAATCTAGATTCCATTTTAAAAAAGAGAAAATAATTGTTAAGACATGCAGAGAAAAGTAACGTTGTAGTATATGTGCCCTTACGTATCAAAGTTTTATGTAAATTAGTTATAATTAAGACACTATTAATGAATGAGCATCAGAATGGAGACTCGTGAGATACATTCACACATATGTTCTATTGGAGTCATGCAAGAGACAGAGATCACACATGTGTTCCACTCGAGTCATGCAAGAGATGGAGTTTCATTGGTATGAAGAAAGATTTAGGAAATAAACTGTGTTAGCTGAACATGAAGGAAATGAGAAATAGAACTTGAAATTATATCAAGTAAATATATCAAGTGAAATAACACAAATTTACATTATTAAATAATAAATGGTAAAAATTCTCAAAGTATATGAGCATATTTGTATTTGAAAGAGCTAATAATTTCTTATGTTGTGTAGCCAAGATTCTACTTCCAAAAGTAAAATAAATGTAAACTTTTATAACAAGCAATAAGTTGAGAGTTTATAATGATATTCATGCAGAGAATAGAGAAATAAATGTAGATAGCAGTATGTAAAATGAACACACTATGCGAACTAATTCTTCCTTTAGATACAATATAATACTGCTGGAAGGTGCTGTAAATGTCACCAAAGAATAGGAATCATTAATTATTTCTTGTTTTGAGCCCTGTGAGCTATAATGCTGACTGGTCGGCCAACATATACCCACTGGTGCATAAGTGGTACAAATGTTGTGGAAGTAACAAACAGTTTTCTAATCAGAATTAAGTCCATTCTGCAAGATAAAGCCACCCACGCTGCCATTATTGAGGCAATCAATGATGGCTTCATATATTACAGAATTTAGGAATGGAGATGATACAATTATTCTGTTGAGCAGAAATAATATTAAAACAACTCATGGTGCATTTTGATTCCCATAGATTAAGGCATCCCAAAGCCTTATCAGAGAAAACTTCTGTTTGCAGGAGATACTGACCAACATAGAAATCCACATTATGCAGAGAATAAGAGACAATAGAAAGATCAGAAATAAGATGAAAATATAAACCACACCTCCTCCTGCAAAAGCTCAGGGACCATTTTCCAAGAGGGGGTATAATGTAACAGTCAGAGGTGTTAGATAACCACAAGGAACCAGTGTATTCAGGGTGCAGCGGTACAGTTGCACAGATGAACTCGCAAATGTGGTAGTAAGTATGAGAATTGAATAAGACCAAGACAGACAAAAATCCTAGCCTGGAGAAGGGATATGGGCATGAAATCCTACCGAGGAGCTACTGACTAATCTTTGCTGGTGGGAGAGGAAGGGTTAGTTTTTTTTTTTTTTTTCTTAAGAGTATTTATCTAACTATATACAGATATGTTACATTTGGTTAATTATGTAGAGGTGTGTTACTGTTTTACCTTGCCTGCCTAAGGCACCTGACTGAGCTAATAAGAAGCTGAATGGCCAATAGCAAGAGGGGAGACAATGACACAACTTTCAGTGGGGACAGTAAGTAGAAGGAGGAATTTAGGCTCAGGGAAGAAAGAAAATAGACACCAGGGAGCTACCAGGGGTCAGGCAAACAGACATGGAGAAAGCAGGGAAGTAGGGCATACAGAATGAGAGAACGGTAAAAAGCCCAAGTCAAAACATAGATGGTTAGAAACGAGCCATAAGAACTACTGGGACAAATCAAAGCTGAAACCAAGCATTTATGATTAAAAATAATTCTCCGTGTCTTCATTTAGGAGTTTGTTTCCAGCCCAAAGAAAATTCCAGCTACAAGTATAGCCCATGGTAAGTTCAGAACACTCCAGTAGAAGAGCATATGTCTAATAGCATTTGGATAGCACAAATTGACTTTCCGGGAGAGAAAAGGACACAGAATTATGTGAGAAGTCAAGATAGAGGATATAGAAGCAGTTGGGGAGGGTGAAAGTAATCTAAGCACATTGAGTGAAATTCTCAAAGAATTAAAAAAAAACAAGACTTTTTAAATAAAGAATTATAAATATCTGATAAATTGTGAAAAATATAGTTTCATTGGAAAGGTAAATAAAAGGCTTGCATTATTAGTAAACACTAGTAGAATATCTAAACCTATACAACATTTTGCCAAGTGTGCAGAAACACTGGGAAGTTCAAACCCTTTGCTGAAGCTGTAAATGTGATTTGGGAAAACAATTTTTTTGCTATTTATATAGAGGCTAAATCCATAAATATTCTGTGATTCAGCAATTCTATGCTCCAAAAATATACCAACCACAATATACATGTATGTTTACCTAAATATTTGCATGATGAGTTTTAGAACTGCACCTTGTGAAATGGCTTTATGCTGAAAACCACATAACTATCATTCAACAAAAAAAGCTATGGGTACATCTGTAAGAACTGCTGAATGGGAAAGTCGAAGTACAAGTTAAGATACACCAAGTAGCAAAATATATGAAACAAGCCATAGCCTAAGAACATCTAAACAAAAAGGAGACGAAGCCTTCCAATGGGACTCTAATGGAATATAAAATCCAATGAAATTGGATTAACTAGATACAAGCACAAGAGATATGTGGGACATTGACAAAGTTACAATTAATGATCGATCTGCAGATTGATTTCAAATGAATTCCGTTTGAGCAACATGGAAAACCCTGCCATATTTATACTCAAGATTAGCAATCCAAGTTACACTCTATTCAATGCAATGAAGACTGGTGTTGATATATTTTTGGTTATAATTTAAAACATAGTATGAAATCTATATAATATGTATGGAATGTTCTGTGTCAATTTAATGATAGTAAATGTGATAAGGAATATTATGCTTTTATTAGAGGTATTTATTCTATTTTATCAAAAGTACCTAATGGGAAAATGAATGAAGTTATGAATAACCAACAAAATGACTTTAATTACATAAAACTAAAGTATCAGATTCAGTCCCAAATTTTATAGATGAAATTTTAGTAAAATTAAAATAAATCCAGTCAAAATTAATATATCTTCATAAAAATGATAGCATTTTGAAGGAATATTAGAATATTAATTAAAAATTATGCAAGTTTCACATGAATGGAACATTTTGTTCCGCTGCTGCTAACAGCAAAAAAAATTTCATAACATTAGAAATGCACTGTTATCCAAGCATCCTCTGTAGACATGATATAATTTCTATCTTATAAAGTACTTTATTTTTATATATTAGCTGTCATGTGGTTAGTAAGAGAAAACTAAGATTAATGTGCTACTTCTGAAAGATTGACCTTCTTCAATGAAAGCTATGCTGTACATCTGTGGATGTTTTTCAATCATTTAGCATAATGTGCTATTACTTTTCATGATGCATATATATGTGTATATGTGTGTATCTATCTATCCATCTATCTATCTATCTATCTATCTATCTATCTATCTATCTA
>LOEQ01002427.1:171681-190981 GCA_001685075.1 Bramus lutescens | reverse complement strand
TCTATCTATCTATCTATCTATCTATCTATCTATCTATCTATCTATCTATTGTCTTGCTTCTACTTCAAACATCATAAAAAGAGGAAGACATGATTTACATTGATTTGAATTTAGGTATTTCTACCTTTCTGTATATTATTGTAGCTTGACTCATAGGGTTATCCTTCTGATCCATTACCAGTTTCCTTCTATAATACATGCACGTACACACACACACACACACACACAGATTTTAATATTAGAAAAGTAACAATGTATATGCTAGAATAACTCATATTATATAATAAAGACATATATATATATATATTTAGCAATCAAAATATTTAATATGAAGGATTGAATTGGATCTGGAAAATTATATGTAAATACAACAGTTATAAAACGTTAGTTCAATTAAAAGCATAAAAATATGCATTTAATATATTTATATAAAAATTAATCTATAAAAGTGATTTTAAAAGACATTGAAGTAAAAGATGTTTATCTGAAGCCAAGTATTGCAATAAAATAATTTGTAAAATACAAAATAGCCCTGTATTTATTGCTACCACAAAGGTAGTAAATGCTATAAAAAGATCATTTTCCAAATGATAAAACCATTGTTCAATATTTTAAGTGAACTGCTTAAATAGGTGTTCTAATACCTATGCTTGCCCTTTACTTACTTCCTTGAATATTTATTTTTATTATTAACAGCTAGTATTTAGGAGACATAAAGAGAATCCTAAAACAATAAATGAGACAAATAGAAAAAAAACAGAAATGTTAACATTTCTAAATTAAATAACTCCCATACCCAGGGTGCTACCCTGTTGCTTAGTGTATTAAGTGAAAGTCTAAACATGTTGATTTCATCTCAGTAATTTAATTGATAACTCCAATGATATATAATTTATGATATAGTCAAAAAGGAAAGAAAGAAAACTTGTTCATTGTTTCAATTTTCTATTACAAAAATAAAATGAACTTCAAGGGAATAGAAATAGTGTACCTCCTGTTATACCACTTTGGTAGGACAAATAGTTTGATCAGGAGGTAAACTCCAAAGTTGACATGGATCTTCCCAACTTCAACTAACTTAATGTGGAAACTATGTTTTCTTGTAAGAGTTCTTTCCTCTCTAGAGAAAGGAAGAAAAGACGACAATCAATGCAAAGTAACCTCAGCAAAAACAAAACAAGACCAAAATAATAAAAAAATACACTCTCACTAACAAAAATGTAGCTCCAATTTCTTCCTGCATTTCTAGTTAATTTTCGATGATTTATCTCCCACAGGATCCTCAGGTCCTTACCTTTGTCCAGTCTGTTCCCTTGTCTATTATACTATGTTTGGATGGTCATTCACACTCCTCAATCAATCTCATCACTATTTTTTTAGGTTTCTACATTTTTGATTGATGGATTCATGTATGTGAAATGTAAACTAGGAATCCAATTTGTCCAAGGTTTGCCATGCCAATCTGTCTCTGATCATCTTACTTTTTAGGTTTTCATACATAAAAATAAGATATTAGTGAAAAACTTTTCCTCCTCTATATATTAGGTGGACATAGTTAAAAATCCACAGTCTGTTTTGTCGACACCAGAAAGCATCATGTAAGTTTCCAAAGGAGAGAAGTTACCGGTATTGCTACCCATTTTTGGATCCCTATAAACCACAACAGCCAGAATGCTATGCTAACCCTAAGGATAAACTCAGGGCATGCATTCCGTGGCGGTAACCAATAGCTCTCTAACTGGACTTAAGACATGTTAAACAAGATGGAAATAACACCTCGTACTGGAAACCTAGGCAACTACCCTGGAACTACAGTGAAGTTGTGGATCTTGAGGGACAACCTACAACCACATATTACTAAATCAGCACAATCCCTAACTACAGTCTAAACATTTGTCCTTATACCTAAAGGTAAATGCAGTCCTCACCCCACATAAGGAACCTTCTTTTTGCAACAGACAATATCCAAGTCCAACATGATTGCCCAAACATGAGTCTGAAAAAGACAACAACAGGCATACTAACATTGAAAAAGAGAAAGCTAAGGAGGCTTCAACTTTACACAAAACTACAGACAAAAATGGAATGCTGAGAGTGGGGGAAATAGTTTTCCTTATGAAAGGGCACATCAATTGGTTATCCAGTTGCAAACAATAAGCGGTAAAAATATGCATACAAATAATACAGGACTTGCAACTTATACTTCTGTATTTAGAAATATATATACGAATATGAATATTTAGCAAAAAAAAGTTGTTTGCTAAACATTCTGCTCTGTATAAGAGTGAAAATAAAGATGAAGGTACCAGTCCACACTATTTACTAGTCAAATAGCAAGGCAAACAAATATACTCATACAAATTTTAAGTGTTCATAGAATGGGTTTTCACCCTGAAGAGTGGCTGTTATCAGCTGGATAATGGCAATATTGATGCTTCTGCAAAGTGTGACACATTTTCCAAGGATCTGAATTCTGAGTTCTTTCATGCTCAGGCAACACTAGCAAATGTATTCCCATGTCTTAAAGGTCTCTAAATTTATATATTCATAAATATAAAAGACAGATACAACTGTAACCATTCTGACAGAAAAGAAGATATTCTGAAGAGACACTTGGGTCTCACAATCTGATTATCAGACTTGAAATAAGTGATCCCAAAGAAATGGGAATTTCCTGGGGAATCTCTTGCTAGGAGAAGGAATGACACCAGCCTGAGGATAATTGTCTCCCAGAACAAGAGTTTGAGCAATTTTAACAATGTTTCAAACTGCCTTACAGGTTGAGATCAAGAGATCAATGCTGGGTGTGGCCACACCTGAACAAGGACTGCTTAGGTGTGCATATCCTTGGCTGTCTATTTAAAATCACTTCGGGAACTAAAGATGGATATGAAGGGATGCTGCATCTCTTTGTTCCTCTTCTCCATATGACAACTTTAAGTTAGTTTCCTTTTTATGCTCTCTACTTTTAATCTGGCTCTTTTAATTGGCTTATTGAGGACAGGTAGCTAGACCTGACTTGGGGCATAGGCTGTGACCCTTCAAGTTGAATAACACAAGCATGCTTGCTGGCATTTTATATCAGACTAGCATAAAATGATTTGATTCATATTCATATTTAAACCTGACAGGAAATTTGGAATTCTTGGCCCATTTTAGTGGTTGTTAGTTGTTCTTTTTCTTCTTGATAATATTTTTACATAAAGATGAGATAGATTATGAGCTTCCCTCTCTAATTGTATTTCTACTTTACTGCAAGGAAAACCCACTGTTATTCAAATCAATCTTTGCTCCAAAAATGGTTGCTAGTGACACCCTGAAATTAGCATCTAACAGCCTCATCAATTCCAGATGACAATGAAATAAGTGCCCCTATTGTATGATTAGGAGTTAGCTTAAAACCCAAAGAATAGTCTCGATTAATTTCGGCATATTTTGCATCTTTAAAAAAGTTCAAGTCCTTGGAACAAAAAGACAATTATATGACAGATTCCTTTTTATTCACATAATATTTGAAATAGATACAACTTTTCCAGTTGTGAATGTGAAAATAGATTTCACTATCTAGAACAGCTTGTAGTTCCTTTTACATTTAGAAATGTGAATAATTATTTTTTAATTACAGATTTTTGTAAGTTTAAATTCACTGTATTTTATGGATCAAAAATGGGTTTTATTTCTCAGTAACTTTGAAAATGAATTTTATTTAAAGCATATAGATCAAAAATAGAGGCATATTTCACATGTGCAAATTTTTATCCTCTAGATATGGTCCCCCATGTTGATGTATTTAGAATTTTCTTATATGGTATTTAAGTTAAAGAGGAGACACATAGACTCGGCTGAACTTGTCCTCACACTGATGAGATTTTTAAAGGGACATGCGTTATTTTATTTTATTTTACATGTAAAAATAATTTTAATACAGTTGAGCCAGAGAAGGCATTGGCAAGGGCTTTGAGGTGTGGAATTCTGGCCTTTGTCAGTGAATCAGGACATAGTGCAGGATGGATCTGAAGGAGACTGAGTGAGGGCCTTAGCCCAGTTTAGGTTCTGGTGCATTTAAAATAATGCCTTGTGGCTTTGTTTTTTGTTTGTTTGTTTTTTGTCTTTTGTTCACATATCCTTCATGTTGACATTGCAATTGATTTTTCCAACAGTTTAGGATATTGCTGCAGTTTCAACTCTTTCCCACAGGGTCTTCAGATTTCCTTCTTTGGAAAGGCTTCTCTCACCATACTACAGTGGCTTGTTCGGGTTTGGTGCAAGACAATGTATCTGATCTATGACATTCCGGGATGAAATGTTTCTAGGCAATGGAGGAAGTCTCAAGAAAAAAAAAAAGTGGCAACCAGGTAGCTCTAGAGCACAAGACAAAGGAAGGAAACACAAACAGCAAAGTGTACTTGGCTGCAAGGTCATCCTGGAAGTTGAATGAAAGAGGGTCTGGGCACTCCAAACAAGTCTTTGGTGAGTCTTGAGTGTTAAGACACACATAACATAGGAATTATCCCATTAGGGAATCAGTCAAAGACTGGTTTTAAAATTAGAGGGGAGGGACAAAGGAAGGGGAGGGGTGATCTATATTACCAGGGGTTTCGTTACTGATTGGTTAGGTGAGTGAGAGAAATTTGAACTCGAGCATCAATGTTTTGGCAGGGCTTCCTTAGGTGAATTCTGGTCGATGTTGTAAACACCAATTTACTGATGCTTTAGTATGCGTTCCTGCTTTCTCTGTTTCTTGCATTCATTCAAAAGCAAAAGCATGGCTATGGTAGATCATCACAATTCAGCTTGGTGATTATTGATAAAGATTAAGATGTTGCTTTTTTAAAAAAAGGATTATTTCTCAATTCTGGAATAAAAAAAGAATGAAAAAATTAAGCAAGCTACAAGTATTTGAGTGCGTCTCATAAAGGTATGCAAAGGCCAAGACTTTATGTATATACTATTAACACTGCTGAAGTCAAAGTTCAAAACATTAATGCCAAGCCTCTGCTTAGATGGTTGTCCCATAAATTTTGTTTTTGGATGTTTTGTTTTTAACCAAGTTTTATCTAAATACTATATAGTAGCTAAAATTCCTTGAATGGTGTAATTGACCTTCCGGGTGTTCAATAACCACACATGGAGGCCTGTATTGATTCATTCAGATAGATTAAAATGGGAGGATATTTTTTCTGACTACCTAAGATCAACTTGGTTCAAGGAGATTAGGGGACGTCTCTCAAAATGTCCCTAACTGTGGAGAATTATTTTTTCTTTTGTTTAGGGAACCCATAGAGATAATATCCAGTGAAATCAAATCAGTGTCTAGTGTAAAATGAGGAAACATTTTTCTTCCGTTCTTCCAAGCAAAGTTAAGGTCAAGAAAGGCCATTGAATTATCCTCACATATATGGGACAAAGGCCAAAGGAAGGATAGAGGATCCAGAGGGTCCTCTCACGACCAAGTGACCCCTGAAGGACAGACCTTCAACTGGCCTGAACAGTAAAAAGAAAGTGGTCAGTCTGGGTTGCCTTGATGGCCTTAAACACCCAAACCACTCAGTAATAAAATATAACCAATGACTGAACTGATTGGTAAATGTTTCTTCAGCATTCCAAGGGATTACACTTGCTAGATACAAGACTGGTTTACATAATTTAACCAGCTATTCCTAATGACTTTCTTCTTGATAAGAAAATTTCTTCTTGAAATATGAGCCTTCAGCATGTGACTCACTCTAACACATTATTTTATTACATAAGAGCTATTTTTCTTTATCCATCTAGAAGTCATCTGGGAGGGGCCTCATGCTGATTGTAGATATCTCAGGTGCTATCAAGAGCCTAAAAGCATTCTGGAGTTCACATTCTGGAGAACAAAATGAAATGAGGAAGAGGTCAATAAATGGATGTTCATGTGAGCTCATCAAAAGAATCTGCTGGAGTTTGATTTGCACCTTTTCTATACAGCCTCTGTTCTGTTCCCTACCTTGAACAAGAAATGCTAATAACATTTTACTTCTCCCTCATATTTCTTTTCAGGAGCCAGTCAGGGACTTCCTTTGCTCTCTACATCTAGTTAGTACACAAATGAAATTACTGATGTATCTTTTTTTTGCTTTTATATAGGCCTTTTGGAGGGATATTCTGAGTGATTTCCCAACAAACCCATCCATTTAGAAGAAGCCAGTTAATCAACACCCCAACTTCATAAGGGCAGTTAGTGTTTATGTAAATTCTTTAGCTGGGGAGATAATAAAACACATAATAAAAAGGAATAAATTGTGAGACACTGTTTTTTCTATTAATGGTAGTTAATCCATTATGGGCCCATATTTCCTGATCACCACCCCCACTTTTCCTTTTGTGATAGTTAGTCAATTATATCAGATATTATTAAGTTCCTATGAATGGAATGAGATTCATTCACCTCTTATGTCAAGATTAAAAGACAGCATTTTGACCAAGTGTTTTCTTTCTATCCTACTCTGGGCTCAGAAATTCTTTTTCAAAAAGAAACCATCTTTCCAAATTACTTTACTTTGTCCCTGTGCTCCTTTATTGGCACTAAGAGTATTCATTTCCACAGCACACATCCTTGATCTTAAAATGGAGTCAAAACTGCTTGCAAGTGGAGTGTCTTAGGGCAAGCTACATGTTAAAAAAAATATTACTTTACAAAGTATGGTTAACTTAGGGGAGGGTGTAACCTGATCTCAACACTATTTCAGAGTGATTTCTATAATTGGGTCATATACTTTAAAAAGTTGTATTTCAGGGATCCCTAAATCAATTTTCTGGTAGACAGTGGCTTTAGTTTCACCATATCTCATTTTCTTTCAGGCCATGCTTTCAGATACATCTTCTTTAACTAATGAGTATTGAGTAGATCAGGTCTTTCATTCCTTGGATTTATTTCTCCAAGTTTCATTGGCTTTGAGAAACATAGGATGGGGCTTGGATGGCAAATTTTCAGAATATCATCCTTGTAAGAGCTCTCTAATACAACAGAAAGCATAACTTCAAATTATCATTATGCATTGCTCTGTTTGTTCCCTGGAGTTCATGCTTTGAATCCCAAGGCTCAATATGAACCTGTTGAGAACACCTCCTTTAAATGAGCTCATACTGTTGAGAACCTACTGACAGGAACAGAGTCCTTATGAAAAAAGAAATATACCCTAGAGATGTATGCACACAGAAGAAAATCGGCAGCAACACAAAGCTAGAGGGTGTCCAACTGCATGACAGAAAGAGAAACCTCGCCAGAAATTGGCTGTACTGACTCCTTTGCCATAGGCCTTCTTATTCTAGAACTGTGAGCAGGAATATTTCCCACATGACATCTAATTGGAGCCATCCTTTTATAGCGGTTTGAGCAGACATATAAAGGTAGCTGGGTGTGAATTGTATTTTCACATAAGTGTGAGCCATGAAGCCACAAAATGGCAGAGGTAAAGGAGTAACAGGTGAGAATGTAGAGATTGGGCTTCTTGACCCTGGCTAAAATGACTCCCTAACATTCTCATAAGGCTCCTCCTCCTTTCTGAGTCTGTTTTCCTTCCTAGCATATCCAGCTTCTGTCACATCTGAGAAGACAAGACCCAGATTCATTTGCCTATCAACAATTGCACATATTGTAGGTGTTTCTTTTACTCATGTGTTCATTCCTTCTAGAAGCCCATATTCATTATTCCCAACTAAAATATGATTGAGGTTGACTAATATAAAAATGCAAATAATGGGAACTGTATATATTAATGTGCTACCACATGGTGTTTCAATGCAAATGGTATAATGTCTAAATTGGGTAAAAAAAAAACTATGCCTTCAAATTTATCAGTCTTGTTAGAAAAGACTTTAGCCTCCTTTGAGATTCACAGTGTATACTTTGTTTACAATACTTATACCACTATGCAACCAGCACCACAGAACTTTTATGCCTTTCTAAAAGCAACACCTAGTCTCTATTGAAAAATTTCTCTCTGTTTCTGTCCTTCCTCCTTCCTAGTCTCTGGTCACTAGCTTTCTACTTTCAGCTTCTAAGAGATCAAGTTTACAACTGGACCATGAATGAGTTCATTTGCTACTTATATTTCACCTAATGAATAATAATAATAATATTTTCCAGTTCCATGTATAACAAGTCAAATGAGAGGACCTCATTATATTTTATGATTGAATACTGCACCAAAGAGGTTAAACCTCACAACTTCTTTGGCCAGGCAACAGGTGAGAAACATGTAAACAGGTTCTTTTATGGCTTCTGTACCTAGTACTCGTACAGAAAATACAGGCTTGCTCATGTCTCTTCTACATACTGATTTTCTTTCCTTTGAATGTATCAGTAGTGGGAAAGTGGAACCATATGGTACTTCCATTTTTAGCATGTTAAATAGCCTCTATATGCTTTTCCTTGATAGTGGCACTAATTTGCATTTTCACCTGCTGTAGATAAATATTTCCTTTAACTCACTTCTTCTGTAGCATTTGCTATCTTTATTCTTTTTTGTTATAGCCAGTCTTACTAAAAGGAGGTGGTATCTCATTGTTGTTTTGATTTACATTTTCTTGAGGAGTAGTGGTATCAAGCATGTTTGTTTATACCTGTTGGCTCTATTGATGTATTTTAGGAGATATCTCCTTTGGTCTATTTATATTTTTAACCTGCATTATTGTTGTTTTGCTGTTATGCATTTTGAGGCATGCATATATTCTGTATATTATCCAGTAAGTTACTGTCTTTGTGTCCATGAGGCACATATTCTACAGCATTCCTTTGTTTCATCAAATGAACCCCTTTACCAGAATTTTTCACAGTGCTGTGATTAATAAAAATGGATTTATTATGCCTGTCTGTAGCTTAACAATTAGTTGTTGGTATGCTGATCTTTCTTTCCTTTTTACTTTCAGTAACCATGCTTGCTGCTACATTATTTACAACAGCAAGATATGGAACTAGCTTAGATGCCCATTAACAGAGAAATATATAAAGAAGCTCGCGTGCACAAACACAAAGACATTCACAGTTAGCTGAAAAACAAAACACATTTGTTTTGTTTGAAGGAACATAAGTGGAAAAAGAAGCCATTATATGAGTAAAGTAAACAAGATTTGGATAGATATTTCATGTTTTCTTAAATGTAGAGCATATTTTTTAATGCAGAAGAAGGAAAGAGGGGGTTTAGCAGGAAAAAGCACAGAGAGACTAGAAAGTGTAATAAGAAGTAGGCATGAACAAAGATTATTATATACATGTCTTAATAGGTTATAGTGGAAAAGCCCATTATTTTTCATAGCTAGAAATTAAATAGTCATGTAGTAGAGCTTACATATATTCAATGCTGCAAAATATCAGCTTATTTATCTCCAGATTCCCTGTATAAATGTACAGAATATGAGAATTTCTTTCTTCATATATTGTCAGTGTTTAGTTATTAATTTTTTATTTTATTATTCTTAAGACTATATATGTAAATAAATCTAATTAAAATTCAGTTTTCCCTTTCACTTGAAAGAGTACATAAATCTATCCTCTATTGTCAATTTGAGATTTACTTGTCTGAATTGCCTGTTCACATTTTTCAGTGATTTTTTTAAACCGCATTTTCATCTGTTTCTTTGTTTTATAATTGTCCTTCCTGTATATGATGGTGGCCTGTTAATTGTGTATTTTGTTTTTCTCATTTGATAAAAGAAAGGGTTTCTTTATTATAAACTTAAAGGGATCTCAACATAGCCATACATTCGAATTACAGATCTATAGTATAATAAGAAAACATTTGAAATCCTTTAAATTTCACGGACTTGGATATTGTAAAAGTTTCTTAGTATTTGACTCATGCTCATATTCAGTTTTTAAGCTACTGGCAATCCGAACCAGGATTGATTTATTTCAGACAAATGCTGTAACAATGAGGTTCGTCGCCAGCCACATTTTTGTTGTTGTTGCTTTGATTGCTTGGTTTCTGGTTTTGTTTTTTCTTTTTTGAAACAGGGTCTCCTGTGTTTCTTGCTGCTCTGAAACTTTCTATATTGCTGAAGATGGCCTTTATGTCTGCTCTTGCTTCCTCCCTTCTTGAGTGCAGGTCTCAATATGTGACACCGTGCCTGGCTTATGTACTAGGGATCAAACTCACAGCTTTGTGACTGTCAACCAACTGAACAATATATCTAGTACAATATTTATTAGGAACAAAGTTATTGCACATAAAGGAAATAAAGGTTGTATGGGAAAGGGATAAAAAGTAATGCTAAGAAAAAAATAATTTTCCTTTTCTATGAGCAGTTTCCAAATCTTTCATGCGTACATATTCAAGCTTCTTATTCACTATCTGCTAAAATTGTCTTACTTGAATTTAACTTTCCAATTTTAAATAATTGAAGCAGTCTGCATGTTGAAGCATGAACCAATTAAACATAAGTCTTTGAAATCCATTAGCACAAGACATAATGTCTTCTTTCGAGGTAGGGAGAAAAACATGTTCTACCCCTGAGGAGAAAGCTGCGTGTTCTATTTGGCAGCATTGCTGGTTCTGGTGATTTGGAACTCCCTCATCTATAGTGGCAGCAGGGTTCTCTTGTCAACATAATACCCTGGAGCCAAGTTGGATGAGATTAATTCCTGTGAGTGTAGGGTTAAGATAATGGTTAAGATCACAGAGGGAAAAAGATGCTCTCTTGTCTGACATGTTTATCATTATCACAAGGAAAGTGAACACCCCAGAAATTCCCTTCTGAATTCTTCCCTATTGTAAAACAAAGGGGACTTTGAACCAACATCAAACCACATGTAGAGAATCTCACAGCTTTTCTATCTGGACGGTTGCTGTTGGTTTTACTGAACAGAAGTCTACAGTTGAGGAGGTAACATCCTTGGTAAATTCCCAGTTCAGACCTCAATATCTCCTGAGCTTTTTCCATAGTGAAAAACCAAAGGAGAAAGAGGTGCAGGTTCTTCATTGATTAATGATGTGTGAGTCGATGTTTTTCCTCTATTCTTCAGATAATAAAGCAATAGATACACTGTGATAGTGCTAAGAAGCATACACACCAGTAATTCAGAGGTGTGTAGTACAAGTTAGCTCTACAAACATCCTAACGCCATCTGATCATCATTGAATTTAGTTACAGAATTATCAAGAAAATGTCTTTGCATATTTGTATATAGATGTGTGAACTCCCTGAGTTATTTTGGTAATCTTTATGAGCTTGAATAAATCACAAATCTACCTGAGTATCAAAATAGTTATCAAGAATTTTTTAAATAAACTTCAATAAGAGAGAATATAAACTTTTACACTAATTCTCAGGTTTCTAATAACAGAGTATTTGAACCCTATGAATCTTAGAAATCTAATTAGACAATGTTAAGTTCTTTCTAGGAGAAGCCACACATGTTTCACACTGGGAAAATCAGCAAGCCCCAGGGTTTGTTTGGTCTACAGGAGTGTCAAATTTTCATGGATAATTTAATAGCTAATAACTCTAATTCTTTCCCGTAAACCAAGAGATGATAAATAATGATTGCACTAAAACTGTAAAATTAACCCTCTAGGCTAATGAAAAATATTAGGAACCATTGAGGAAATTAATTTTTAGTACTATTGCTCCTTTATTGCCAATCTTTCTAAAGTTGTAGTGTGTCTCATAATGTGATTGAAAAGGCAAATAAACACATGGGAATGATGAGATTCATAAAGAATTATAAAAACAAGAGTAGTGCCAAATGTCTTTCATCTCTTATTCTTGCTTACTAATCAATCCAAAGGAGAAAAATTTCTCAATTTGGTAACCAGAGTGGCATTTTGTTTCACAAATATTTGTTTTGTGCATAACCAAACAACTGATCTGTACAACAAAATTGTATGCAGTATTAAAAATGGAAAGTATTGAAGTGCAAAACATTTTGGGATACTTTATTGTGACAGTTTATTAAGCATATAGCTGATCGACTCCTATGGTTGCTGCAAGATTCGTTATGAAACTTTATTGAGTATTGAAGTTTATAAGTGTATATCTTGTCATTAAATACATTAAAATCTGTTTTATAGTCAGTATTGATTTGAGCCAAAAATAGCAATATGCAAAATATGTAAACATCTTTAAAGGTATTTGTATTAAGGATATCAGAAATCGACCATTTTGGTTTGTGCCTCTAAATACAAGAACTTTTCAGAGCTCAGAAACGCAAGCAAAGAGGAGACAGGGAGCATATCCCTACCACAGGTGTTTACATCATGCGGTTGATGGGCGTTCAACCTTCACTTGACCTTGGATGTTTTTAGCCGACAGACAAAAGCTTTGAAACCCAAAAGGAATGAGGAAATAGCAGACTTTTAAATCATGCATTAGCACTTAGCATTTGGAAATCCCATGTGGAAGGCTCAGAGTTATGGCAGTGGCTTTTTCTTTTGGGGGAGGGACTTGCTGAGTGCACCAACTCAAGATAACAGCAAAGCACTTGGGCAAGTTGAAAACCTAGCATTCCTTTCAATTAATGGCGCACCTTTATTAGTCAACAACCGTGTTTCCCCAGTGTGATTAAGAACTAAAATTACCTCATTGAAAACCGGCCAGTAAATGGAGGAGTCACAGGTTTAGTCTCTTCTACAGCACGAGAGAAGGGCACTGAAGGATTTCTGTAGGCACCAATTTAAATTCTGTCTATCTGAGTTCCTGTTATTGATTTTTCATAAATGTTGAGAAGAAAAATTTGACCATAATTCCGACATAGTAAAGAAAAGCATTGACAAGAAAAATAAAGTGAAGAATAGATGAAGATAATGCACCTGTTTTCTGTACCATGACTCACAAAACTTACCTTACTGTAGGAGTGGGCAGCATCTAAGGAGTCTAGAATGAGTCAATTTACAAAACAATACAAAAACCCTATTTTTGTCATAAAATATAAAATAGTTAGGTTAATCGATATGACAACGTACATAAAAAGGAACCACTATTAACAGTTAAATAAGTTGTAAAAACATTTTATTTGAATTCATATCAGTGTTAAAACTACTTCAGAATTTATTATATACAGTTGTAAATCAAACCTGGAAGTTTTCTGTGTAACATATGTGCATAATCTGCACATATCTTAGTATATGTATACATGATACTGATTTCTTGATACATATATGAACATGTTTTACTCGTGTGTGTCTCAGTAAGTATGTAGATATAATTATGCATTTTTGTCTTATCAGTTTCTACTCAGAAAGCATCATTACCTTTTATTACATAGTCATTTTTCTCTTCTGTAAGCCCTTAAACACAGCAAATCACACCCATAAACAATCAGTGCATTCTTATTCCTGAGTGGGGGTGTTTGGTAGTTGTTTTTATTAGTCTTCATGGCAGGGTTTCTATAGGACAAACACAGGATTCTTCCATTCAAATAAATACCTAGGAGAAAATAGCTGTCTTTTTAAATAAACCCTATAGGTGCAGGAATTCAACTGGCTTGAGTTATGCATCATAAGCAAACTTCTAATTGTGGAGGATCCTCAATAGAATTATGGAGACTAGGCAAATTTGACAAGAAAGGATAGCCCATGTGAAGGTGGTAGGTGCATATGTTCAAGCAACAGAAACATTCAAATTTTCTAGTGTATAGCTTAGTAGTTCAGTGAGGTACTATGTTGATTATTTTACCAACTACACTAGCCATCCTATCTGCTGGGGAAAGGGGTGGCCTCTGCACTTTTGTTGGCCATTTATTTCCTTCTAGTATCTTAATCTTTTGCTTAAATAATCCTCAACGTGAACTTAAGACCTTAGCCTCTGGTCAGTTTGTGACTGTAAAACACGGGACACTCCATCATTGCATTGCAGCTCAAATGTTACTAAAACCAGTCCTCATTCTACACTAGACCAAGCTCCTTTTAAAGAAAATACTGGATTTGGAAACATTTCAGACATTTTTATCTATTTTATGTCTATAAGGGCATCATACTCACTCATGAATTCAGATTCCAGGAGAGGATATTTCTAGTAATGAGTTTAGGAATTTCTAAAATTTGTAGTTTTCAAAAAGTTCCTTAGCCTTACAGGAAGACTAAAGCAACCAGTTTCATAGATTTAACAGGTATGATTTTGGAGCGTTTATGAATGAGTTTCTATTGGATTACCAAAAAGTATGGCAACTTTTACATTCTCTATAATATCCCACTTTCTCTTTAAACATATGTGTATTAAAACAACACAGGCACACTCCACTACGTACTCAGATATAGTAAAACTCCTTCTACAAGCATCCCTACCTAACAAGAATAATCAAATAACTGACATATAAAGGTCGACTTCAGCTACTTCTTAACAACCTTGACCCTGAAGTTCCTACTTCTAGAGGCATCAACATCCCTGACATCAAGCTCTGCTATAGAGCTACAATAATGAACATTGCTTGGAATAGACACAGAACTGAGTGATGGAGCATGGAATTGAATCAAAGACCCCAATATTAATCCATACACCTATGGACACTTGATTTTTGACAAAGAAGCTAAAATTATATGTTGAAAATAGAGAAAATATCTTCAGTAAATGGTACTGGCATAACTGGATATTGATATGTAGAAGAATGCAAATATATCTGTATCTATCCCAAGGCACAAAACTCAAGTCCAAGTAGATCAAAGACCTCAACATAAATCCAGCCATACTGAACCTCATAGAGGAGAAATCAGGAAGTAGCCTTGAATGCATGGGCATAAGAAAATGCTTCCTAAATATAATGCCAGTGGCAAACACTGAGAACAACAATAAAAAAATGGGACCTCCTGAAACTTACAGACTTTTGTAAGGCAAAAAAACAAACCAAAACAAAACAAACGAACAAACAAATAAAACAGTCAATAAGACACAAAGGCAGCCTACTGAATAGGAAAAGATTTTTACCATCCTACGTTGGACAGAGGTCTGATCTCCAAAATACATAAAGAACTCAAGAAATTAAACATCAAAATAGCAAGCAATCCAATTAAAATGGATTATAGATCTAAACAGAATTCTCAACAGAAAAGTATCAAATGGCCCAAGAGACACTTAAGGAATTGCTCAACATCCTTAGCTATGAGGGAAATGCAAATCAAAATCATTCTGAGATACTCTCTTACACCAGTCAGAATGTCTAAGATCAAAAACACATCATTCTTTCACTGCTGGTAGGAATTCAAACTTGTACAGTCACTTTGGAAATCAATATGACGGTTTCTCAAAAAATTGGGAATCAATCTACTTCAAGATCCAACAACACCATTCTTGGGAATGTACCCAAAATATCCTCAATCATACCACAATAACATTTGCTCAACTATATTCATAGTTGCATATTTATAATAGCCAGAACCTGGAAACAACCTAAATCCCCCTCAGCTAAAGAATGGACAAAAAAATTTGATCCATTTACTACTGAGTGTTGAGTACTGCTCAGCTGTAAAAACAATGACATCCATTTGCAGGCAAATGGATGGAACTAGAAAAAAAATCCTGAGTGAGGTAACCCACACCCAGCAAGACAAACATGGTATGTACTGACTCATAAGTGGATACCAGATGTAAAGCAAAGGATAACCAGCCTATAATCCACGACCGCAGAGAAACTAGGTAACAAGGAGAACCCTAAGATAGACATACATGGATCCTCCTGGGAAGGGGAAGTAGATAAGAGTCAGTTGGGAGAGTGGTCAGGGGAGAAAGGAGGGTGAAAGAGGTGGGGGGATGGAAAGGAAGTGGGAAAGAGAATATGAGGGTATTGGATGACCTAGATCGGTGAAGGACAGAGAGGAAGAGCAAGGAAAGAGATATCTTGATTGAGGGACCCATTATTGGTCTACCAAGAAATCTGTCACTAGAGAAATTCTCAGGAAACCACAAGGAAGACCCAAGCTAAGACCCTAAGCAATAGTGGAGAGGGTACCTGAATGGACCTTCTCCTGTAATCAGACTTATGACGACCTTCATTGTCATAATAGAAACTTCATCCAGCAACTTGTGGAAGCAGATGCAGAGATCCACAGCCAGTACTGAAGCAAACTCCCATAGTGAGGACACCCACAGAGACAACTGACCTGAGCTAATGGGATCTCACTGGCTCTGGACTGGCAGTGGGGGAAACCTGCATAGGTCCAAACTAGGCCGTCTGAATATGGGTGACAGTTGTGTGACCTTGTCAGTCTTTGCGAACATTGGCAGCAGGACCAGTATTTATCTCTAGTGCTTGAAATGTCTTTTTGGAGTCCATTTTCTTTGGAGAGATATCTTACTCAGCCTAGATAGGCAGAGGGCCTTAGTCCTACCAGAGTGCATGAATCACTGTGTTTATACTGTGGAAACTCTGCCGCAAAGGTTCTAGTAAAATATAAATAGATAAATAAATAAATAAAAATTTACACAGCATCAAGAAAATGTTTCTTAATTAATAAATTTAGAAAAATGACCCAGTCAGGAAAATTATACAGACTTAATATATTGTTCTAGAACAATGGTTTTCAGTTTACGGAATTTTTATTAGCAATAGGGTTACAAAGACAGTGCTCTCTCTGTCTCTTTGTCTCTCTGTCTCTCTCTCTCTCTTTTGTTTGAGAAAATGCTTCTTGCAAATTTCTTTCTTTCATAACTCATCTCAGTACTTCCAGGAACCAAACTGTCACTTCTGTTAAAGTTGATTATTTTTGATTATCTTATATTCATAGCAATGAAATTATATACTACTATATCCAAACTATGTCAAATAATGGAGAGATACGCTTTTATTAGAAATGGAAAGGAGATGGATGTTGGATATTGACCATACTCATTATTTTTGAAGACTCTTACTCTTTCTAGTAAGGAAGACAGAACCTCATAAAAATTTAAAGAGTTTGAACTTTTCTATATAGCATGGATGGTTTTCTAAAGCCTGTGGCACTTTGGCCAGTCATGACATTTTTTCTATGATGGAAAGAAAAAAAATGACAACATAAAGAGAGAATGTTCCACTGAGAGTTCATTGCTATGAGCCCAGACTGAATTTGCCATTTCACATAAAGAATTCTAAATAAAGTGTGAGTCCTTAGGATAATGAAATTCAGTTTTGTAGAGAAGAGTAAAAGCCCCCTCAAACAAAAACAAATAGGGTAGATATCAGAAATAAACCAGTCTTCCTTATCTTTAATCAATCTCAATATGATGATTAGATGAACAAAATTGCCTTATAAAATATTCATACAGTACAATTGAGATTCCACTTAATGAGATACCTACAATTATTGCTGGGAAAAGTGACTAGAGAATTTCCCTTAAATTGCAAACGAAGAATGGAGTCTGGGTGGGGCTAGTGCACTTTTTTTCCCCAGTAAAAAGTTCTTACTCTTTTGACATTCTACTGAGTTTGGCATACAAATAATACCTTTGTATTAACATCACTCCCAGATCTGTATTCTACGTTCATTCTACTGAATACTTTTGAAGAAACAGTGATGATGTGTACCTAATAGAGAATAGAATCATGATGCCCTTCAAGTTGTTAGGAGATCTTCTAATCCACCTTTGGTCTAGCAGATCTCAGAGATTATCATACTTTTTCCACAAGTATCTTCAGAATTCACTTCAATTCTTGTAGAGAAACAAAACCGAACTCAGGCCTAGGCTCTGAGGTGAAACGAACAATCTCTAACAAACCATCTTTGTGCCTCAAGTGAGCACGTGGTTGATTCACAGATTCATCGTCCGTTCTGTCCCCTAGCCATTGCTAGTGTCCTCCTCCGTACATACATCACATCTGTTTTCTAAATAACAGTGTTAGAGAAGGGAACAGACAACTAGGAAAAGTGAAAGAGCAGATAATTGCTCTGTTAGAAAAACTAAATTCGTGCAGGCATATGCACATCAAGTAAAACTGTTATTAGCCAATCACTTAACTAAACAGAAAGCTAGTCACCAAATGAGTTTGGGTAACTTTTATCCAATTCTTCTCTGTTTTTCTTTTACTAACCTTTTTTGAAAAGAAGGAGATGATATGCATTGATATCATTCTTTGTTATTTATTTAGTTTCAAAAAATACTTTTAGGTTTTTGTCAAACATGGCTATTTCCCACTATTCATATTTGATTCCTCTATCCTGACAATGAATATATTGTTTCCTTTTTCCTCTGCTAATACTTCAGCTGTGATTTGATTTAACTCATGCACATTGTTTAATTATATTGCCTGGTTATTTTGTTTTATGAAAACCATTTTGTAAGTTTTCCATTGTGTATATAGCATGTTGTAGTCCTTTACTATCTATTGCATGACAAATTTGAATTTCACAAAATTTAAATTTCATGTTGTAAATTTCCACAAATATATCCCAGCAAAACCACCCAACATTATCCTTCCCATGATTTCCAAGCAGAGCCTGAAATTAATTTCATTAATGTGCTTTCTGTGATTCCAAACTTCTAGAAGATAACATTCTCTTCAATGTCAGAAAATTTTATCTCCTCTTTTGTAACATGTTTCTCTCCACAGGGCAGATATCCAGAAATTAGCTGCAGGCCCCACCGTTCCTTTCTTTCTTTCTTTCTTTCTTTCTTTCTTTCTTTCTTTCTTTCTTTCTTTCTTTCTNTCCCTCCCTCCTTCCTGTCTGCCTTCTGTTTGTCTTTCCTTCTTTCTTTTTTGTATGCTGTACGTGTGTATATGAGTGCTTGTGTGCCATTGTGCATATATCACAGAATGCTTGTGGTGGTACGTAAAAGGACAACTTCTAGGGCATATTTCTCAATACTTTTCTTGTTGAGACCTTTATCACAGTTGTTGCTGCTGTGTTGGGTGTTCCAAGTCAGCAGGTATGAGCTTCTAGGTCATTATCCTTTCTCTATCCGTAATTTCTGGTGGAACTACAGATGCCCACTACTCTACCCAGCATGGGTTCTGGGAATGAACTAATGTTTTTAGTCTTGTACTGCCAGTAGCTTTACCACAGACTCATCTCCTCATCCTCCCTCTAATGCTTTCTTGATGACTCCAGCACTCAATTCTTGGGTATAATACATGTAATATTATATCACATAATGTAATATAATATAATGTGTCAAATATAATAATTATGCATGCATTTATAAAACTTTCATTTGGATATACATTCATTATAATCTAACATTAATATAATACAATTATTTAAATTATTTATGAGGTCACAGTTAATTCTTCAAAAGTCTTCCACGTAAATGTAAAAGATATATCAATTAAACAATAATGTTAATTCTTAGGGAGAATAAGGAAGCTGCTTTTCTCACTAGTACCCCAATCTCTCTCTCTCTCTCTCTCTCTCTCTCTCTCTCTCTC
>LOEQ01002427.1:158870-171671 GCA_001685075.1 Bramus lutescens | reverse complement strand
CACACACACACACACACACCATAGATATATACCATAAATCCTCACCATCACTGCTCCTATCTACTTATGAGGAATTAGTTTTAGAAAACTTGTGATGGCAAGATTTTCTGTTTTTCATCTTTTTGTGATATATATCTCACAAAATATTTTGTGAGATATATAGATATAAATATTAACTTAAGTAATTCTTAGTCCATTATCTGCACCCAGGAACCATTTCTTTGAAATGTGTTTAACATGGAAGACTACTTTGTTGCCCAGCTATGTGAGAGGTAAGGATTCTTTCCTATTCCTTATGGGTCTTCTGCCTCAAGGAGAAAACTGGCCTTGGTCATAAAAATGGGGCTAACACAAAAGGTCACCCAATTACCAGGTAAAGTTAGGACAAATGCTGCTGTCAGATCCTCTTGTGTTAGTACTAATTATTATAACTTGGGGATGTCTTTAAAAGAGTCTGAATCAGCTTGCCTTTAGTGGAAGTGAAAATCTGTACTAGAGAGATGTTTGGGTGGGTAATGTGCTTATTGCTTATGCCCGAGGAGTTGAGTGTGGATCGCTAGCACTTACTTAAGAAGCAAAGAGCAGAGGTTTGTGTTTGTAAGTCCTGGGGACTTGACGGACAACTAGTTTAAACAAAACCATGAGCCCCAGGTTAGGTGAGAAACTATGCACTTCCAAGTATACATCATTTCACATGTGTACAGTACCCAGAGAGAGAGAGAGACGCACATGGACATACTCACATTAGATAAAATGTCCTGTCTTTGCAATCTCTTTTTCAGACTCACTGTGGGGCACACACTTTTTATATGAGTGGTTATGTACCTATAAATACACAGATTTAGTATATATATATATATATATATCCTATAAAGTTTTCTGTATATATATCATTGAATGATTATTAATAAAACTTTTTTTCTATGTTTTTAGAATTGTCTTCTGGATTGGTAGATTATAAAATTGTATTTCTTCATTGAAGCTTTTACTTCTAATAATATATATTATTCCTAAAATACAAATAAGTTAATTGATCAACGACACATGAACTGCTGATAAGTGACAGAGAGGAAATCTAGAAAGTTTGGTTCTGGAAGCCATCATCTTCTGTGCATAGCTATCACAAATTTTGCATGCTCCGGCACCGTATTTAACCCCTACCCTTGAATTCCACAGTATCATTGCTTAGGTGGGTACACAAAGAAAATCTAATTGATTATTTATCCATTTTTTTCTTTCCTTTAAGGTATTCAGTCTAGTGTATTTAGGACAAGAATATGTTTCTTTTCAGTATTCATGCATTTCTATTCTTATTGCCTTTTTTCTCAAAATAATTTCTTATCCTTCTCATTTGAAGGTTTGCATGCATTTTTTTCATGGTCTGTGCCAAAGTTAGAAAAATTCTGTGCTTATTCAGTGTCTATTCAAATCAAGCAGAAGGGAGGCAAACCTTCGACAAAGAAACAATAAATATGTCAAATATAAATTCACATCAAATGAAACTGAACTTTTCTTTATTCTAATTGTATTCAGCTGTCATTGCCACTGAGATAAATTCTGTTCATCGCTTTTGTCTCAAAGTCTTTCAGCATATAGAACTTTCTCTTTGCTTCGTTAAAGCCTGCTAAATAATAACACAGAAGTTAACTAAAGGTTCTGAAGTTAAAAAAAGAAAAGGATTTCCGTTCCAGCTTTTTCTCTTGTCTTAGCAACTCTGTCATTTGGAAAAGGCCTTTACCTTCGACGTGTGAAGACATGCCGTGCTTTAGAAGGCAAATGCAACTTTAAACCAGATGTTGTAATCAGCGAATTAATCTCAGAAGTCACAAGTACACTCTAAGGTACCCAGTCCCCACTCACAATCAAAGGCTCCTGTTATGGTTTCCGCATTGCTGAACACCTCCTTTTGTAAGCAAGTCTCTTCCAGATTTTGTCCAGGTGCATATGTGCGATTTAGAGTCTTTTAACAAATAATTATACAGAAGTTCCTATAAGATCACAAAATATCTCTATATCATGACAGTTACAAAACAAGGATTTCAATAACCTTCAAATAAATTTATGGTTTATAGTCTAGAAAAATTCCTCAACCATCTTTGCTAAACTTAGTCAAATTGAAATATAGATGCCTCCACCCTCTGTGTTTATATTTTTAAGTTTATCCGAAAGGTGCACTTTGCACAACAAATGCCTCACATCTGGTCCTTCAACTCAACACACATTGTGTTTGCTGTGGCATTTTCCATCTAAGCAGTGTTGAACTTTTCAGCCTCAATTATGGTGAATTAACAACTTTGCAGAGAAAATTTTATTTGCCAGTCTGCTGTAGTTACATAATGAGGCACGGAACAACATTTAAATGATGGTGGACCCCACTTTACTTGCTTTCTAGAACTAAATCTTTAACTCTCACTGCTGTCTTCCTTACAGATTATTCACATTAGCTTACTCTTGCATCCTATCCATTTTTATTAGACCAAATCCTGGTTCTTCACGTCCCATTACAACCAAGGCACTCCTCACTTCAGGTCTTACTCAAGGATTCCCTTTAGTAACTAACACCTACGTTGCTATACAGAAAAGGAAGTGTGTCTTGTGATTCCTATAAGTAGACCTTTTTTTTTTTTTAGAAACATATACTATTGACAGAAAGGATGGAGAGAGGAATCTCACACATCATTGGCTCTGTTAAAAAAGTAACAGATATTTTTCCAGGTTCTGGCTGTTAAAAATAATGCTGCTATGAACACGGTTGAGCAAATGTCCTTGTGGTATGATTGAGCATCCTTTGGTTATATGCCCAAGACTGGTATTGCTAAGGAGTAGATTCGGGGGAGGTGAGGGGAGTGGATGAGAGAGGAAAAACTGTTGTTGGTATGTAGAATGAATAAAGAAGTAAAATAAGAAAAAGTAATAGATTTACTGGGTTCTAACATAAAGAACTTACTTGTCTCTCACTGTTCTTATTCAATGACCCTATTCTTGCTACTGGAAAGAGCTAGATATGAAGCTCTTGCCAGATGGTGATTTTATCCACAGAAAACCTTTTCACAAGTTTATGGATTTTGGTCAAATAAAACTTATTAATAATTTTAATTTCAAAACCATAACAGTCTTGACTTTTATTTGGCTTTACAAATACTCAGAATAGCTAGCTATTTTATATCCTGTACAAATGACTATTTCTCACTTTTATTTTAGTTCAAAATTATAAGAAAAGATGTCGAAGAGTAAAACATTCTCATATTACTCCATATGCCTGTTTTTGCTAATACCACCATTTATATTTTCTGGTATATATTTTTGTAGCCACCATTTGAGAAGAGAATAAGAGTACACATGCTAGAGGTTTCTTCCATATAAGAGAAAATTAAGATTCCACCCTCTTCTCTCACTGATTTCTTGGGTCTAGAAATTATATTCTCCTATCTCACATTGCATGCTAACAATTCACCTCCAAATACATCATTAATAACCTATTGTGTTTCTGTCACTGTGAGTACATCCTAAGCCAGGTAATAGCAATACAATGACAATCTTGTTTAAATGGGAATTGGCATTTAGTCATTTGTACATGGCCATAAATATCCTTTTTTAATTTTGGTCTTATAAAAAGGAGATATATGTGTGTGTGTGTGTGTGTGTGTGTGTGTGTGTGTGACCTATAGTAGAGGTAGTTTTCTCCAAAGCAGATGCACTATATTCTAGACTCCATAATTCCAGGTTAGAATTTTATGTATTTGGATGCATGGGTCTGTTAGCTTGAGTAGAATAGCTCTTTGGTGCCTCACCTCAGAACAGCTTCAATTTTCTCTCAATATTTCCCTTTTATATTTTTTAAGTGAATGAAATGGTGGATATTTTGGTTGTGTCATTTGATAACTCTTAATTCATACTTAATGTAGGCCTGTCTTCTCAGCTACTCTGCAGACTGAGGCAGGAGGATAACAAGACCAGGAAGGTATGGACAACTTATGAGATTCTATCTGAAAACAATAAAATGCAAGAGTGCTTTTGTAGCACAATCTAGGTGCAAGATATAGTCACAAAAATAAGAAAACAAATTCTAATGCTAATTAAAGCAAAAACACCCATCACTCCCTCTCAATCTCTCTAATTCTACTGAAATGCAAAAGTTGATGTTGACCTGTTGTCATGATTTACCAATTGTTTTGTTTTTAAAAAGTCCAGAAGATCCTAGTAGCAGGATACATCTTTGTCTCACTTAAGAACTTCAGTGGGTCGAGTCTGCTGCTGGAAAACCGACGAAGCCAAATACATGACCTCAGTTTTCATCTGCGCTAGAGCATTTGAGCCTTAACTCAGAGTTAGTCTTCCCTATTGGGTCCAAATCGCATCAGTATTTTCCAGTTATTGACTCAGCCACTTTATAGAGTAGTTACAAGAACCAACTACAGCCTGTCTGGAGATGGAAGAAACAATGCAAGAAAACCCATTAATGCATCTCGGAAAAGAGAGGGTCTCAGCACAGAAACTGCTTTTTTTCTGATTCGACTGCAGATACAAAGATTTGTAATGTCCCTATACTATAAAGTAGCTTTCTGCATAATAAGGGCATATTAATATGGCATAAGCATGCTTCCAGCCATATGCTCAGATGTGGGATTGGAGTTTTGCCACAATGATGGTGTCTGTGGGCTTCTCTGTTTTGGTCCTCAAAACGTACGAACCCTGCATGGCACATTCCCAACTCAGCGTAACGCGCTGTTTTCTCTTACTGCTTAATTATAGCTCATATTCCTAGCATATGTTTCATACTGTCAACAAAAGAGAAAAGCCTATTCCAATTTGGGCCAAATTTAGTGTCTTTAAAATATTCAAATATGCTGTTTTAGAATAACATATGGCTGTGAACAATGTTTTTCATTTTTTTTCCTAACAGTATCTCTCTTTAAGGATAAATCATGTATTCTAAGATTAAATTAAATGGGCCCTGCTGTTAGAGAAAAATGTTTTTGTGCTACAACTTGGCTTCCAACATTAGTGTTTATTAAATCTTTAAAAACTTAAATAACCCCATGATAAAATTCAGGAATATGAATAATTGCATGTGTTTATATTATAATGGGTTTTAGTATATTATAAAGTAATATTAAACCAAATGACTTTATAAACTAGAATAACAGTACTGGGCTTTGGGTGGTATCATATAGCTCCAAATTACATTATCGAGTAAGGTTCTGGGAGAATAAGTCACTTGCTGGGCCTCTTCTCTTCCCTTTGTTTTTTAGTGGTAGATAAAGTTGATCATATTCACATACTCCTCTCAAAAGTGGAGAGAAATAAAAACAGTATTCCATTCCTTCTTTAGGTTTATTATTATACATCTGTATTCTATGTTTAGTTTTGAAAATCTTTCCACAGCTATAAAAGCATATTAATCTTCCACCAGTCTCCAAGAAGAAGTCATTCTAAATTAGCACATGCCATGGATCATCTGGGTTTCTTAAGGCTTACATGTTGCCAGTTGATATAATCCTTATGCACATAGTTTGAAATGGACTCACTGCTTTTACTTCCTTTTCTAGCAGCGAATTTATTTCTTTCAAGATACCAATGGCAACTTTCAGTAGTCTTACATATTCATATGTGTCCATGCATCAAATATATATATNATTTTCTTCCCCTCAGAAGAATTAAAGTCTAATTGATGAGGCCACTGTACCTCTAGTACACTCCCTGGCTGTAATAAATGAATGACTATAACTGAGGCAATGCATTATCTTGTCTAAGGTTATGCAATGGACTCATATTAAAATAATCATTGGAAGAACCATCCCCGTGGAGTCTTATGAAGCACATGCTTCTATGCTGCCTTTTGTGCACAATTAGTCTGAGGATAGCTAAGAATTATTTGTCAGTCCTTAATAGTCTGCTGCCATCTCAAGATACCTATAAAAAACTTAGCACACTTGTAGCCATGATTTGCTAAACAGGATAGGTCATAAACTAAGTTAGCTTGAAGGGTATGAAAATATGAAATAGGCATGGTAATTTTTCTCAAAATTAACTATTTGTATTTTGATTGAATTGTTAATTTGTCTTTTAATAAGTAAAAAACAAGAGTTGGTTGCTACCTTGAGAAGTTGCTGTGTCCTTCCCATGTTGTTATCAGTGAAATGATGTGCAGAGGAAGAACAAATTAAAGAACAAATATTATATATTACTCTTTCTTTATGAATATATGAAAGTGAACTCTATCTTTTTTGCTACCAAATATATCTTGTACTATTTATTAAAAAGTGCTAAATGGAGCAATTATGCCTTACAGATTATACTAGGAAGCAAAGAAACAAACAATGCATTCTGAGCAAGCACATTTTGTACGGTATTACTAAAGAGTTGGAGACTTTAGTAGTTCCTAAAATTGCCTTTAAAAAGGCTATATTGTGAAATACCATATGAGAAGTACTATTTACTTGTTTCTTATTAATGGATTATTTAGTTTCAAATAAAATGATTTTTCAATATTGAATTTGTTGATGTTAATTATTATATTTTACAAAATTTAGCAATTATATTACATTGCATGATACTGGTGATAACAAAATCTAATCAAATTTCTCATTTTTATGCATTTTCCCCCTTGTAATTATTTTAAAAAATTGTTTCACTAAGAAGACTATTATTAATAGACCATAGAAGATTTTTTTAAACCAATGTCAGAGGCAGAAACCACTTCAACAACTTTTGCTCAGTCTCTACTGACTCTGATTAAAAGATGAATATAATAGTTACATCTCAAAAGCACATTCTTTTATTCAGATTGGACCATTCTATGTAGTGAGGCCTGTGTGACATAGGCATTGTATGATACCACACACAAATGGGACAATAGAGTTCATTAATGCTCACATATTCATGGTCACAAGGAATAAAATGTAAAAAGGGGCTATCCTGTTAGTGATCTCAACATCCTGAGGATAACAAGATAGGAGTTCCAATGCTTAGGAAATTCAGTCTCTGTTCATTGAGTGCCTGAGGACTTTGCCTAGAAATCGCAATACTTCCCCACCAGTGGAGCACAGTTTGGGCAATGGGGAGTATCCTAAAGATATTTTAAACAATCTGTTACAACCAGGCATCTGTTGACCCTAATGGAAAATTAACAAGACCCTTTTGTGTTAATGTAGTTCTCTTTCCCTTAAGAGTGCAAGAAGATGATTTATAAAACTATTCTTCCAATAGTTTTCTAAAATGGCATTTGAGCTAATTGACTTAAAGAAAATCATATTTGTTACTCTGGCACATGCTTATGTGTGGTAAATAAATCTTATCAGTTTAGCTGTTTCCCCTGAGACCCGACGTATCATTTGGTCAATGTCTATGATGATCATAGAAGTCTGGAACTTAGTTCCACTCTGCTTTGAAGGAGAAAGTTCCTTGATTTCCTACGACGTTATGTCAAGGAAAAAGGAAGAGAAAACTTGACAGTCAGTCCTTGCATCTTAGTCTTATGGATTAGCCTTTATTGCTTATGGATAAGATGTCATGGTGTGAAATTGATTTACCATCTCTGTCCCCAAGTTCTAAATGACCAAGGACGATATACCTACTGTGCAGTGTCGTCTTGGATCTGAGAAAAAAGAGAAAGAAATGCAACTGAAGAGTATATTATTTTCTTCTCTACCTGGGAATAGAAAAAGAAATCTCTGAGTTACTGCTAAAAACTTCATCTAAGATACTGGTTCCAGTAATCGCTCTTTACCACAGATTGTTTTTATAGACATGCATGTTGCTTAAAGCATGAATAATGTGTTGAAGGAAATCTATAGACTTATTCTCTCTCTTAATATAATTCAAATAAAAGATAAAAATGAGTATCCAAGGGCTTTTTGTAATATACAACTGTGCACCTTTCTGTACATTATCTATAAGAAAAGTTATCTTTATGTCCTAACATTTCCATTGTTTCATACAGTTAAATTCCTTCATACCACAAACTCATCCCTTTAGTGATTGTGTCTTCCAGTCAGCTCTCACCTTCATTTTTAAGGATTTCCTTTTCTACTGAACTAGCTATACTATGCTCTCACCAACCCTATGAAACAGCAAATACGCGAACTCAAGAATACTTGCCTGTTTGAGTGCTGTTGCATAAGGGAACAACACTGAGAATATTAGTCAGTGTATCATTAACTTTTAAGGAAAATATAAAGTTGGGGCCTGAAGTAAATTAAAAAACAGCTAAACTTCTAGGATATACTGGGCTTGAGTCTTGTCTCACATTTTACTGGATGCATGATACATGGTAAGTTATTCGTTTACTTAGCAGTTTTAGCAATGACAATGCTACAATATGATTTTCCATGTAAAGTAGGTTAGCACCATCTCCGTATATAGGAAGTGGTCAGTACATACTAACTTTTTAAATTGCTACCGACATTTTAGTTAAGTGTATTTAGCTAGAAACAGTTTGCTGACTTATATGTTGTGATTTAAACAGATGGCAAGGAATTAAGGAAAAATGAGTCACCTCCAAGATATCGTCAGTCTTTGTTATTATTAGAAATCTCAAAAGCTACCTTGGAATAGGGAATGCATTCACACAGTATGATGAAAATAACATTAATTAACTTTTAAATAATGAGTCTATTAGAGACAGCTGTGACGATTAGGCCAGATGATGTGATTTTCTAATGGAGTTCTAATTTGTTGTAGAAACGCAGATACAAAGTCCTTAGAATTGGTAGAAGACGATTGCAGAAGACATGCTTAAGTTCAAAGTTGGGAAATGTGGCATGAAGGTGGGAGTGTAATAGGGGCTTAAAGAGGAACTCTTACTATAAAGATGCGGGATAAAAGGGAACACACACCATATAGCCAAGAACACTAACAGTTATGGAGATATTGTAAATGAATGCTAAGTGGGTATAGAGGAGAAAAGCAAATGAATGTCTGGTGAAGGCAAGAAGTAAACTTTAAAAAAAAAAAAACTTTGCTTTGGTTTATCACCCAAGTTTATTTTCACTAGTGTAAGTTCTGATGCTTGGTTTCTCTCAATGGCACTTCCGCGGGAGATTTTTAAGGTTCATATATTAACTTCAGTCCTTTTTCTACTTTGCTACTCATATCTAGCACGTGAAGGGACCCAGAATTTAAAGCAAGGCCAAAAGGCAGAATGTTCCTGAGGGAGCCAACGACTTTTGTTCAAATAGTTGTGACCCCAAAAACAACGTACTTATCCTTTCATTTTTTAAAAAAAAATCCTTTCTCTATATATGTGGGGTACAGTGAGGACCGCTATGCCATCTCCATTAAAGGACACTAACACTGATGAAGAAAGCTAAGAATGCTGTATGGAAAGGCTCATATCAGAATTTTGTGTATTTAAAGATCATAATCCTTTCTGGGACCAACTTAAGGTAAGCCAAAAAAAATTAGTCTAAAACTATCTGATCTGCTGTTTTCATGTCTTCTTAATTTATTTTGTAGTATAGAGAGAACAGGGAAGATAATAGAAGCTGCCTACCTGTGAGGTCTCCTAGTTACCTTAATCCAACTTTATGTTGAAAATGCTTGTAGTTCTTTCATTTAACCATTTATCCACTGAGTATTTGTCATAAGTCTAGTAAATGCACATGGATATAAAGTGATAAATAAGTCACAGCCTCTGCTTTTGTGGGGCTAATTTTAGTGAAAATGCCTCTTTAGGGTAGGATTTCCTCCCATATTTATTAAATTAATATTTACATTATCATAAAGCAAAATATACTATTATTAGTATTATTGTTGCTAGTATTCATTCTTTCTCATAATATAAATTAAGATGCTGAACCTCCATAAAACAGGAACTTTTAATTGGAGATTCAAAATCTATTAAGAAGTATTAGATTAAGTTTGAGTCTAAATACTTTCCTTTGAATTTGGCTTTCCCCTGTCAAAGCTCACGTGATTTTGACAGCCAGTAAAATCTGCTGTATGGCACCTTTAAAGGGTGGTTATGCCATGGGTCCTTGGCCGTCACTAAGAGTTTGGATTGCTTCCAGGACTGGATTTGTTTTGGTGAGAAAGAATGAACTCTCATGAGCGTTTGGACTCTTACAAAACTGCTCTTCCCAGACATCGTCATTTCTGCAGCCACTCACCCAGCATTTCTTTTCCTGCCATGTTCAGATCAGCTCAATATCCTTATCAGATACCAGAAAGATGTGGCTTTCCCCTCTTAGGGCTTCTATTTTTCAGAACTGTGTGCAAAAAATCCTTTTTGATGAGAAATTAACCAGGCTCAGATGTGTGCCACAACATCATAAAATTGACCAAGAAAATTCATAATACACTACTGGAGACTAGACACTGTTCCTGGGGACAGGGAACTTCTTTGCCCTTCGTTTCATAGATTACATTCACTGCAGTGCTGAGCATGAGCTCAGGATACATTCTAGGCATATTGTGTTGATTGCCATGTTGTCACTATTACTAGCATCTCCGAGAGTCCTTGTGAAGAAGAAATGTGGACTTTGTCTCACTCTTTTCACCTTGTTAGTTCATAAATATCTGATTCCTTTGTTCAGGACATGTGGCATTGCACCATGGTTGGCGGGAGCAGATGGTGGGACATAATTCATCTCATTACCAGAAAGCAAAAATGATAAAAGTAAAAAAAAATTAAAAACACAGAGACTGTGATCCTATGATCATCTCTAAGAGTATTAAGCATCTCCCAGGCACCTTCTCTTAAGGGCTCATGCCAACAGCACCTTCCTTTTTTAATATTTATTTATTTATTATGCATACAATATTCTGTTTGTGTGTATGTCTGCAGGCCAGAAGAGGGCACAGATGGTTGTGAGCCACCATGTGGTTGCGGGGAATTGAACTCAGGACCTTTGGAAGAGCAGGCAATGCTCTTAAACTCTGAGCCATCTCTCCAGCCCCCAGCAGCACCTTTCTAGGCACAGTTTGACACACACAGATCACACAAGATGAAACGTCTTAGGACCTTGAAAATGTCTTGTGGAATTCCTTGAGTTGAGTTTAGAATAGATGTCTGGAACTCACCTATTTCTCTCCTGTCTTTTGCCTTCACAGGAATTAAGTCTTCATACTATAGTAGCACGGATATGGGCTTACTTTCCCTTTGTTGTTGCTGCTGCCATAAAACACTAATCAAAGCTTCTTAGGGAAGCATTTGTGTAGTCTATACTTGCCCGTCAGAGACATCATTGAGGAAAGTCAAGGCAGGAACTTAAAAGGCTATTCTTGCTTCTGCTTTTATACAGCACTGCCTCCAACCAGAGAACACAGGAGCAGCCACCAAGAACAGCAGAAACAAAGAGTGCTGCTGGTTAGCCACGACCCAGTTTAACTTTTGTACATAGCTCTTGTACATAGCCTACATCACTTGCTTTGCAAATGATGCTGCCCAGCTGGGGCCTCCTATATCAGTGAACAAACAAGACAATCCCCCTACCCAGAAATGTCTACAGGCTAATCTGTTCTGAGCCATTCTTCAATTGAGAACCCTTTCTCAGGTAACTCTAGGCTATGTTAAGTTGACAGTTAAACTCACTGACTGTTCCAGAGTCAATCTTTTTCTGGAAAATGAACATTTGGGTGTTAAGGTGATAATACTGGAAGGAGAACACCTTTGCTATAATGGATATAAACAAATGAACAGCAGCAACATAATTTATCCTAAATCGATGGTCATTGTCTGGACACCCAACATATGCAGGTTAGTACATTGATTGCTATATTAATTGAGCAACACGATCCCTAAGTTGATGAATGCATATTCTTCTCAATGTAAATTGGTAGCTAAGTACATGTTGTCTCATTCATTACTCTTCACAATATTACAAGTTGAGAATTATTATCTCTAGTTCCCCAGTGAGATGCAGTTAGTTGTCCAAGTTCTTGTAACTGAATGGCCAACTTCAATCCTGATTCACTGAAGTCACCAAATTCCTGTATAGTTAAAGGTATTACATACAGATAAAAATATCCAGTCTGCTCAGGATCCAGCAATTCCACTCTTGGGCATATACCCAAAAGATGCTCAATCATACTTCAAAAGCATTTGTTGTACAACTATTTCTATAACAGCATTATTTGTAAGAGCCAGAACCTGGAAACAACCTATATGCCCCTCAACTGAAGGATGGATAAAGAAAATGTGGCACATTTACACATTAGAACTACTCAGTGGTAAAGAAACAATGGCATCTTGAATTTTGTACAGTGTTAGATACTGTTAGAAAACACTATCCTAAGTGAGGTAACACAGACCCAAAAAGATGAATATTGTATGAACTCAACTCATACGTGGATTCTTGCTATAAAGAAAGGACATTGAACCTATAGTTCACGTCCCTAGAGAAGCTAAGTAATAAGGTGAACCCAAAGAAAGAAATATACACACCTACCTGGAAATTGGAAATGGACAGGATTGACTGGCAGGGTTGGGAGCATGGAGCTGGGGGAAAAGGGGAGGGCAGAGGAGAGCTTGAGGGACAGGATGGTTGAGATGGAGGAAGGACAGACATGAGAGCAAGAAGAGAGATATCGTGATTGAGGAGCCATTATAGGGTTAGCAGAAAACAGACTCTAGAGAAATTTTGAGGAATCCAAAAGGATGACCCCACCTAGGACCCTGGGCAATAGAGGAGAGCGTGCCGATCTTGACTTGCCCTGTAGTCAGACTGATGATTATCTTAAATATCACCACAAAGCCTTCATCCAGCAACTGATGGAGGCAGAGGCAGAGACCCACATCGGTGCACTGCACTGAGCTCCCAAAGTCCAGTTGAAGAGTGGAAGGAATGAGAATATGAGCAA